>JAWWMS010000407.1:0-13033 GCA_035048045.1 Chlorospingus semifuscus
GTAAAAATAATAATTTTAAAAGTAAAATATTAATAATGAAATATAAATTAAAATGGAAAAATTAAAATAAAATAGAAATAAAAATATTAATTGCAAAGTATTAAAACAGAAAAATTAAAAATTGAAATAAATTTAAAAATCAAAAAACAGAAAAATATTTTAAAAATTTAAAAATTAAAAGATTTTAAATTGGAAAAAAAATCCCAAATAAATAAAACCCGCCCCTCCCCAAAAGAATAATAATCCTGAAGCACATATAAACCTGCAGGTAGGAAGACCCCTGCTGTAGAGGCCTCACAGCTCTTTTCTCTGTCTGCTCTACCCTTCTTTGAGAACTAAGTTAGTTTGAGGGAAATTTTTGCCGTGATTAGAAAAATATGAGTTTCTCTTACTGCTCTACTAAACTAACATCATAGATTATGCAAAGCCAACCAAAATCAGTGATAATTTCAATGGACCCTGCATTTAAATATAACTTTGTAGTCAAAGACAGCACAAAATAATAAACATAATGACCGTTTCTTTATATTTGTTTATGTGAAGGATCAGAAGATTTACTTTGTTAGCTGTGCATAGAGGATTTGGTCCAAAATCCACAGAAGTCAATGGTGAGTGGAAGGGCCCCATTTGATTTCTTGTGGTTTTTCATCAGGTTCTCACAGGAGATAAATGTCTTTGTATGTTAAGCATATGAAGAAAACAGGAGAATTGTATGCTCCTGTCTTTTCCCTATTCTTTTGAACAAAGTTAGGGTGTAATTGCATTGCAAGGAATTATTTTCCTGGTGGAAAGCATTTAATTTTAGAGGCAAACTACCAATAATGCAGCATTTGATGAGACAAAACTACTGATTAAAATTGCTAATAAAATTATTCACCCCTAATATTTACTTGTTCTAATTTCTTGCTACTTACTGGACCTGATTGCACCTGGACACAGTTCAAGAAAAAATATGTGCATGAGAAACTGGAAAAGAGAGAGAATTAAGCTGCCCAGTGACTATCCCTCTTTGGTTTGACAAGAAGGTGGGAAGGGGAGTTGCATCTGAAAGCTATGGACCTAGAGGCAGGCATACTTTAACAAAGAAACAGTGGAAAGCACTTGTCATATCATGCTACTAATCCTTAAAGCATTAAATATAGGTTGCTAAAGGAGACAGCAAAAATCTGCATTACTAAAATCTTTCATGTGTTTCTACAGATGTAGGTGGAACCAGTTGTAGCAGTCATTGTATAATGAAACAGATGTGATTAATAATGCAAGAAAATAATTTATAGGTAACTCTTGAAACATATGCGTATGGATTGATACCCAGTCTATTTGTGAAAGGCTGTGAGTCTTTGGAAAAATAAAAAATATGGAATTATGGTTTCTTCTTTTCCTTTAGTAGGCCAAAAATGACACACTAAGGAATTCCAAAAATCAGCGCTTCTGTATTAATAAAATCAATCTGCATTGTAATTTTTAAAAAAGACTTAACCCAAAGTTAAGCAGTTTGTTATAAAAATATCTATCACCAAGCAATACCAACACGTTTTCCTTCCTAAAAGAACCCTCTAAGATATTAGTAACAATACCCCTGCATTAAGAAAATAGTACAATCACAGAACCAACAGTTCTCCAATACCAAAGTTAAAGACTTTAATTAGCCTCACAATCGCATACTTTCTTTTTTCAAACAGTCATTGCCTCACTGAGAGATCAGGATTGACCAGGCTTTAGGGATGAATCAAGATTATGTTGTAAGCAAGTATTTAGGAACCCAGCAGATCTATGGAAGGAGGTTAATAGTGTTTGGTGAAGGCAAATGTATGTTGCTCCTGGATAATTAGATTCCATTGTCAGCAGTGGGAAGGCTACAGAAGCATGAAACATTTCTTCTTCTGCAGTCTACGTTGTCTGCAAACACCTACAAAGTCTCTTACAACACTTCCCTCTGCTAACAACACTTCCCTCTACTAACAAACATGAAGGACTGGAAATAGCATTTCATAGGCTAATTTAACTCTGGCATTCTTGTTAACGTTGCGAGTGTGAAAAACCTATTTGTAATTTTTGGTAAAGAAATGTAATTTCCTGCTACATTTCCAAACAGAAACTTATGTTGTGTTAGCATGCACAGAGTTCATCAGCACAGAGACCTTTCAGATGACATGAGCACTGTTATCTGCCACTTGACCTAAAGTACATAACCACGAGCAGCAGTATATTATCAGCCTCTGCTTTGTAAAGCGATTCTTGCAGAGAAGTGGCATTTACTTTGCCATGTTTCACAATGTGGGGATTGTAGTTTATGCTTCAATGAGCAATTTCTTTCTTCCACTTTTTAGCTCAGCGCTGAATCAGTAGCTCCTTGTTTCTTTCCTGCCTCTCCACTTTCGGGTCTTGACCATCTTCCCTCCAGCCAGAGCTCATTTCGGGTTCAGTCACCATAGCAGGTTCCTGGCTTCAGCAGGGACATCAGTTTGTTATACCAAACACTAATGCCAGTGCTCCATGGTTTTCTCTTTCCAGGATTCTCTTCCTCTCTTGGCTGTTCCAATCTTGTGTTGTTCCAACCTTTGCCTTGTGTTATGTTCATTCTCATCCTAAAATTCCCTTTCCTCATTTCCTTTTTTCCTTATTCTTCAACAAACTGTGGCTTCTTTTTGGTTTGTTTTTTTTCCATTTCTTAGTGAGAATCTTTTCTTTTTCACATCTCTGGAAATCAAGCAAGGTAGATATGGAAGAGATGTTGCATTTACTCTTATTTCTGAGTCAGTAACGCAGCTTGTAACAATGTGGAACAAGTTCCTTGGACATCCATTCCATCTTGCAATCACAAGGCAGAGTCTGACAATTACAAACCATATTTCCAGAGAATTTTGCAGAAAAAGTCTAACAAGTCCTGCTGACCATGTGTAAAGTGAGCTTTACATGCCTTCAGAAAAGACACATTGTGGACAGCAAATCCTCCTACACTAAATTTAAATTCTTTTCTCAGAAATACAGGTACTACACATATATACGGACATCCTTTGTGGAAAAATTGCAGCTTTTAATGTATGAATCTAACATGCTTTGTCCAATTTTATTCTTAACAATAATCAAATAGATTTTGCTGATTGTTTTATAGAATTTGAATGCAAAACTGATATTTGTAATTAAAAAAATTATCCTGCAGACTTAGTTTGGCAAAGTTCCAAGTGAAAATTGCAGCCTTTAATGTCAGGTTTTTCCTTCACTATCAGTTTGACATATCCTGTACTACCTCTTCCAACTATTCCAACCATGCTCTAAATGTCAGACCACTTTTCTTCTGCCTAGAGTAGAAAGAGGCTTTCTTCAATGACTGCAGACTGGCCTGAGCCTCAACAAGGTGTTTTATTGAATGTTTCTTCTCCCACTTTTGAAGGTTTTGGTTGTCCTTCCCCTCAGCTGAGGTCCTGGGGGCAAGTGTTTTGTTGGAGTGTGTTCATGCCCTCTCTTGGAAGATGTTCAAACTGAAAAATAGCCTTGTGGCAACTGCACCAGTAGTTAAAGAATTTAAGATAATTTAATATGCATCTCAATGGATTAAACAACTCAAAGCACAGAAATTATCAGCAATGATATTAGAGGAATCATCGCATATAAAGCCATTTTTTTAATTCATTAAACATCTTAGAACATTCTTGTTTTACTCTGTCAGTTCTTACAAAATGAAACTTTTTCTAATATATGTGATAGGGTATTAATCCACTCCAGGATTCCACTGTGGTTGTTATGTTTGTTTGCATCCTGAATGCATCTGGCTACCTCAGAGAGAAAATAAATAATGGATTTGTCTTCCTTTGTTTAAATGGGACTAGCAGGATAACTACCACTCTTTCCTACCTCTGAGCTTTTCCTTCCTCTTTGTGTGTTTGTGGGTGATTGCTAGGCTAAAAGGGGATGTTCTGTATTCTCAATGCTGGGATATTTGCAGTACTGCTGCTGAGCTCAAACCTGTGACACGGACTGGATAAGCTTTTGATAACTTTCTGATATTTGACTGGAAAGCTATGTAGGAAAGCAGTAGCAATCAGTCACCACCTTCTCACTTGTAGGATTTAATACCCCTAGCAGACAGCATTAAAGCAGGGTATGTGTTCTGGGTTGGGTTTTTCAGGGGAATTTCTTCCCATCTGTCATCTGCAAAAGATGCTGGGAGAAGGGGATGACCAGGAGGATGAATAGGAGGTAACTGAGTTAACAAAAGATGTGGCCTAGTGACTTGGCATACCATTGGAAAGGTTCTGGAAGAGGGGAGAAGCAGGGTGGTATTGGCAGATTCTTAGCTGGGAGGTGGGCAGTCTTCAGCCAGCTTTGAGGGGAGATGATTGTGGAGTTTGGTGCTGGATCTCTGCTGCCCAGGGGATTCGCTGGGACACAGCAGCCTTCCTTGCCGTTGGTGGGCTGGCTGCTCACGGGAGCTGCTGGTGGACAGGGACATTTTCAGCACCTGCCCTCACCAGGAGAGACCCTTGCCATCTGCATGGGTGCTTAAGGAGAAAACTGGGCCCCCACCTCCATCCTCTCTCCGGAGGGAGCCCCTCCCAGCTGCTGACCAGAACCTTGGCTGCTGCTGCCATGGCCAGGACACCGCTCTGGATGCATGCCAGCCAGGTGACTCCTGCACCCCTTCTCCCTGAGGCTGGCAGTGCTCACTTTGGCCACCCTCTGAGGCTGCCTGAGCCAACAGCATCCCTGCTGCCTCGGGAAAGTCACTGCATCCCCTCTGCCACCAAAGGGGAAATTGCTTGAAAGGCCACAAAAGGCTGTCATTGTTTTTTCCTGGATTCTTTTTGTTGCTTTTGTTGTTGTTTGTATATCTTGTTATATATACATATATATAGTCTATATATATATATATAAAAAAAAATATATATATATATTTTTATATATATGTATATTTATATATATAAATATACATTATAATATATAATATAATATTTTATATATATATATCTATATATATATCATATTTATATATTTATATACAGCTGCCTGAGCTCAGCTGTGTATATATATATATATATATTTATATAAATAAAAAAAATAATTCCCAGCCAGCACAACCATAACTCAGCCAGACACAGATTCCTGCCACGTTCCCTGAGTACCCCAAACCCCTGCTGGCTGCAGCACAAACAGGATTGAGCACGGATCTCACCCCTCACAGGGCAGCTGGTGCCAAACACCAAAACCTCAGAGCAAGAAGAGGGCTTGCCTTGGGGGGAGCTAATCCTGCAGCTCTTATCTACAGCAGGGCAGGATGGCTGCAGAGAAAGGGCTCTGCTGCAGTGTCTGGGATGTTCCACAAGGTCTTTTGGAGGAGTTCTTTTCCCCCATCACATCCCTGGGTTTGCACTGGGAGCCCTGAACCCCTGTCAGATGATGCTCTGCAGTGCCAGTGCCCCAGTGCAGCCCCCACAGGTTGTCTCTGTGTGGCTGAAAAGGTGCTTGGGAACTCAAATAAGGGAATTGGAGTCCATTTTATCCCAAAAATCTCTTATCTGGAAGAGGCTGCTTCTGGCCCTGCAGAGCAGCAGACAGTGCAAGATCCAAAGGAAGGGAATTGAGGTTTTTCATTTTCCCTGCCTATCTTCATCCCCAAAAAACTTAATGAAATGTGTGATTTTCTTTGTATTATCTGCCACTACAACGAGAATCCCACTTCTGATTAAATCTATCTGCTTAACAATTCTCAGCAGATCTCCAAGGAATCAATACTCATTACCCAGAGAGCTGCAGCCTCTCTAAAATTAGTATGACAGGAAGTGCAAGTTTCTTCCTGCACAGCCCAACTCAGTAGGTGTTACTGCTGTGAGGAACTTTACAAACCACTAATGGCTCCCAGGAGAGCACTAATCATTTTCTACATGTCCTTATCTGCTTAATCCCATTAGAAAGATTTGCAGCATGAAAGCTGACCACTCATAATCCCAACCTCAGATGGAAAGCAGGAATAGCAAATGATATTTGGGAAGAGAAAAGGTGTTTTCTGTTCAAAGTGCCTGGACACTTATTATCACCTTTCCAGGTGTGACACAAATGAGGGAATAATCCTGAGTATCTGCAGAAATACAGGAAAGAAGAGTTTTAAAGAAGTTATACAGAGATGCTACCCAAAAATTTATACTCAAGGTCACCCCACTTTATACATCAGACAGTAAACCTGGAACCATCTTCAGCTCATGGGGACAGGAATGTTTGTCCTCAACAGCCATGCCAATAAAATATGGTGATGATTTTAGAGGAATTTCCAAGCCTTGCATGGGCCTGACCATGGAGGTGGCAGTGTCCTGCTGCTGGGAACAGGGACATTGATCCTCCAGTGACTCTGCCAGAGACCAAACTGGGCAGTCCTGGCTCTCAGGGCTGCTCTCTAACCCTCTGAATTGAGTTAAAAGGTGCTCTGCTAACAGCTTATTCAATGGAAATCTCATTATCCAGAGCTCTGCCAAGAATTTATTCGAACAAGAGCCTTCACAAGGAGCTTTGCCAGTAGTTCATTGAAAGGGAATCTGTTATGGGGTCAGATATTATTTTATTCCAGGGAAAACCTAACAAAGATGGACTTGCCTAATAATAGGGTCAGTCCTGCCATGATTAAATGAAACCTTGTCTAACTGGCTGAAGCTAAGAAATGCAGTAAAAACCTGTTTTATTCTGAGAGAAGGACTGGCCCACAGTGCACCTTGTGAAAATAGCCTTTATACATCAACAATGCAGTTAAATAATAAATAAAAACTCTAAATACACCTTTAAAATCCAAATACACCTTTAAAATCCAAACCAAAAGCTTGCAGCCATTTTTCAGTGTGTGGACCTTCACAATTTCCATTGAACTCTTTTATTCAAGCGCTAAAGATCCCACAAAGGAGGTCCAAGGCTCCCAGGAGAGACTGACACAGCCTGACACCACCTAGTGAGGGTTACTAAACTCCAGGTGGATTCACTATGATCCAGAGTAAACCCCAAATCCTTTTAGCAAACATTTCTGCCAAGGTCACTTTTCCTCACTTTTCAGAGCTGATTTTGCCCTACTAAGATAAAGACTTTGCTCCCCCTGATACTGAATTTCATCTTGTGCACAGCAGAAGTTCCATGAGCCAAGGTCAACCTGAGTCACAATCCTGAGCTCCAGAGGGCTGAAAAAACTCCCACCCTTATCAGCTGCAGGTTCTGTAACCATACCATCACTTCTATCATTCAAACCACTAATGAAAATAAACAGTGAATAGAAACAGATCCTGGAGAGACCCATCAAAACCCAGGCTGAGCATGAGTAATAATAACCTGCTTGTATTCCTGGTAATAATGTCTCCTGTGAATAGAGTGATATCCAGCACGCTGCCAAATAGCCCAGGATCAGAGAAACAGGACTTGGGGTTTGTTTTAGGCAGAGAAATTCAGCTTTTCAGCTGCAGGAAAAATGCTGTTGTTCTGCTTAACATAGAAAATGCAAAATGAAATATTAGGGCTGGTCCCTAAAAACGTAAAGATAATTCCAACATACCTTTAAGATGGACTAAGAGTTATTTAAATGCCAGAGTTGGGTCTGGGCTTTGAATAGATGTTGCCTGGATTACAGTATAATCCCACATCCCAAGGTGCCATGTCCAGATGCTTCTTGAATATTTCCAGGGATGGCAACCCCACCACCTCCCTGGGCAATTATTCCAATGACCACTCATTCAGGGGAAAAAAAAAATAAATTCTAATATTGAATCTGAACCTCCCTTGGTACAATTTAAGGCCATTTCCTCTTGTCCTTTCATCTGAGACATGGCAGAAGGGACTGACCCCACCTGAGTCATTTCAGGTGCTTGTAGGGAGCAGTGCTGCTGCTGACAGTGACAAGTTAGGACAAAATGTGTCCCCTGGTGCATGAGAGAGGGATGGATAAGATTATCTACTCCTGTGGTGGCTGACCATCTCCATGAGAAACCAAAGAAAGTGTTCACTGTGTTTTGCTGTCTCCCTGCTCATTGCATTGGCCTGATCTCCAGCAGATGTTCCCCAAAGCTTTGCATCCTCCTGTGCCAGGGCAAGGACAAGTTAGAACATGAAAATGTTCTAGAATTTCTGTGTTTCACATAGAAAATGTGTCCCCTGGTGCATGGGAGAGGGATGGATAAGATTATCTCATTCCTGTGGTGGGCTGACCATCTCCATGAGAAACCAAAGGAGATCCACCCTGTGCTTGCATTGGCCAATCTCCATCAGATGTTCCCCAAAGCTTTGCATTCTCCTGTGCCAGGGCAAGGACAAGTTAGAAACATGAAAATGTTCTAGAATTTCTATGTTTCACATAGAAAATGTGTCCCCTGGTGCACGTGAGAGGGATGGATAAGATTATCTTCTTTCTGTAGTGGGCTGACCATCTCCATGAGAAACCAAAGGAGATGCTCCCTGTGTTTTGCTGTCTCCTGCTGCTTGCATTGACCTGATCTCCAGCAGATGTTCCCCAAAGCTTTGCATGCCTCTGTGCCAGTGCAGGGGTGTCAGAGATGCAGGGACAGAGATGCAGGGACAGCCCAGCTCTGTCCCACCCCTCAGAGCACACCGTGCCACCGTGCGATGGATGCAGGCACTGTGAGAAGCTGAGGAGTAAATTGCTCCATTGAATCTGCAGCAGGAGTTTGGCCACCAGCTGTGAAGTCTTTAAAGAGCTGATTAAAAGGAGCTGTGATGCTGCCAACATTACTGACAGACAAATGGACACTTGTCTCCAACGTGGTGCCAAGGGCTGCCCGAGGGAAACGCGCGAGAGCCGCCGGCAACGAGAGCAGCTCTGCCAACCTCACCAAGGATTTTCTGCCAGCAGCTCAGCTACACCTGTGAGAACAAAGGAGCCTAAAAATAGGTTTTTTTCTCTTGGGCTGGATGGAAATATCATTGAATCATAGAATGGTTTGGGTTGGAAGGGATGTTAAAGCTCATCCTGTTCCACCCTGCCATGGCAGGGTCAGCTTCCACCATCCCAGGTGACTCCAAGCCCCATCCAGCCTGGCCTTGGGCACTTTCAGGGATCCAGGGGCAGCCACAGCATCTCCTGTGCCAGGACCTCACCACCCTCACAGCCAGAAATTCTCCTCTTCCTCATACCTCACCTAATTTCACTCACTTTTCAAATGGTGAACAAATTATTTGAACTGCAGAAGCTCAAGAGCTTCCACAAAGTCCCAGCACTCTGAGGCTGCATGGGACATCAGGGCTTTCACACCCACTCCCTGCTCTGCCCCCAAAGCAATGACACCCTGTATTTGATGTAAAATGACATCAGCAGAAAGAAAAAAGTGCTATTTGAGACTCCTTAGCATCATAATAGAGCCATCCAGGCTGAAAAGATCTCATGCTGCAAAGAGGGGAATTAAAAATTCTCGTCACAGCTCCCAGTGAAGGGGCTGTCAGTGACTTCTGAGGCTGCTCCAAGGGGATTATGGAATTCTCTGTGTCCTCCTGGGCCAGCACAGCTCCACATGTGCAGCACACAGCCCACAGCAAGGAGCTGAAAGGGCAGGAACTGCCCAGAAGCAGATTAGCCATGGCAGCAGCCAGCAGCATCTGGAGGAGCTGCAGATCTGGCCATGGTTTTTGATGCAGCCAGGACTTTTGATGCAGCCAGGATTATCCATGGCTGTCTCAGATGTGGAAAGGCAGCCTGTGATCCCTGTGGATGGCTCTCCACAGCTCTCCACTTCAAGGGAATATCAGAAGGACTCAGCAAGGCCTGGACCAGCTGCTGCCTCTCTCTGTGGAGCATTGCCTGTCCAAATGCCTCGCTCTGCTGGCACAATGAAACACAAAAATTCTGCTGCTCCAGGTTAAAAAACCCACCAGTTTTAACAGCTTTAACCTGGACTCTCCCACAAACTCTAAGGAGGCTCTGGAGAGGCTGCTTGGTTACAAGGAAAAGGGCAAAATGCTGAAAGTGAGATTGTTAACACAGGATAAAAAAGCTCCCTTCACACTGGGATCAAACACATCCTGGGCAGACATCAATGCAAATTCTGGTTGAGGACAAAGCACCACAACTCAGATACATTCCTGGGACCTATCAGAAGATTTTCCAAGCACTGTTTCTCCTACTCCTGGTGCCCATTCAGAGCATTCAGATGAGGTGTGGGCCCCTCCAGGGTGTCCCACAGGGAATGCACAGCTCCCACCCTTCTCCAGTAAGGGAATTAATTTCTGCTGCCTGGCTGGTCTGATCCTGCTGGGTGAAATTATAGACTGCACAGGGCCAGTTGTAAAACCCTGATCCTATCTGGAATAAGAGGAATGTGGTTTAAGATGTGTTATCAAACTATTTGTAAATAAACCTGTTAGGGCTTTTAATGCACACTTCATTTAAAACAAGCCTTAATGGGAAATCTAGTGCTCACTTTGATCCACTAACAGAAATATATTCATCTTGGCTTGTGTTGTCTGTGTTGGGATTTTATGTTGGTTTTTTCCCATTGAAAAATACACCAAATTTCCCATCACAGATGGGTAAAACTGCAGAGAGCACCAACTCTGCCACGTGTGTTTGAGCCTTGGGAGAAGGAGTGCAGAAGTTCACGTGCTTTATTCACTGGCAGGAGGAGACAATTTTGTTTTTTGAGTACAAATTCATGGCTGGATGGGCCCTGCCTGTGAATGCAGCCTGATGAATCAGTGCATTTCAGGTATTTCATAGCCTGAAAGCTGCCAAGTTTTTCTGTCTCTGGGGCTGATTTTATTCATCCCTATCCACCTCTCAGATGAAATACAGAATTACATTGGTTAACACACAGTGGCCTGTGCTCACAGCCCCCCTGCCCCAGCCATCACCTGGTATAGCACAAACCCAGAACTGTGACTTCCTCCTGATGGGCAAAATGCAGCCACAAAGAGTCTTAGGATGGAATTACTGCAGAAAACAACTGAGGCCACAGAAGGGGTGAAAACAGTGCAAAAAAAATAGTTAAGCCCAGGGGTTAGGTAGCAATAAATAAAAAAATGTGTGATGGTGCAGGAATGGGGAAGTGTTGGAATAATTAAGGGGAAAGAAGGCCCTGACCCATGAGAGGCAGAGCAAATGTGAAGGGAGAGCTGGGCAGGGGGTTTAGAGCAGCAGCATCAGCCAGAAAATGGGAATTGCACCAAGGCTGAAGACAAATACAAATACTGGTTTTTCCCTTTTTTTTTTTTTTTTTTTTTTCTAAGTGTGGAATACAAAAAAGGATCATTGAAAGAGACTCAAGTGGCCTCTGGAGACACGGTGAGATTGGATTGCTGACAGAGGAAATAGATGTTGCTGAAATATTAAGAATGTGTTGCTTTGGTATTTGCTAAGAAAGATGGGAGGGAGAGAGGCTGCAACTGTGACCCTGCAGGCAAGGGAGGGGAGAAGGAATAAATCCCACCATGAGGAATAAAACACAGAGTGTAATTTTACATATCAAAATCTCTCAATGAAACCACTGCTCTTGCTGCAGCAGCCATAGCAGTGATTTGTCCTAAACATCAAATTATTATTGAATAAGGGTTGTTTATTCCAGAATTATTATTAAGAAAGACAAGGCAGTTAAGGAGTTGAATGTGTGCGGTGCAAATCAAGTCTGGGGCATTGCAGGGGAAGCAGAGGGGGTGGCAGGAGCCTGGATCTCAGACTGGGCCAGCTGGCCAGAGCCACCAGGCTGTCCCAGCACTCTGCAGCAAAGCAGCTCTGAAAGAGGCTCCAAAAGAGACATCCAAAGCTGAGAGACTTATCTGAGGCAAGCAGAAATCTCTGCAGCTTTGGAGATTGCACCTGCCACTAGAAATAATTGCAGTTAAGGCTTGTCTCTGGTTTTTCCTCATCTTTTTTCTGTCTAACAGCTGTTTCTATAGATGATGTGGAAAGATGTGTCTGAAATAGCTGCCGGCTACTGATGTGCTTCTCCTGCTTGGCCCAGCATCTCCAGAGCACCAACAAATCCCACTGGCACCTTTTCCAAAGGGTGGAAGATTCATTTCAAGGGTTCTGAGATCTTGAGAATATTTACACTGCTCAGAACAAATCTTGCCTCTGTCGATATACCAGGTGTATTCACTTTATGATTATTCTTTTATAAAAATCAAACTGGTTTTACCCAGGCTGTGAGGAAAGTGCTGGTGTAACAGGAAAAGCAGAAATGAGGGAGTGAAAAGAGGATGGACAGGGACAGGGAAAGGAAATGAAGATTAGAAATAAAAAAGGAAAAGAAAAAGCCCTTGTGTAAAGCTCAGGAAATGAGTTGGCTTCTCACAGATATTAGAACAAGAAAAGAGCGAGGACAGATATGGATGACTAAGGAAATCACAAAACCTATCAAGGAAAATAAGAAGGTTTCTGACATTTGAGGCATGATGAAACATGAAAAGTAACAAAAGGAGCACGGATGAAGCCAGGAAGGGCAGAGAAAACAGGCTGGAGTTCACGTGCAGAGTGTGATTTTTCTTATCTGGATATAAAATACTGAAGTGAGGCAGTGGCCAGCCCTGGGCTGTACTTTCACCCCTCCCTCCCCAGGCATGCCACGACTTGTTCCTGCAGCCTGCATTGAACAGTGGAGAGGAACTCACAAAAACTGGAATAATTTAGGTAAAAATGCTTCATCCCCATCTGGGAGAACGGCTGCACCCCATGGATTCAGAATGGCAGCACAGGAATGGCTGAGGATTTACAGCGGGGATGGGATGGGATGGGATGGGATGGGATGGGATGGGATGCGATGGGATGGGATGGGATGGGATGGGAGCTGAGCCTGACCTCCAGCAGCAGCACAAAAGCAGGTGACAGCAGCAGTGGCTGATGAAGTGATGTGGGGTGTGGCATTCACAATTCACATTCTCTGAAAAATCCCTTTGCCCTGGATTTTTCTCCTGGGAAGCTGAGAGGCCTCAGAGAAAAAGGAAACCAATTCTTATCTCATTTGCTTCTCCTGTGTTGTGCTCACATATGGAATGTGTTTGGAGATTGTTTACCCACAGGTGATTGTTCCATTGGATTCTGCTGGGAGTTGTTTTCACTCTTTGG
>JAWWMS010000408.1:0-13024 GCA_035048045.1 Chlorospingus semifuscus
TACCCAGCTGGAGTCTGGTTCCAGCTCTGTTCTTCCTGCTTCTGCTGCTTTCCACTTCCCAGGAATTCCACCAACAGTGTGACAGTGTTTTCCAGCTCCTCCAGGATTCCCTCTGTTGGGTTTGGGGAGAATATAAAAACCTGAGCCACCAGGGCTTTACTATCAGGAGTTACATCCCTGGATTTGTTCATTTCCTAATACTATCTCTTCCCAACAAGGCACTAGGCATCTAAGGAATATAGAAAGGGATGTGCTAACCACTGGTTATCCCTCTGGAATGTCAGAGCTTGGAAAGAAGGGCAGCTGGGGCTCTTCCTGGTGGCAGTTGTGAGGTCTATTTTACCTAAGAGCCTCTTGCCACATCTTCCCCTGAATCCACCAAAAACCCATCTGTTCATTCCCCAGCTGCTTCCTCCCTCTTTTTCTTTATTAGGATTTCACCAGGAGCTGATGGATGCAAAATGATCCTCTCCTGGCCCCTGCTGGATTCCTGGAGCAGGGATTCTTTCCCTCCTTCCTCTGCTCCCTTTCAGGCTTTGTTCCACAGCTTTTGCTTCCAATCCTTGGATCCTCTCCTCTCTCCAGGAGCTCCCAGCAGTTCCACACCCTCTTTTCTCCCATCCTGATAATTTCTCCAGGAATGGATCTGTGCATTTCAATTCCCTTTTCCTTCCTCCAACAATTCCCACCAGTCCAGACCTAAAGCTGACACAAGGAGTGCTCAGTGGGAGTGCCCAAAAATCCAAATCCAGACCTTGCCATCCCTAAACCAGCAACTCCAAACACAATCCTAGAAAATTTGCATTAATTCAAACCTAACATTTAGGACACACCAAATACTTCAAAATGCCCAAGAAACATCCTCTTGCCTTCAGCTCCCAGGGGTTTTTGCTTTGAACTCCCATGGATTTGGGGATCAAGGGATTTCCCTGCAAAAACCTGTGCAGGGCATGTTGGAATGCCCAATCCTGTGAATCCAAGGAGTGTTAAAAGCTTAGTCCAACTCGGGCCACCATAAATTTGTGCCAAATATCCCCCAAACCCTTGGGATAACAGAATCCTCTGTACTGCATTTTTAGTGTGGAAAGCCAGGAATTACTTTATTATACTACCTCCTTTTTAATGAGTTGTATCAATTAGTCATCAGCAGGGACCACTTTTAGCCAGCTTCAGTTAAGTTTCACAGATTTCTTGTTGTTTTGATCATGAAATAGCCAAAACCTTAAGTTTGGCAAATTAAACCTGAAATTTTTAAATGAACAGATCCTGAGGGAACTGGTGACTGGCTATCTTGGATCTTATGGCCCTTCAAGGAGATGTTAGATTTACCCACTGATTTCGGTGCCAAGGGAAACTCCAAGTTAAGAATAATCAAAATATGAACCAGTTCTCATGAAACTCAGCTTTTCAAAACTTTATTCAGGATAAAAAAGGATGAGAATGACCTTGGCAAATACAATAAAGAAAAAAATCTATGCATATCCCACAGTGATACAGACCAGCAGCAAGACCACTTCTCTCATATTTCTGCTTTTTGCCTTCCAAGAAAGGGACTAAAACTTGAAAAATTGAGTAGTATTTCAACTTTGGAGCATAGTATTAAAGAACAAGTTTCAGAAACACACATCAAAAAATTCAAGACTTGAGGCAAATGTCAAATTAATAAAATTAATAACAGTATTATCTAGTTGAGGTTCCTTAAATTAACTGTAGTATCTTTGCTTTTTAATTCTTGCTGAAAAGTGAACCTTTTAAATACACAGTACCCACTAGTTGTAGTGGCACAAAAGAAAACACAGTGAGCTATAACCTCGAATCCCTACCCAGTCTTTAAAAAATTGCTGTTGTACATTGACACCTGTAGCTACCTCAGCACCCACAGTACTTCACACATGCCTAAATACCCTTCCAGTCACTCTGATGTCATCACCAGAACAAGGTTTTTAGTTCCCTACACTCCTTGCAGGACACCTCTAACCTCAGCAGCATCTCTGCTGGTCAGAAGCAGAAGGCTGGGCACACAAGATGCCTGCAGTGTCCTAAAAACTAAATAAAAGGCTGCTGTAAAAAAAGGATATTAAAAAAAAGAATTGAAGCTGTAGTAAACAGCTTCTAGGAAACAGTTTTAGACTCAGTGAGACACTTGAATTTGCTGTCAGTTTGGTGATTTAAGGCTGTTCCCATGCATCCTTCCCAAGCAAACCCTGGGGAGCTTTGCCTGATTGAGACACAAAGGTGATCAGGTGCTACTGCACCCAGAGCAGGGCTGCCTGCCCAAACCCCTGGCAATGAAACCTGGGCTCCCTTCAGCCCAAATCCACCTCTGGGAAACAATTAACAAGGAAATCTCATCCAGTTTCCACCCAACATTTTCTTTCACTGCACAGGGCATGCAGAAGAACTGCTTTTGTACTCCTATGCCATCACCCAGTACTTAGGAGTAAATACAAAATTAATAATTTTTTTTCAGTATCCCACACATTATCCAGCAAAAAATTCAAGGTACTTTTGGAACAGTACCCAAAGCCACCTTCTGTAGTTTCTTTCATTGCCCAGGGATGAGAACTGTGACCAGATGGAAAAGTGTTTGCACTTCAGAGAGTTTATTCCAAAATACAAAGGAAACCAATTTTTTATCACTGCCTACCTCTCTGTTTTGATTACGAGGCAGCTGCAACACCTTCAGCCATAAATGTTCATTGGCATCCTTCAACTCAACAAGCATCTTTAAACTGATGTTGCAAAAGTTATGAGTACAAGGCAAACACTCCTGGCCCTCAGAGCTCTGTAAGGATTACAATTTGGCATAAGCAAGGTGAATAATCCAACACTTGTCATTGCTTTCATAGTTCACACTGAATAAAATCCTGGGTATGCACAGTGTTAGGAAGTAGGATATTACTGCCACTTTATTACAGCACTAAGAAAAAGCATAAGTGAGTGTGTGCTGCCCTGAGCAGCTGCACTGTCCTCCCTGGACATGGAGCACACAACACAGAGCACGAGGCATCATCACCTCTCCACACACAGGTTTAGCACAGTTACATGTCTTACTTGCCAGAGAGTAAGCATTTCAAAATATGAAGCACTTCAAAATATGAAGCATTTTTAATGTAAATGTATTTTCCCAGCACTGTGCATCAGCCACCTCTGTAACTTTGTCCTGTTCCCCATTAAATGTTTTTTTTCTTTTTCCTTCCCTTCTACACAAGATCCCTGAATAACAGTCATGTTTAGAAGGAGAACCTCATGTCCTTGGCATAGCCCAGTTTGTCCAGGTTGGGAATGCAGGCATACTGGATCATTGGAGGAGGTCCACACATGAGGATCAGGACATCATTCTGAGGTGGGGGCAGGTGGTCTCTGATCATCTCTTGGTTCACAAATCCTTGGCTGTAATCCCAATCTGTTAAAAGAAAATGAAAGGAGGGGAAGGGGAATGAGGTAAAAAGGAGGAAAAGAGAGATACAAGTCACTTTAGAAAGGAGAAATCCTGCTGATGAAGTTGCTCCCAGTTGGAACACTTACAGTGAAAGTCAGTTTTACTGGGATTCAGGTTAACCATCACATCCCCAGCCCAGGATACAGAACAAACCTGTGCTGCTGTTGACCCAAACTTTTGGGCACCGTAAGACTGACACATTTTTTTTATCCCAGTTTTGGTCAGGCTTCACATATGACAGTGAAAGTCTGCAGAAGAGTCTTGAGGAGGTCCAAGGAAGAACTCTTATCCCAACTGGTAAGATCAGTTCATGATTTCCCCAAAGAAGGAATGGCAATCAGAAATTGCAGGAGAACACTAACTGCAGTGGTGACACAACAGAAACAGAGCCTTCCCTCAACATACCAGAGGGGTACTCTTGGTCACAAGGAAGAGGAGGTATATATGGCTTCTCCTTCTCTGCCCCAAACTCCCACTGAATACCGGTGTGAATTTGATGTGGGTGGGCATAACAAGGAATGGTAAGGAAGGAAAGCCACAAGGAATGACACTGATAGCCTTCTCTTCCTCAAGCTTGTTCAGCAAGCTTAGGCAGGGATCTGTGCCCATGAGCTCCACAGTGCCTCTGGCACTGCAGCTGCCTCAGAGCAGGCTCCAAACACAAGGATAACACATTGTATTTATGTCTGTGGGGAAGGAGAAAAGAAGGTCACCCTCCACAGGAGACAATGGTAAATCTGCAGGTGTAGCCATGGGAGGAACACTGCACTGCCACTGGCCTGAGGAGAGCTTTGGAAACACTTAGAGCCTGTGTGCATCCCTGTGTGGAGAATGAGGCTGCTCGGACATTCACTAAGCAATGAATGCACTGAGAAATGAATCATGGAGCTCAGAAATACACCCATGGCACAGCAGGTCTCCTGTAAAGCACACTGAGGCTCCTGAGTCTCACAAGCAGTGGCACTCCAGGTCTTACTTTCAGGCGCCGTGTCCAGCGTGTACCAGCACTTGAAGCGCGCGGGATTCTGCGCCTGGATCTCATCGAGCTCGGAACGTAACAGGATGTCCTTCTCAGTCTGCAGGACAGGGAAAACAGTGATCACACCCTGCATGTGAGTGCAGCCCTCTCATGGCCACAGAGCAGCAGCTACTGCACAGCCCTGAGAGATGGAAGAGATGGTTCAACTCCATTTCAAAGTCTGAAGAGGCCAAACCCAAGTTATTCCCATGCCTAGCCTGTGGCAGAGCTAATAGAAGGCTCATAACTTTCCATATCCTGACCATGCAATGCCTTCCCTCTAAAAATAAAACAAAGCAGAACCACCACTTAATCAGGGAATCAGAAAAATAAAGCCCCTTTTAGCACTATCACATCATAAAACTAATCATGACTGCACAGAAATATCTCCCTACCCCTTCATACTCTGCCATTCAGACATGGAAACACCAGTTTTTTTCACCTTTGTCAATTCAAGTATCATCAGCACTGCCATATGGAGACTCCTTGGCTTTTAAAAAGCATGTGGAATGAACAACCAAAAGGGTATCAAGTTCTGGTTGGAACAATAAACATTACTCAGGGTATCAAGTTTGGCTCCTCCCTGATGCAGCATCACTGAAGGCCAAAGGAAAGCCTTATTTCCCTCAGAGCAGCTGCAGTCTGGGCAGGAAGGAAAAGGGCAGGGACTGAAAGTGCTGCCATCCCCTGCAGCCATAGTAATTTGGCCCAGAGGTCACCACTAAGTCCATAACTGTGGGGATAAGGAGGAATGTGCAGCAGCTATTCCAGAGAAGGTGCTATTCCTGGATCTGTAGCTGTGGGTGCTCCAGAAAAACTCCTACTGGCTCTGGCCAACTCAAAGTGTGCCAGCCAGAAGCACAGTAGGAGCCCATGTACATTGTTTTAAACACTTTAAAATATGTTTAAAAACTGCTTCCTATTTGTGGAGTTACTGGGTGCAAGGACTCTTTAAAGCCAGGGACTGATGTTTCCATAGGTAACAGGGAGGGAATTGTTCCCCAGGCTCTCCCTCCCAGCTGCACTGGGCTTCCCATGCTACTAAAGCAGCTCCAGCCCTGTGTTAGCCATTCTGAATCATTTCCAGCAAACCCTGGCCCTCCTGCCCTGATACCACTGCACTTTATGCCAAATCCAAGGGCTCCAGCCAGCAGCAGAGAGCACTGGCAGGGCTCCTCAGAACATGCAATCTCAGCACTTGGATCACAGCTCCTGGGCAGAACCACCTCAGGCTACAACTCAGCTATCACAGAACTGCCTGGGCTGGAAGGGACCTTAAAGCCCATCCATCTCCACCCCTCAGGATGCTCAGAGCCCCAGCCCGGCCTTGGACACTGCCAGGGATACAGGGGCAGCCACAGCTTCTCTGAGCAACCTGTGCCAGAGCCTCACAGGGAACAATTTCTTCCTGATATCCAATCTAAACCTGCTCTCTGTCAGTGTGAAGCCATTGCCCCCTGTCCTGTTACTCCAGGCCCTTGTCAAGAGTCCCTCTCCATCTTTCCTGTAGGCATAAAAATGGCACAAACCAATGAGCACACACTGAATATGAGAAGAAAAATAGAGGAGAGCCTAAAGAAGCTAAAAACCACAAGAATGAAGTGAAGCTCACCACAAATAATGACTCAATGCAAATACAAATATTAATTAGAGGGAGAAATTACAAAGCAGAAAGAGTCACAGCAGAAGAACATCAGGCCAAGAAGGGGTACTGCCCAGCAGCACACCAACACTTGGCTTTTCCAAGAAATCTCTCTTGTAAGGATTCCATGGATGAGAGCTTTGCTCTGGCCAGCATGCAGGATGTCACACCTCAAGAAGCAGGAGAAGCAGTGAAAAACTGACAGAAGGGTTGGAAATAAAAGCAGACAGCCAAGAAGAATCATAACTCTGTAACTGAGGGAGCTGCTGAGACCACAGCTAGTTTTAGCCTCACCCAAGACGTCCTCAGATAGAAAGATTCCACAGACAAACACTGCTGCAAAGCTGGGGAGTTGAAATTGCTGGAGGAGACAAATATCCACCCCTTTCATGTTTCCACTAAGAGAGACAGCTCTGAAAGTCTGCCCAAAATATTAACAACTTGCACTAAGGAATGCAGGGCTTTAACATTCATAAACTGGATTAGAAACAGAGCAATGAGTCACAGGAAGGCAAACATTAGCAATCCTTTCTGTAGTAATGCTAAACCCTCAATTTATCACTGTACTTTTATATGGGAGGCTTCCAACACTTCAGTTCACTTCTCCCCTCAGGGTTTGTATCTCTGTGATTTCATTTGCTGAGTGGAGTCCTGCTAGGTAAGTAAAACACTACAAACAGAAAAAAGGACAAAATTACCTGATTAGCAAACAGCAGCTGGCAAATGGTGGGGTCATCTTTGTCCTTTATGATTGCTCGAATGATCTGCAGCATAGGTGTTATCCCTGGGGGACAGCAGCAGGTCAGTGATGTGAGGATGGGGAATAGAAGAAGGGACAAGTGGGAAAATGTAAGTAAATGCATCTAGCAGCTGTCAGAAACCAGAGATGAATCCTTACAGGTACCTACCAGTGCCCCCTGCAATCATCCCCACGTACTTCACTGTCTTGGTAACTGGTTCAGCTTTCTTTTCTGGCCGAATAGCAAACTTGCCTGAAGAGAGAAAGAGATGGAAAACACTGAGGCAAGCAGGAAACACCTCCTGTTACCCCTTTCCAGCACATCCTGCTAAATTGACTTCATTTCAGCCCTGCCACCCTTCCCTCCCAGAGAAGGGAAAAGGTGAGGATGTCCTGAATTAGAGCAATCCTGAAAGGTGGTTTTAGGACATGAGGTGGTACCATCAGACACTGACAGGGGTTATGACTTATCCCTGATCACAGCCTACATACACACCACCTGTATTTCAATTTGCTCACATCCAACACCTCAGTGACATTCACAAGCCCAGATTCTGGAAACAGCTCTACACAAAGGAATTGATCTGCTCAGAGAGCTTATTTTCCCTGAGCAGATTATTTTAAAGAAAAACAAAATATGTACCATGGGTTTTTTTTTTTTTAAATTTTTCTCTTTTTGAGCCAAACAGAGTCTGAAGCTTCCCAAAGTGTTGGGCTGTATTCACAGCTCTCTTCATCCAGAATAACACGAATGCTACATACAAAGCTCTGGAAAGCCACGTGTCAGAGTTCTGCTTCACACAAAACTACCAGAAGGTTTTTGTGACACATTAGTGACTGCATTATACTAACAGAAGATATTTTACATTGACATAAAAGCAATGCCTAGTCAAAGTTCATTTTTACTTGGGAAGTTAGCAGTGGACAGTGCAAGTACCCAGTGCTTTTGTCAGTGTATAAACTGTGCCTATATAAGCATGGAAAAAATCCATCCATTACTTGAGAACAGCATCAATAAAAAGCACTTCTATAGTAATAAGACATTTTTCCTGTACTGTTTACTCTGGGTAAATTCTATATTCCAAGCCAGCCTTGCCTTTTCCTTTGTACACAAGGAGGCCACTTGGTCCTCTGAAGTCAATGGTGTCCCCTATTTTCAGGCTGTCCAAGTATTGAGACATCTTCCCCCCATCAGGAAACTTGGGATGGACACCTCTGAAGTAGACCTGTCAAAAACAGTAACAAAGCAATTTAGTCTCACAGCTCAGAGAAGAGTATTTGCCCTTCAAATTTTTATGTACAAATACTCCTCATGCAAAGAACACAATTACTCCATAAAGAAATGCAATGTCTGACTGACAAAAGATCAAAATGCCACTCCTGCCCCAATTTTTGGACAGAGACAGTGATTCTCCACTGTAGGTCTGCAACACAGAAAATATTGATAAAAGTCGACACAATTTACACCCAAGTTTAAAAGGGGCTAGAAAAATAAAGAAAAAACCCAAAACACTGTGATTCCAAAGACCAAAACTCTAAGAGAAAATCCAGTGCAGATATTAATATTTTAAATTCCTAACAGTTTTAAATGATAGGTACTCAAGCTACCAAGAGGAAAAACAAAAGTACATTATCACAAGAGTGATAATTTGAAAATCACATTCTTACCAATTAAATCAATCATTCCCACTCTCTGGATCAGTAATGATAATGATCATCACTCTCAGTGATCATAATGACCAAATTCCATTAGCTTCAGAAGCAGCTGCCCATTCAGGCAAGGTTAATTCCTTATTCCTGAAGGATTAAAAAGCATATGAACATCTGCAGGTCTACACAGAGGGTGCAAATGATGCAGCATCTCATGAGACACCCTCACTAAAGAAGTGCCTGCAGAATGCCATGTGGACTTTTAGGTACCGGCACATTCCTGAAGAGAAGCCAGCACACCAAACTTCACATAAAGGCACTGTAAAGGTGGCTCAGAAGTTGCCCAGTCTGGGAACAGAGCATGACATTCTCACCTTGACAACAAGATCCACAAAGCCCTTGTCATCATCACTGGAAACTGGAGTGTAAGGTCTGACAACCAGAGCTCCATCAATCCGTGCAGACAGGTAGATGTGCTGCCCTATTGCAGGGAAAAAAAACCCAAAATTTTTTTTCCAAAAACTTTTCTTTCAAAAGATTTTTCTTTCAGTGGATGTGCTGAAATGCAGCCTCTAAGCTCTAACTACCTTATTTTGGGGCACCATCTCTTCCTTTGTTATTTTCCTGACACTGCCACCCCTTGCCAGAGTTGTCAGCCATGCACAGATCTACCTGGAAGGACAGACAACTCCACTGCTAATTCTGTGTGTCAATCATAACTTCATGCATTTACATTTACCAAAGCCTGAACTGTACCTGACATCTTTCAAAAGATGGGATTTGTCTCCCCTGTACAGGCAAATAAAAGGGAGCCAGGAGGGGAGAACTGCCAAATGCTGTTACACATCTTTATTAATGTATTAGCTGTAAAGTTTAGTTAAAGCTGAGTTTGTAACTGTTCTTGCTTTGACCACAGATCCCTCACGTCCTCCAGGAGCTCTCCAGCTGCCTTTGCTGAGGCTGCCCAGACACAAAGCACTTTTCTAACCCTGCTATTCCTCCAGCTTAACATGTGAATGCAGCAACCCTGTTTCCATCTGTCACACATCCTCTGAGCTCTCTACAACAGTTTCTTTTCTCAATGTCTTCTCATATTTTTTTTCTGAAAAAAGCAAGAAAATAACTAACTTCTATGGAAGGCTTTCCCATAAATTTTCACTATTCTAAAGACACCAAAGTGAAGATTACCCAGGAGGGGAAGGAGAGGTTTTGAATTTTGGGTTTTTTTTTCACCATTAGGTCAATAGAACAAAGCATCTCCAATGATGGCACAGCATCTCTGCCTGTTATGGGAACACGACAGAGGGGATTTTACCAGGAACTGTTTTGCAAATGATCATAATGACCATATTACACTACCTCCAGAAGCAGTTGACCCTTCAGGCATGCTTAATTCTTTACTTCAGAAGGATTACCAAGTGCTAGGTGAGGGAAGATGTGCTACCTGGTGACTTGAGGAATGAGCAACCATCACTCCCCTAAAGCTGTACAGAACATCTTATTCCAGTAACCCTCCCAGCAGAGCCTACAGACATCCTGCTAGGCACACCTGGAGGGAGCTGCAGCAGGGAGCTCCTGTTCCTTCCCTAGGGCAGAAGTGGCTGCAGGCCACAGAGCCCTGGTGACCCCTGCAGACTGTCAGCGTGGGGCTGCCGCTGGGGCACGCCTCACAAGAACTGCTACAGAGCAGAAAAGGTGCCCCTCCTAGAGAGAAAATGTGCCTTATGCCCTCACCTATTAGAGCTTTACCCCAGCCTGACAGGACATAAGCTGGTAGCCTCTGCATGGGGCCACATACAACCCTCTCCATCAGAATGAAGCTTTCAGTGGTTTTGGTGCTAAAAGGCAAAAGCTGGTGCTGGACCAAACAGCATCTACCACCCAACTGCAGCTCTGCTGCTCCCAGCTGCTTTTCCATCTTCTGCAGCTTTCAGCTCTCTGCTTCCCAAGTCTCACCCTGCAAACCACTCCTCAATGTCCATTTTGGGCAAGCCAGGGAAAGGAGCTTTGCTTTCATGGCTATTAAAAAGATCAAGAGATTTTTTAACACCCCAAAGAAGATGGAGCTTAACACCTGGAAAAGATGCTGACAACAACCACAAAGCTCAGGAGCCATGGATCACTGCAGCAGCTTGTTAAAGCAGAAGTCCTATTAAACACAAGTCACAATTAAATGCTCTTAATACAAGCAGGAGGAAACAATGGCACTAAGCTGTTATGGAAGGCACCACACCACGTGGCAGGGCCTTTGGAAACAGCCACCCCTGGGTGATTCAAACCTTCCACGAAATTCAGAAGTGAGTAGATCATCTGGTAAACCACATGTGTTAGAGGAGAAGTGGATGAGAGTGGTGCCCCAGGGCATGGAAGGGGACTGCAGGGATTCAGCCCCTTAGGAATAACACATGCTGGAAAGCTGAGACTGGAAAAGTACAAGTGAAGACCTGTGTTTGTCCCTCCACTCTCCACAGAAACAAGCTGGATGTTCTCATACTCTGCACTTCAGATTACTCACAGATGTGAGGATAATCTTGCAGAGCTCTCAGTAACAGACACATGAGCAGTATTCCAAATACAAAACATAGGGGGAAAAAACCCCACAAAATCTCTTACAGCGTAATTAATGCCATCAACACTTGGATTAATCATAGGGAACGTACCTAGAGGGAGACCCAGAACGTGCTCCATGGAAGGGAGGGCAAATCGAAATCTCCTTGTGTCATGACTAACTTCCTGAAAAAGGAAAATCAGAACAGTCAGCTGTTGGGATTTAATGTTTGTGATTTCACTTCTAAAACAAGACAAGTCTGGTATCCTGCAGGATTAAGAATTAATGACACTTAACGATACCTGTGTGCAGATTAAGACTAAATGATAATTTTTCAAATATTATGGACATTTACACTTCCTTCTGTGAGAAGGCCACAAGATATAAAATAATTAGCTCTTCAATTCTCATTTCAAGTTTAAATATGCAGGAGTTCAAGGCCAAAGTATTCTGATTTTCATCTCTCAAATTCAGATGAATTAACCATTTCAATGGAAGTAGCAACCTGATTCCTTTTGCTATGGTAAGGTCCTTGAAGTATTTTCCCTGTAAAAACTGAATTAATCTGTAAATGAAATTGAAAAGAGCACTGTGTTTAGATATGAACGAAATTATGACAATATATCCAGTCCTGCTGGGATAATTATTCTAATCTTTACTAGGAAAGTCACACCTTTAATAAAATTTTGGCAATAAGTATCTGAACACTATTTCAAATATTACGTAATTTTTATGTTTCAAAAATCAGGTAATATTCATAGGAATGGAAAACACAGCAAAAAATGAAAAAGACAGAAAGAAACATCATACAGCTTAATGCCTCATCCAGTGACTTTCTGTTTTTAAGGATTTTGTAACCCTTATTTTGTTTGCCTAACTATTTCTAAAGTAACCAATAGAGACAAATTTGTCCCTCACAGTTTGACTCATCCTCCCTTGCTATGGTCAGACTGATGAAATTTTCCTCACAGTACCTCATTTTAAGGCAAATCCTGAAGGAAGAAGGGAATGGATTGGCAGTCTCCAAAGGGCTTCTCTGTACTTATGTTAATTCAGGAGCAGTAGCTGCCACTGAAAATTCCTTCAGAAAGACAACTAATGTGGACTTAACACTGCTGCTGTTTCTGTATGGAAATTCAGCACTGTATGGAAATCACTGGCTTTTGCCAATAGTGTTGTATTTTTATTATGCTGTCTTTAACAGTGTGCATTAAGAACAAAGCTCTGAATTCCCACTTGATCACCTCACCAATTAAAGTCGAGAGAGTTTAGCTGAAGGTGAATAACCCAGGTATTTTGGTACATCATGAGGCAATTGTGAGAAACCAAGAGGCTCAGGGGAACCCCAACACCAAGATCAGCATGTCTGTGCCTCTCTCTGTCACACAACCAGGACACTGAGCCTGTCACTCTGCAAGGTGTCATCAAGGCTGGATTATAGACAGCCTTGGATCAGGATCCATTTCCAGCACGAGGTCACTCCCCTTTGGCACTGCCCTGAGCACCTGGAAGCCCTTGGCCACACACTTCTGTCTCAAGCTGCAGTGCCAAGGAGTTTTCCACCCTTGCCAAATGCAAAGTTGAAGAACAGTTTTTGCAGGTTGGTACTTTACAGAAGCCACTGAAAGGCAACAAATAATTATGCAGACCATAATAAAAACAACCAGCCACACTGAAGCTGTTGGCTTTTTTAAGGGATGAACTAAATTAGCACATCTAACTATATTATAAAAGATTTTTCCTATGCTATGCACTAGGAAGCAGCCTCAAGACTCCTATTTCTCCGTTCAAGAGACAGGTGTGGTAGACTCAATTTGGACATCACACAATCATAGAAGGATTTGGGTGGAAGGGACATTAAAGATCACCCAGTTCCACCCCCTGCCATGGGCAGGGACACCTTTCACCATCCCAGGTTGCTCAGAGCCCCATCCAGCCTGGCCTTGGACACTGCCAGGGATCCAGGGGCAGCCACAGCT
Organism: Chlorospingus semifuscus; assembly: GCA_035048045.1. Classification (NCBI taxonomy): domain Eukaryota; kingdom Metazoa; phylum Chordata; class Aves; order Passeriformes; family Passerellidae; genus Chlorospingus; species Chlorospingus semifuscus. Next base: position 13,019 of record JAWWMS010000408.1, read on the forward strand.
GCTCTG
>JAWWMS010000409.1:0-12939 GCA_035048045.1 Chlorospingus semifuscus
TGCTCCTAAATCAACTTAAGACTTATAAAGGTTAATTGCAAACAAAGGATAGGTTCAAAGGCCTTCTTCCATGCTTTACTTCCTCAGTTATTTATTAGAATTTGTCTTTATAACTGTCCCATGGTCGGTTTCCACACATATCACAATCACAAATACACACGTTGCCTGTATGTACCTGATACGAAACACAGCTTTGTATTTCACACTCATCCAAGCACTCAGCAATTTCACTTCAGCCCAGACACTCAGATCTCTGTCTCCAGAGGGAAACACAACCTGATGGGACAAAGCTCTGGCACCACATTTTCTCTTCCTCTCCTCCTGTTTCCCAGCAGACCAGGCTGCTGGAAATGGCATTCCCTAGGGAGTTCATCCCAGCAGAGAGGAAAAGAGGAGCCGAAGTGGGGGCACGGGTGGCGGGGTCAGCGGCGCCGGGGGCGGGTGGGAGGCACGCGGGTGACGCCAACCAGTGGCGGAGCCAGCTCCGTCCCGGCGCCACGAGGGCTGAATGAGTGTCGCTGATTTATCTGTAAGATCTGAGTTTCTTCATTGCTTCTCACAGTTTGTACGGTAGCTGGAATCCCAGCTGCAGTGCTGCACTGGGGAAAGGGAGAGGGGAGGGGGAGGAGAAGGGGAGGGGAGGGGGCGAAGGGGAGGGGGAGGGGAAGGGGAGGGGAGAGCAGAGGAGAGGAGGAGAGCAGAAGGAAAAGAGGAGGAGAGGAGAAGGAGAAGAGAATTAAAACCATGGCCCGGGCAGCCTGAGGGCCGAGCCCCCGGAGCCCGTTCCCATCCTATTCCTGGCGCTCCCTGCACTCCTGCCCTACCCGCGCACACGCGCACGCTCCCGAGCGAAGGCGGGAGCGGAGCGCACCCTGGTGGGGTCACGAGAGGCGGCAGCCAGACCGTCCGAGCGGCCGGAGCGGGGCCGGGGTGAGATGGGCTGGACAGGCCCAGGACCGCGGGGTGTCCCTCCTCGAGGCTCCCCCAGCTCGTCCTTAGTGCAGGGTGTGGGCGAATGGGGCAGCTCCGCCCCGCGCCCCCGCCTGTGGAGCAGCTGCAGGAGCCCGAGGAGCGGGGAGGGAAGGACAGTGACGGGCATTAAACAAAGGGCTGGAATTGGGCAAAGTGAGGGGACTCTGTGCGAAGAATGTAAGCGATTCCAGACCGCTGCGTGTGTAGAGGTGCTGCTGGCTCCTCTGGTTGGAACCATGGAGTGCCTGAATGGTTTGGCTTGGAAAGAACCTTCAAAGCTCATCCTCTTCCACCCAGCTGCCATGGCCAGAGACATATTTCACTAGACCGGGTTGCTCCAAGCCCCCTGCAACCTGGCCTTTTACACTGCCAAGGGATGGAGCAGCCACAACTTCTCTGGGCACCCTGTGCCAGGGTCCCTCCATGCTCAAGGGAAAGCATTCCCTTCTAATACCCAACCTTTTTCGTTTCAAACAAGGTGTATTTGAAAACTCTGTTGCTACATTCTTGTGTTCTGTCAAAAAAAAAAAAAAAACCAAACCCAAAACAATACAAAACCATCAACACATGTCTTTTTTTCCCCCTCCTTCCCAGCAATGTGTTATAAATGCCAATGATGTGAAGAAGCTGTAAAAAGCTGGATTTCACATGGTGGTGACGGTAGCTTATGCACCAGAGAAGGAGCTGCTGAATATTAAAGGCACAAGTGAAACCAAAGCTGACAAAATCCTGAAAAGGATTCTGTTCTGAAATTTTAACCCAAAATATTCCACAAGTTTATTTCCACTGGGTTAAAGAGTGTTAGTGAACTGGGAAGGTTTCCAAAGTACAGTGAAGGTGATTAAAGGTGTGACATGACTTGTGACAGGAAAGGGGCAAAATGCACCAGGAGAGGACAGAACTGAAAAGGTGGGGAACAAGGTCAGAGTGTTTCCATAAAACACACAAAAGGGGTGTTGGAGCTTTTTCTTGAAGCAGAATTTAAGTTTTTTTCTGGGGTACCAACTAGTGTAAGTTCTATAAAGTAAAATGTGCATGGAATGATACAGATGCTTCTCCACAAGGCAGGAAATATTAATTACTGGGGGGTTAACAAGCAGCATGAACTCTTCTGGCACCACTCAGTTGGGCTGTCCCTTAGGCTGAGGGATCCAAACTGGTGCCCATGGCTTTCACCACAGCTACAGCATTGCTGCAGTGAAGGTTGGAGGTCATCCAGATCACTGCTGGCTCCAAAGAGCCACATAAACTGCTTGAGGGTCATCATTTTATTATTTTTCGTACCTGCTTAACCTCAGTTATTGGGGTGGGGTTTTCCCATGAATGTGATCCTTGCACAAAACCACATAAGAGAAGTTCTGGTTGAATGAAAGATCTCTAGGACTGTTCTTACAGAATTACTTTTATTTTTAAAGCTGCATAAATAGTTTTTATGGTCATGATGCAAGAGCCAGAACTGTCCATTTATGGATGTTTCTGGTTTATTTAAGTCTGTGATGTGTTTAGGGAAAACAACCAGGTGTCATGATCTCCCTAGTCCTCTGGTAATCCAAATATGAAAACAAGTAATATCCAGCTCTTCAGCATCTTCAAAAACACACCTGAACTTATTATCCACAACATGAAAAACCTCAGAATGACAATCAGTTTTCCTAATTAGTTTCTAATATTTTACCCAAGTTGTTTCACTGAGTCTCTATAAATGTAATATTTTATATGTGGTCTGTTCATAACATGTGACCTTTTAATTTTTATTATTGGTTGTTACTGTCATTTTCCCTTCAGAAAGAATAGAACTAGGATCCATGACAAGGTTATTTGGGGAATTCCATCCAGGGAAGATGCAGCTGTGCCACAGCATGGCAGTCACCTGTCAGGTGACTGGTTCACCTCATTGAAATCCAATATTCAGACACCACAACCTTGGGATATTTGCTAATTTGGGCACTTTCCTTGACTTTCTAAGTGCTTATTACTTTCTAGAAGTTGCTGTTCCATAACATATTAGACTGGACTTCATTTGATCATTTAGTTGACTGCCTAAAATTACCAGCTCAAATTTGAGCACTTGTCATCTTGTGTAGAATCATGGAATGCTGGAATGGTTTGGGTGTGAAGGGAGCTTTAAGGTCATCCAGTTCCATGGGCAGGGACACCTTCCACTATCCTAGGTTGCTCCAAGCCCCATCCAACCTGGCCTTGAATGTTTCCAGGAATGGGGCAGCCACAGCTTCTCTGGGCAACCTGTGCAACAGCCGCAGCACCCTCACAGGGAAGAATTTCTTCCCAATATCCCATCTATCCCTGCCCTCTGTCAGCAGGAAGCCATTTCCCCTTTTCCTGACACTCCAGGGTGACAGGTACTACAAAAAGGTGTCAGAGATTGGGACCAGGAGTCTTTCCTCTTTCTTTGCCCAGCTAAATGGGACTTTTTGTCTCAATAACCTGGGATGCTATTTACTGTATGAATTCAGTGAGGGCATGTGGGAATACCTGTTATATTATGGATACTGTAGTACATTTTCATTCCTTTCCTTCTTTTGTTCCCCTTTGACTGCAATGGCAGTGAGCGAAAAGCTGTGTACATCCACAGGGAGGGGACCTTCCATACGGAGCAGCTCCTTGCTGTTGCTGAAAGGTCTGTGAGTGGAAGAAAGGAATATATTAACTCACAGATCAGTTGGAAGATGTTTTCTGGAGGTCCTGGAGATTGATTTGGCAGGTATTCCTTTTGGAAACCTCTGATGCTGCTGTTCCTTTCCCATCTCTGCCACTCTCTCCCCACAGCTCTCGTGTCATTGTCCCTTGGCACAAGGTGATTCTCCTCTCTTTTTGCTACTCAGAGGTAATGGGAGTTTCCCAGGCAGCTGAGGACAGTACTAGCTGGATCCTGCATTCTGCCAACTGACAGGGGTGACTTAAAGGACACAGATACCAACAGAAAGAATGGTCTTATTTTATTAGGAATAATAAGGCACTACAACAGTAAAATGATACATTTAATCAAACAATCAGCTTACTATGCACTTGGGTTTAATGACAAACAAAAATTAGCAAGGTGACACACCTAATCATTACTATACAAGAAAGAGAGAGAACAGTGATTTACAAAGATACATCCCCAATTGCCTAAATACTTTACATCACCCAGAGTCTGCAATCACTGGGGAGCCTAGCTGAGTTTCACAGAGAGGACCTGGAAAACCCTTCCTGGCAATTGGGAAAATCCTATGGTGTGTCCCCCATAGCTGAGATCCCCGAATTTGCCCGTAAAGGAAGTCCAGTTTTTATAGGTCCTAATCAGCAAGTCAAAGTGACTTGGTTGTATTTTTAGCTCAGGAATGCCTGGCTCTGATGGCACACTTCCCAACCAGCTAGGGCCAGCACTTGGACAGGGCCCAGGCTTTGGGCTAGAAAGTTTTCCCCTAAAATATCATTCAAACAAGCCTCTACTCAGGTAAATTGGGAAAGTTTCTTAAAGTGATACATTTCTTTATTTCTTGCAGATAACTACACGTGGTTATGTGAAAGTTTCTAAAGCAGCCAGTTTGGTGTTAAACAGCTGGCACAAGTGTCTCGGTCATTTATTTTTAGCTAAATAATACTGCTGGTATACATAGTGACATGTGGAGAGAGACTCTGAAACTCAAAGACAAAATGAGTTTTAAAGTAGGTATGTTTGTATTTGGCCAGATGCACGGGGATATCGCCACAAAGATATGCGTACCCCCCTCCCCCCATACACTCACGTTTCCTTATATCCCCTATAATGTTACATATACATCAAGTTTCAGAGTAGATAATTTCCTGCTCCCCTCCCTCTCTGCTTTGTATGCTAATCACCTTATCAGTCCTTTGCGCCTGCACAGTTGTCTCTGGTGGTCGTCTCAGGGGTCATAGGGGATGAAGTAAAGTTGTCTTCCTCAGGGTTGACTTTTTGACCCTACTGCCTTGTGCATGCTTACTGATCTTTTGGCCACTGTCCAAGCCAGGAGTCTAGATTCATCTGGTTTCAGAGGCCCAAGGAGACTCGTTATCTCAGTATTCTTGTGTGAAAAATGCGTATTTTGTGATTGGCTTTTCACAAATATTAAAATGAATATTACATGTGTTATGTTAGAAAGTTATGCTGTATTAATTTCCTTAAGTAGTGTGTTAAATATAGTTTTAGATTATAACATAATGTTAAAATAGAAACTATGCTATGTAAGACACTTTTTTAAAGAGAGGACTTGCCCTGAGATAACAGCCCAGGACACCTAAATCTTTCAGAGAAAAAGACTTTATTGCTCTCTTATGAGAAGAAACTAACGTCTTCCTGCCTCACTCAGCCCTGACGATGCCGTTAGGATTCAGAGGAAGAAGCTGACACTGACTAGATAGAATCCTTTGTTTGAATGGAATTTATGCATCATGTATGAAGTGTATGAATATGCAACAGGCTGTTGCTTTTATGGATTAATCCTCTGTTAACATGTTCCCTTTTTTGGGCTTATTTTGCCCAGAAAGAGGTACCTGGACTGTCCGTAACTCTTTGTTTTTATTGTCTTGTATTGTCCTAAATCCTAATTGTCCAAATTTTTATTACTCTAATTATATCACTATTTTTATAACCATTTTATTACTATTAAACTTTTAAAATTCTAAAAACAAGTGATTGGCATTTTTCACACTTGCATACTGCATCCTTTTTGATAAACATCCTTCCTCTTATTAGGCATTAGGCATGCTTGCATTGTTTCTTGCTGTTTTGCATGTATTCCTTTCCTGTATCCCTTTCCTTTCTTATGCAACTAAGGATGCAGCAAATATTAAGCAATGCCCATCATTTATGTGCCTATTCTCAATCAATACCTTCTAATTCCTGTGATTAATATACATCCTCTAATTTCTGACCCCATGTTTCAATAGTGCCCAGGATCTTGTAAGTCAACTCTGGCTTAGGCCTGCTGCTCAGGCCTTAGCATAACAATCCTATTAGCCCTTTCTGAAGGGAATTTGATCTAATCCTGCTGGCTTTTCCTGCAGCAAGGAGTGCTCCCATATTTCCTGTCACCAGACAATATTTGGCAAGCAACCAAAGGAGAGGAAGTGAAATTATGTTTGCAACAGGCACAGGTGTGTCTGTGCTGACGACATACAGAGTATTTTTGGACTTGTGGAATCGTTCAGGTTAGTGAAGCTCTCTGGGATCACAGTGCCGAGCCATCCTCCCAGCGCTGCTGAGGCCAGCACTGTCCCATGTCCCCAAATGCCACATCCACACAGCTTTAAATCCCTCCAGGCATAGGGATTCCACCACTGCCTTGGGAAGCCTATGCCAGGGATGGAAAACATTCCCCTAAAAGATTTCCTGGTATCCAGGTTAAACATCCCATGGGATCACGTGAGGCCATTTCCTCTTACCCATTTAAAATGGTTTTAATCATTCCGTTCTCTTTTCAGGACCACGTGTTGCATTTTTTCCATCTATTTTTATCTCTCCCAGGAATGTGAGCTTTTATTCCAGTGTTATGGCAAAGCTCCTGGCTAACTGAGGAGGAGCTGGGGGAGCCTCAGGGTGGCTGCGGGACACCCCGCAGCCCTGCACCTCTCCCACCCGTCTCACCCTGGCTGCTCGGGCGCTCCTGCTGCTGCCCCACCATGCACACAGCCCCCACCCACTCTCGTGAGTGTGCGCGTGTGCGCAGGCACGACGAGAGTGCAGAGAGTGCCGGGAATGGGATGGTGCTTCCGTCCTTCCTTCCCTCCTCCTCCTCAGGGGAGGCATCCCATAGATGCCCGGACTGCCATTGTTGGGCTGTCTGTGCAGGGCCAGGAATAACTCGGTGATTCATCTGGCTCTCCCTCCCAGCTCAGCCGCTTCTGCAATTCTCACACTTTGGCTCAGCCTTTGTGTCCCCACGAGGCACTGCTAAAGCTCATGGGCACAGGGCAGGAGCGGGGCAGCCCCAGTGTTTCCCTGTCTGTGACACCACAGCTGTGGCAACCCCAATGTCCCACGGTCTATGACATAACAGCGGTGCTGTAATATATGTTAGAAATAATTCATGCTATAAAGGAATGTATTTTATAAAGATTGTGAAATCCATACGAGTCTCTGACCACAGGCAGACGGAGAGGAGAGGTGGATGTCCAGAATTCCTGAAGGCAGCCAGATAACTATCGGCATTTAGCTCATGAATAGACGCACACAGCGCGATGATCACTGTTATCCCGAGTCATCAGAAAACACCAAAGAGCGATCATCGCCCTGCAGATAACATCAGTCAAGATAGCCGAAGTCGCCAGAAAGACATATGTGAAGACGCGACTTCCCAGGATTCGATCAACGCTGGCTATAAACCAGGAAACAGGATTGTCCAGCTCTGCGTAGTGAAAGAACCAATTATGAATATGCAGAGTTACAAAAGAAACTTGGACTCCTTCGCCTCGGGCACAATAAACTGTATAAAACATTTCCGCTAGAAGCGGCTCTTGTGAACGGGGCGGGGGAATTCAATGCGATAGAGATCGGATCCAGGTTCACCCAGCGCCGATCCCGGGCTCGATGCTGTCTCTGGCTGTGGTGGTTTTGAGGACCGTATTTTGGTCATGGAAAAAGATAAATAAATCTTTTTGTGTTTTTGATAATTTTGCTTTTGATTGATCATTTATAAAAGGTGGCAACCCCAATGTCCTACTGTGGCACCACAGCTGTGGCAGCCCCAGCCTTCCGCTGTCTATGATGCCATGATATTGTGGCCTCCTCTAGCCAAGTCCTTTGAGCTCTTGGAGACCTATATCACACCTGAGATAGCTCAGCCACCTTAGATGGCATAAAATCAGCAGGATGGCTTCTGTGGTAGTGTTGGAAACAGAAGTTTTAATAAAAGGCAAAAAACAAAGCTCTTTGCAGAGAAAACCCGAGCCAGGTGCAAGAGGCTCTTGCTCCTGGTAAAAATAAAACACCCCACAAAACTGATTAGTTCCTTTGTTCTCTTCTATTTCTAGTGAATTGCTTAGGCAGGACCTTTTGGCTTCTGTCCATTTGGCTATCCTTAAGTTTGAGGTGAAGTCTCCAAGGTCCTGTGAGGTGTCTTTTTACCCAGCTGAGGAGAGACTTCTGGGCTTTTTTCCTTTTTAAGGAGACAGGTCACTCCATCAACAGGGGGCACATTCCTACAACACCATAGTTGTGGCAGTCCAAACCTTCCCTATCTGTGACACTCCAGAAGTGGCAGCCCCAATGTCCCCCTCTCTGTGACAACACAGAGGTTGCAGTAACAAGATTCCCCTCTCTGTGACACTGCAGCTGTGGCAGCCCCAGCGTTCCCCTCACTGTGACACCGCCGTGGCAGCCCCAACCTTCTGTCCCTGGAGGTGCTCCAAGGCAAGCATCCAGAGCCATGGCCAGTCAATGGAACTGAGCGGCCACTGCCCACCCTGGCATGGGCTGATGTGGATTCCTCTGCACACAGCTCAGGGAAGGTCCCCCTGGCCACCTGCACAGTGCCACAGACAAGTGTCAGACAGAGTTACAGAGCTCTGCCCAGAGCTGACAGGGAAAGTTCATTAAAAAGAAAAAAAAAACACCAAGAAAAAGATAACTGCCCCCAGCAGAGCTGCTCCGTCCTTCCCTAGTTCCACCTGCACACACACAGGACCTGAGACGGCAAGCTATGAGCATTCCTCAGGCACATCTGCATCAGAAGCCACTTGAGGACAGCCTTGCAGCAGGACTCTTCTCATCCCAGTGAAAAAGGCCCCTTGGCAGGCAGCTCGAGGGCCCTTGGAAAGGGCAAGGGCCAGAGCCTCAGCCCTCAGGGGAGAAAAGGGCTCTGAACTGCCTGCCCCTGGCATATAAACCCTTCTCCCAGACTGCTTCCCACACAGGATTCTTCCGGGGGACTGTGCAAAGCTGAGAGTCAGCTCTGGCTTCTCCATGTTCCGTCTCCTAAAGCAGCCTGAGAGAAGACATTGAGGGTCAGGTCCTGTGCCCCAATCTCTCCTGGCATAGGGCACAGCACTGGGAAGGTCTTTGCATGCTGAGGCTTGACTGCAGCCAAGGAAAGCTCCTGCCTCAGGGTCTGACGCAGGAGCACCTTTGGTGCTCAGCCAGAGCCCTCAAGTGCTCCAGGGGCAGGAAATTGCCACATCTGGGCTGTACTGGCACTGGCAAATGCCAGGTCTGGGCAGTACAGGTACTGGCAATTTGCCAGATCTGGAGTCCTGGCACAAATCTGGAATCCTACTGTTATAAACAAAAAATCTGTCAATTTATTTTTTTAGAAAAAAAAGGTTACAAAACCAGTCGGAGTAGTTGCTGAGAAGGTAGAATTCTGCCTGTTGTGTTATTGTAACCACAGGTTGTTGTAACTAATTGCTCCTTTTGTATTGGTAGAGCCCTGCCTGGGGCTAAGTTGTACTTCTCCCCAGACAGTGAAAAGATGAGATGTGGGAGGAGGGCATGCAGAATAACTCTAGGACCAGCATGCCATGAAAAGCTACTATTCCAAACACTGAAAAGACCCCCAAAACAACGAGCCAATATAGAGTTAGGAAATTGGAGTGATGTCTAGACGTGAGGAGCGGAGTGCTGGCCGTGCAGAGATGCTGGAGACCTTCGTAGACCCTCACCCTGAGCGAGAAAATCCTCTCCGGACCAGGACCCGGAGGGGGCGAAGTTGTGAAAATCAACATCTGGGTCACCGCCGAAAAGGCTCCCACGAAGACTGGACCCCCAGCTCTGCCCCTAGTGGACAAAGCTGCGCATATCCTCCTCCTCCTCCTTGTCACCCTGGGAGAGACGACGGAGACTGCAGACCCGTTGAGCTGCCCCATCTCAAGCTGATAACTTTTAATAAGGCATTGAAAAGAGAAAAAGCCTCCTGCCCTGTTTATTTCACTGGCACTGGCAGATTACCAGAACTAGGTGGTGCCTGTACTGGCACTGGGAAATTGTCAGATTTTGGCTTTCTGTGCTGGCAAATTGCTGCACCTGGACTGTGTCAGGACCAGGAAATTGCCAGATATGGGCACTGGTGATGCCAGCAAACACCAAATTTCCAGCTCCAGATGCTGGGAATTACCAGATCACTCCCTCCCTCCCTCCCTCCCTCCCTCCCTCCCTCAATGAGGTGCCCTTACCCTCCCATGATTTATTTAAAAAATATGGATATTGATCTAGTACCAATATCGAACTGTGACAGACAAAAACTCTCTAACAGTTTAAAGTTAGAAAGTGTGTGTTTATTGTGACGCTGGGCAGCATGCAGGATAGCTCCCAAATACACACTGTGATTTACAGGTGATTACAGAGTCATTTTATCTATACAAGTATTGAATAACCAAAATACAAATATATATTCATAATTTTGGTACATCCCATTCCCCACTTCATATGGTAATTAGTTCAAAACCTATTAAGCATGCTTAGTTTGTTCCTTGGAATGGGTCGGTGGTCCCTTTCACGGGGAGGGGTCCCAAAATGAGGAAGTAAATGAAGTCTTCCTCATTCTGACCTTTCTACCTTTTCAACGCAAATATGACAAATGAACCCTTGGTAGGACTCCTACACCCTGTCTTCAGAATTGGTTTCAGAACAGAGGAGGCCTACAATTGTCTTATGTTCCTAAAAGCTATTTATCAGTTTCTATATTCTTCATTATAAACCCAGTTAACCAAACACAGTGTTAACAAGCAATCAATTATTAGTTAACTACTAGCTCTTAACTTCATCAAGGCCTACCCATTTATTTTAATTAACTCCAATAAAGCTTACCTCTAACTAAAATCTTAGCTTCTCTAAAATCTCTAAATTCCTTAAAGTGTATGTCTCACCCCAAATCCCTGCCACTTCACCTCAGCCCTCCACACTTTGGCGCCTTTACCTTATCCTTCCCAATTTCCCTGTAACCTCCCTCAAAACACTTCCCGGCCCCAAAATGGCTAGAAGCAGTGCAAGACTCACAGTAAGTACCATTATTAAAGTAACCCCAAAAACATACAGTCAGTGTGTGATAGCTCTGAATTCATGTGCCTGCCTTCCAGAGGAAGTTAAAGATCCATTCATTTCTCACCTTATTAAGCCATAAAAGAAACTGGATAAGAGCCACAGTAACCTTAGTTATAGGACCCATGTTTAGGTAAGGGCCTGCAAATGGGAGAAATACAGCCATGAACACGTGCCACCCAAACCAGGGCAAGCTAGACCACATGGTGACACTTAATGAAGTTTCTATATCAGCACACAAAAATCAGAATTACTCAAGAACTGTTATTCCCTTTTTCTCTCAATGCCCTTGAGCCGCACGCTGGGCACCAAAATCTGTCTTGGTTTGGAAAGACAGGTGTCTGCTAAGGAAGGCAGGAGCCTCCCCTGAAATGGAAAATGTAAACCCCCTCCCTCCGAATTGTTATAATTTTGAGATTAAGGGGCTTTCAGACAAAGATATGGGAGCAGTAATAACAGTTCTTTACTAGGGAAGAAAATAAAAAAATAAAATAAACAATGCAGTAATAGAGAACAACACTGATGGAGTCAGAACACAACCTGACACCCTGTTGGTCAGGGTGTTGGTAGCAGTCCAATTAAAATGGTGGATGCAGTCCTCCTGGAATGACAGGTGTAGTTCTGTTGGAGTAGTGATCCTGTAGAAGGGTGTAGTCTTCTTCTGAAGGCCCAGGGGTGGTGGAGATGGGCCTGGTCTTCCTCTGGGAATGCAGTGGAGAAGAAAGCTGCTCCTATGGGAATCCAGTGGAAAAGGCTGCCTGTGGTCTTCCAAATCTCGGATTATATCCAGATAGGAATGTCTGGCTCCTCCCTCTGGGTGGAGCTTCTCACATTGGGATGATGTAATTTTATCAGTCATGCTGTGATCTCAATGGTCCATTAACAGACGGTATCTGCCTGGAGGGAGGATTGGTTGTGGAAGAGATAAAGAAAACTGCCCAATTAACAGAAGAGAACTGCTCCACAGATAGGAATAGAATGCACACACCCATTTCCAAACTAAGACAGAATGTTAACTTTATATTCATTTCCCAGACAGGGACTTGGGGGGGCAAAGGTAAACTCCCCATGCACTGAGTGATTTGAGAACTTTTCTTAAAACAATAAAAAAAAAAAAGAAAAGAAGAAGAAAAAATAGTCAAAGATTTGTGGTGGAAGGATAGTTAGACGAGGAGGCATAGCAGTGCTGCACTAGTAAATAAAAATTGTTTGGGGTGGTCCTATCTACAAATAGATATAGAAAAAGAAACAGTCTTCATCTATACCACTCTGTAAGTGCAACCAAATAAAAACAATAGCTGTATTTTAGGCACAGTTATTGATTTTAGAAGGTTCAGTAGGAATTTGTTACATATGTGCTTATTTAAAACCTGCTTGAACACCTTATTGTTGAGTTTGTTTACAACATGCCTTCTCCAGGCTTATCTGATGATTTTATGAACTCCTTATTGCTTAGCCTTGTTATACATACATATTATAATACTGGCATTTTGCAAATATTAAAATGGATTTTATATGTGTGATGCTAAAATAACTTTGTTATAAAGACATTGTTTTTATTTCTGCTGTTAATTAAGCTTAGACATGGTAATGAAATAGCTATGCTTGCGTTAAAATGCCTGCTTGGATGGGATAACATCCAATGAACACAGGATGAGGACACCTGCTACAGATATGCCAACTATCAGCAGTCATTGTCTGAAGACAGTGAGGACCAAGGAAATGATAAAGAGAAGGAACCAAAACCAAAGCCAAGAAACATGCATGCTCTAAAAGGGTGACCCGAGGAGGGGCCATGTAAAATAGTTCCTGGGAAATGTAAGCTATTTTATGGATATACATAAGGGTCTATGAATATGCAACAGGCTGATGTAAGGGAAAGAGTATTTAAGGGGTATCCACAAAGTGTGGTCTTGGCTGAGTTCCAAGATGCACCTGCTATAATAACCTTTGCTCTAGGATCCTTGTCTCTT
>JAWWMS010000410.1:0-12920 GCA_035048045.1 Chlorospingus semifuscus
CCTTTATTGGAATAAAGTCAAAGGACTCCTCTGTCTCCTTTTTGGACATAAACCTCTGGTGTTTGTGGGTTAATTTTCCTGACAGATCTGTGACTGAGCCCCGGCTCTGCCCCCTCCCAGCTGAGTTCCAGGGCATCAGCAGAGCTGTGCCAGGAGCCAGCAGGGCACAGCTGGGCTGGAACAAAGCTGGGAGCAGAATTCCTGCAGAATTCCTGCAGCTGATGCTGACTGCACTCCCCTGATGCTCCACAGCCAAAAATCTCGGGGGAGAGGAGGCAGCAGGCACCCCCCAGCTGGCACAAACTGCAGCTTGGCCCTTGGTCAGGGTGGCACCTTCACCCCACGGATCTCTGGGGCAGAGTTTAGGGGAGATTTTTGTGGCTCTGTGGCATTTCCAGGACAATGTTCCCATTTTCAGCTGTGCCCACCCCAGGCTGGTGCCAAAACCCCGAGCCCTGCCCAGCCCTAGCTCCGTGAACTCTGCCGGGATGCGGTGCCAAAGCCGGCCATAAACAGCACTTAGCGATGCATAATATATGAAAATGGCTCATGCTGAGCTTTTAGATGGAGAAGGGCTTTTTTTTCCTCCCTCTTAATACTATTATAACATTCTCCTGCAGCCACGGAAGCACTGTCATAAATATTTAAAAGGAGGTTGAAAAGACCCAGCCTGTGAGGTTTGAATATTTATGGCCACCAAACCCTTGACCTTTAGATTTAGGGTGCAGCATCCATAAACCAGCCTTATTTAACTGTACACCACAGGTCGCCTGGGGATCAAATCTGAGCTGAAACCTTGGAAGCATTTAGCACTTTTAAGGTTTCTAGTGGTAAACAGAGCGTTATAAATAGGGATTTCAGGCAGGGAGAGGAGGGGTGGGCAAGGCTGGGATTCCCAAGGCACAAATTCCCTTTGAGCCTCGATTTTCCAGCATCTGAAGCAGAGTGAGAAACAGCAATGAGATAAATGAACAAAAGCTGGCTGAGCTGGTGAATGCACAGAAAAATGAAATATCAGGAATAACAGGGATCACTTGGCTTGGAGGTTTCCTCCAGTTCTGCTGCTGTGGATTTGTCCCACTAAGGTGCTGGGTAAGGCTCAGCTTGGTGTGCTCAGCCAAACCTCAGCTCCTTCATTCAGGATTTTCCAGCAGCCCTGGTGCTGTTGAATGCTTCAATCAGAGCCAATCAGAGATTTTCAGAGCCCCTGTGCTTCCCAGCTGGCGTGGAGTTGTTGTTTGTTCCATTTTTTTGGGAGAATCATGACTCACGCGCGGTGCTGTCGAGTTAAAGCCTCGCGTTCCCTCCGCTCATCATCCCAACCTTTCCTCCTCAAAATCTCATCTGAAACGGGGCTGATATCCATCCTGAACAGGGATAAAAAGGGAGAACCTCCCTCTCCTGAACCCCAAAAAATTCCCCACAAACTGGGCAGGGAGGACAAAGGATCTGCTGGGAGCCAGGGCTGGACTGGCACAGACCCACGGTGACATCCATGGATTTGTGGTGTTTGTTTGGTTAGGGCAAGGCAGGAGCCTCTCAGAAGCTCTCAAAAGCCCTTCAGATCTATTTGCAGTCAGCAATTTGAAAGGCTCCTCTGATGTATTTGCATATTTAAAAATAAGAGGGAGGCGAGGAGATGAAAGGGAGGAGCTGGTGCAAGGCATGGGCTGCCCCGCAGGCCCCACAGAGGTGGCACCTGCTGAAATCCCATCCAAACTACGGGAAAAGGCAAAACCTGTGGATTTTAAAATCCATTTTAGTTCAGTTTTGCCCTACTTCTGCCTGCCTTTTTTTTTTCCCCTCCATATTTTGGTTGTTTTTCATCCCAGAGCACGTGGCAGGGGCTGCAGGTGTGAGTGGTGGGATTTTGGCAGCTCCTGCTTTATCTGGAGCCTGTGTGTCACCAGGCAGGGATGAGCAAGGCTCCAGAGCTGCCCACAGCTTGATGGGGCTGGTGACAAATGCTGGTGGCTCCATTTGGACTGCCACACTCTGAACTCAGGGACACCAGACGGTGATGCCACCTCCAGCCCTCGCTTTGCAGCTGAATTTTTGTGTGTTTTGTTCTGCCCTCTCTCCATCTTTCCCATCCAGCCAGCTGCCAGGGGTAATCCACGGGGCAAACGTGCTTTTGGGGCTTTCCTGCTGATGAGGCTTTCCATGATTTGCTGCTCCTGTGCCACGGAGCTGGATTAATTACAGCACTAACGACTGTCTACCAGGTGCCTGTCACAAATTATCTGTGGGAACTGGACAGCACTTCCCTGATATTCCCAGTTTCCTGCTCTGGAGCTGCTCCTGCTGCTCCATTAGCTGGAAAATAAACAAACCCACAGCCAAGCTGGCTGTGTGCCCGCTGCTGGGAACCTGCTGGAAAGGGAGGAAGATCCAATAATGGAATTAATAATCCACTGGGCTGCTTGAGAAGTGTTCCAGTGTCTGCAGCCCTTTGCTGTGGCTTCAGAGCTGCCTTTCAGAGCCAGCCAAAAGCTGCTGGGGACAATCCCAAGCTTGCTCCCTGTGGAGACCCACCAGGATCTGCCTTTCTCCTCCTGTTAACATCCTCCAGGATTGCTGACAGCTCCAGGGGAAGCAGGGACAGCTGCTCCACTCTTCCCATCTCATTTCCTCATGGAGGTGTTATCTTTCCTCTTCCTCAGAGAAGCTTTTGGCCACCCCAAACCCAGACTGAAAATCCCTTGGTGAGCACAACCAGGCTGCACCTTTGGGTGCTCAGAGCCTGGAGCCTTCCCTTGGGCCTTTCAATCCAATCCCAAGGGTTTTTTAAAGGAAATAACCTCAAAACCCCTCTCCAGTTTGGATGGTGCCAGGGTTCCTGGGGGTGGAGCTGGCACAGAGGCAAGGCTGCTGCTTGTCCTTGCTTCCCCAGGAAACTCCTGCCTGCCAAAGCAGCCAGGGATGGCTCCTGCAGCCTGGGCAGCCAGAAAAACAGACTGGAATGATGGGCTTTGTGTGGAAATAATGGGGAGATGCCCAGATGGGAAGAGCTGTGTGGATCACTACAGGATTTAGGGGTGTGAGAAGGATTAATGTGAGAGGGGCTGTAGGATGCAAAGAAACCTGTCCTGGCTTTTGGGGGATTCAGATTGTTGGGGTCCAGCGCTCATTTGGGGTGAAAAAGGCAAAGAAAGCTCCTGAACAGGTGGAACCAGAGGTGTTTATGTCCCCAGAGGCTCTATCCTTCTCCTGGTGCTTTTTGGGGCCTCTTTAGTAAACTTTGCAGAGGGAAATGTTTCCTCAGGGCCAAGGATGGTTCCTGCAGCGTGGAGAGACAGAAAAACAGACTGGAATGATGGGCTTTGTGTGGCAATAATGGGGAGATGCCCAGATGGGAAGAGCTGTGTGGATCACTACAGGATTTAGGGGGTGTGAGAGGGATTAATGTGAGAGGGGCTGTAGGATGCAAAGAAACCTGTCCTGGCTTTTAGGGATTCAGATTGTTGGGGTCCAGCTCTCATTTGGGGTGAAAAAGGCAAAGAAAAGTCCTGAATAGGTGGAACCAGAGGTGTTTATGTCCCCAAAGGATCTGTCCCTCTCCTGGTGCTTTTGGGAGCCTCTTTAATGAACTTTGCAGAGGGAAATGTTTCCTCAGAACCAACCCCTATCACCTATGTTAGACAGTGAGCTTCTACTCCAAACCAATCCAAAAGTGCCAACATCACAGCAGGAGATGGAGGCCAAGAAGAAGAAGAAGGAGAAAGGCTGGACATGCCCAGATCCCTCCATCTTGCCCCCTGAACCCCCATTCTAGAAACCCCAAAATCTACTTTTCCACCCCGTGATAAATTCACTAATATTCTACTTAAACTGTCGTGGTTTGCAGATCTTCATCTAAGGTTGGTAACTTGCTCCATGGGTCACAATCAAACCCACAGGGGCACCTTGGGCTCTGTGCCAGGGTCTCTGAGCCCCCTGGCAGGGGTCTTGGCTGCTCAGGACAGCCAGAGGGATGTACTGGGTTCCCACACCACTGCTGGAATTTCAGTGCAGCCACAGCAAACAGCTCCTCTGGGTGCCAGGCTGTGAGCAGGGATTTGGCCTCACCCCAAATCCACACCAGCAGCAATGGGAAGGGCAGGGTGGGTTCAGAGCAGCGGGTTCAGTGCAGCACAGCCGGCAGAGCAGGGCAGGATGCAGGGAGCACCAGGGGCTGCAGAGCAGGGCAGGCAGCTGAGCTGGCTCAGGCAGGAGGAGGACACAGGCAGGGCCTGCCCAAGGTGGTGGAAGCAGTGAGAGGGGGATCTGTGTCCAGCGGTGACACCAGGAGCCTGCAGCCCTCAGCACTCAGCTGTGAGCACACACACAGCCTGTGGCAGCCCCGTCCATGGTGCAGCTCAGACTGGCAGTGCCCTCTAACTCCTCTCCCTGAGCTGCAGCAGCAGAGGGCATGGCCTGGGGCCTGGGCACATTGGCACACTCAGCCTGGCACAGCAAGGCTTGTCTGGAGGAGCAGCACTTTGACAGGTGGCACATTTACACACAGCAGCTGTGGGATGGTTACTGCAAACACAAACATGAGAATTGGAAGGGAACAAAACACAAAATAAAACCCTGGAGGACCCTGTTGCTGTAAGAAAAGCACAAGTGCCATTGCTGCCCATGCACCATCATCTCCCTTCTTCTCCTCGTGTTTCAAACATGGGCTCGGTGCCTCATCCAGCACACACCAGTGCCATGGGCACCCACTGGAGCAGACTGGGATGAGCTGGGCTGGGCTGTGTTTGAGCTGTGTTCGGGCTGGGCTGTGTTTGGGCTGTGTTTGAGCTGTGTTTGGGCTGTGGTGTTTGGGCCACCAGTGCCACCAGCAGCTGCTTGTGAGCCTGCTCTTGATGAGATCCTCACCACCCTGCCCCAGGAGCTGTCACTGGCTCTTTATCCATCACCCACATTGTTCCTGCTCCATATTTTCTCCAGTTCTGGGCTGGGACTCTCCAGCCTGGAGAAGAGAAACTGCAGAGGGATCTTCTCTGTGTGTGAAATATATCCTGAGGGGAGTAAGGAGAGAAGACAGAGCCAGGGTCTCCTCAGGGTATCCAGAGAATGGATGAAAGGACATGAACCAAGCCCTAGGAAGGTACATTGAAGCATAAGAAAAGGCTGGTTTATGGTGAGGAAGGTCAAGCACAGGTTCCCCAGAGGTTGTGGAGGCTCCAATTTTGGACATACTCAGACCTGACAATCCACAGCAAGGAGAAACTGCTCTGACTGACCCTGTTGAACAGGGGGTTGGACTGGATGTTCTCAAGAGGTCCCAGATGTTCCCAGCCAAGGTGTGGTTGTGTGGTGCTGCTCCTTCACCCCTGCCCCAACCCCTGCTGGCCTTGTGACCTGAGGCACAGCCATGCCCTGTTTCTAACAAGCTGTTTCTGATGCTGTTTCTGGGGCTTCCTCCCCACCAAGTCCTGGGTCCTTCCCTTTCTGAGCAGTGTCAGGAGAGGTGGGTGCCTCAGCTTACCTAAATCACAATAAATTATCTTTGGGCTGGGGGGGATTGAGTGGTGGGTGAGGGAGAAGGGAGCTTCTCTGCTCTGTTTTAATGGCTGTGTGACATGAAGGCAAAGCTTGTGGCTTCCATCACTGCTCTCCTGAGCTGCTCCAAGACATTAACCAGAAGAGGCTTGGACTGTTTCATAAATGAAATAAAAAAGGCTTTAACTGGTAGCAGGTCAGAGATCCCAGCATCATTTCAGGCTGAGAATGTAGAATATAGCAGCTTGGTGAGGAGAAGGACATCAGTCTCTGTGAGCTCCTCTGGCCAGGCAGATAATGATGGATGGGAACTGGCAGAGCAGGATGGGGACAGTGTGGGCACTGTCCTGCCTGTGGGCCTGAACCACTTGTGCAATGTTCTTGTGCAGGTGTGAGTGTAAGGAGCCCACGTGTGTGTGTGTGTGTGTGTGTGTGTGTGTGTGTGCACTGTATTGCTCCTTATGGGACCCAGGAGCTGTCCAGCCATACTGAGAACTGTTTCTGTAAAGAGGAAAAAGTTATGTTGGAAAGCTCATTTATTTTCTGTGATCCTCCTCTGCTTATTGACATAGGATAAGCACATAGAGTGTTACTGCATCACAGGAGTGACTGAAGTGAAGCTAAGTTTCAACTCTGATAGGCAAAAATGAATGCCAGAAGTGCTCTCCCTCATCTTTTCCATCCAAGCTTTCCTGTGCAAGATGCCTTTTCTGTGTCCTCTGCAAGTTTTTTAACCCCTGTGTTTGACCTTCAGAGAACACCCCTGGACCTTATTTGTGCTGTGCTTCCAAGTGAGTTCAGGTCTTGACATTTGCTGTGGAATTATGATGATTTTCACAACCTGAGAGTGCAAAAGAAGGCTGGGGCTTCCCACCACCATCTGGAAATGGGAGCAGTGAGGATGCATTGTGCTCACAGCATGGTTTGTGGGGGCTGTGGCTTCCCTGAAATGCCCTCCTCTACCAGCCTGGAGCAGCAGCTGCCATAAGGAGTTTCCATTTTCCATGGTTTATTCCTACAGAGCCTATGTCAGATTTTAAGTCCCTGAGAACATTAGGGAGCAGAAGAAAAAAGACAGAAAATTGATGTCCTCCTCAAGCCCTGATTTTGAAGGAAAGACCATAGCAGACCCTGATTAAGGTGTGGGTTTGTCCTGTTATCTTTTCTCCATTAACAAATTATGTCCCACTCTCTGCATCTCATCTGAAGCTGCACTGCTCTCCTCCCCTGCACGCCCTCAGCTGCAGATCCCCATGGATCCCATTTTTTGGCAGGATTCCCTAAAATGGCAGTGGCTTTCCTGGAGAAGTTTCCTGGCACATTGTACTGCTTGTGCCCTGTATGAGCAGGAATCCTGTTTGTAGACAGATACAAGGAAGTAACAGAACAGATAAACACATTAAGAGAGGCAGAAATTCAAACCAGTTTTCCTTTGTGTGTGACACTGAGCAGCTCATCACCTTGCAGTGCTTGGAGTTCAGAGGGTGACACACCGAAAAATTCATGTCAAATTTTTGAAACATCCTGATTTGGAGGCACGAGAGAAATAGATCAGAAACAAGAACAAGCATTTTGAAATTGAAATTGAGTAGTTGGGCAAAATGTACATAATCACAACTTGCTTTCTCAAAGGGAGGATGTGGCTTAAAACTTTTTGTTGTGTCAGGCACCAAAACAAGAGGGAAGACTTATTTCTGATTACTTTTCTTAATTGCTTCCTCTGTGACTGTACAGAGGAGGAAAAGGGAGGGGAGGGGAAAACTGTGGGTAACACAGCATTTTCAGGATGTTGTTGGTGCCCATGGCAACTCCAAGGGAGCCCAAGGCAATGTGTTTTGGAGGGATGAGCAGTTGGTCAGGAACCTGTGACCGTGCTCACAGGGGTCCGAGGATGAGGGAAGAGACAAGGATCTGACTCCATGTTTCAGAAGGCTTGATTTATTTTTCTATGATATATATTACACTAAAACTATACTAAAAGAATAGAAGAAAGGATTTTATCAGAAGGCTAGCTGAGAATAGAAAAAGAAAGAATGGATAACAAAGGCTTGTGTCTTGGACAGAGAGTCTGAGCCAGCTGGGCTGTGATTGGCCATAAATTAGAAACAACCACATGAGACCAATCACAGATGCACCTGTCGCATTCCACAGCAGCAGATAACCATTGTTTACAGTTTGTTCCTGAGGCCTCTCAGCTTCTCAGGAGGAAAAATCCTAAGGAAAGGGTTTTTCAGAAAATATCATGGCTACAGGAATCCCTATCCAGTGTGTTGCTTCAAGGGGGAAGGACATGAAACCTCCTGAAGTGCAGTGTGATGGGAGCTGAGGCCAGTGTGACCCTGCTCCATGGCCCAGAGAGCTCTGCCTGCCCTCCTGGGCCCTCTGCCCCATTTGGTGGCCACGTTGCCCAGCCCTGTTAATCCTCATTGGGCTGGCTTGGCACTGCTCACCTCAGAGTGGCTGATTCCCATCCCTGCACTCTGTTTTACTGGGATCTCAGCATCACCCTGGGGCTGCCCCAGTCAGCCCTGTTGAGACTGGATGAGTCCTTATCCCTATCTCCCATTCCTGCTTGTACCTGGGATGTCCTGGAGCTCTCCCCTGCTGTTGGCAGCTAAAAAGCAGGTGACAGCTCCCCTGCTTTACAGAAGCTGCTGAAATTATGGCAGTGAGGCTTTTCCCTTAGACTTTGGTGAGCAGAATGCTGTCAAAAGAATACACACAAAAGTGAACACAGGCACCGGGAGCGCGCCCCAGCCCAGCCGCCTTTCCCATCACGTTTTGGGAGAGCTGTCAGGGCAGCAGCTCTGACTCAGCCTCATGAGGTGCTGCTCAGAGGCTGAGATTAAGAGAAAGTGTGAATTAAATGAGGTTTGAAGTGTTCAACAGCAGCACTTCCCCAGTGTAAACATTTCTCTTCAAAGATTTGTCAGGTTTTAGTCTGAAGGAAGCAGCGGGGCTGGAGCAGACGGGTCTTTGGTGAGAAACCCCTGTCCCATCCTGGAGCTCCTGCCTCACTCTTGGGTTGCTGTTGATAATTGATGCCCCAAGATGTGCAGGATGTCTCTGCTTCGGCCGGCACAACTGAAGAACGAGTCTGGACTCTTCACTTTTCAATCTTGAGGTTGTTTATTAATTCTTATCTATAAAATTTTCTTTCTGCCCAGACGAGGTCTGCTCAGCAGGGCAGCCACAGGCACTCTGACTGCCCCTGAGGCGGTGTTGTCTTTTTATACTACAAACTACGTATAACATATTTACACTTAATTCCCAATACCTATCACCTATGTTACACAGTGCACTTCTGTTCTAGACCAATCCCAAAGTGCCAACATCACTGCAGAAAATGGAGAACAAGAAGAAGAAGAAGAAAGGCTAGACACGCCCAGATTCCTCCATCTTGGCCCCAATACCCCCATAGCAAAAATCCTAAAATCTGTATTTTCACCCTGTGATAATTTTATTATTACACTATTCAAACCTCTGTGACTATCATGTCCTCATACAAAGTTAGTAA
Source organism: Chlorospingus semifuscus (assembly GCA_035048045.1). Classification (NCBI taxonomy): domain Eukaryota; kingdom Metazoa; phylum Chordata; class Aves; order Passeriformes; family Passerellidae; genus Chlorospingus; species Chlorospingus semifuscus. The sequence goes on from JAWWMS010000410.1 coordinate 9,011, forward strand.
CTTGCTCCAAGGGTCAAAATGAAATCCTCAGGTGTTCTGGGCAGCATGGCAAGGTCTCTGAGCCCCCAGCAGGGTCCTCGGCAACTCTGGACACCCAGAGGGATGTACTGAGTTCCGACATCCCCCCATGTGTATGATCCAGGCAAACATGTATGCATCTAGGTTATTTCCAGGATCACATTTCCAGGGGCAAAAATGTGTAAATTTGGGGGGGTAGAAAAAAAAACAACCTCAAAGACATTTTCATGTCAGACAACCAAGCAGTGTTTCCATTCTGTTGTATTGTGGTTTTGTATGCTCAGTTGTAATGGTTGGTTATTTTGGTCTGTTCTAGTTCTACCCTGCAGTAATGGTTCTGCCCCTGTTTCCTCCTCCCTCCTTCCCCCTGTAAATCTCCTTGCCTCCACCCCCTGCACCCTGGAAAATACTTAGTCATTCCCCCAATCCCTCCCCAGTGTCTTGTCTATCACTCAGCTGCCCATCGCTTTCTATCTAGAGCCCTCTAACAGGGCCATCGAGTGATAGTTCAGGCACTGCAGTCCCTCCCCTGAAATGCCTCTATTAGTCCCCTCAAACGTCTGTATCCCCAGTCCCTATGCTCCTAAGTGCTTCCATTGGTGGATGGGCAAACCCCTCCTCTTTCTGCGCCTGTTTATATGTTGTTGTACAACCCAGCTCCCTGTCTTCTGTCAGCCGATTCCCCTGGGTTGTAGACTTCCCTGAAGCCATCTCAAATAAACCTGGACTTTACCCCCGATAGCAGTCCACTCTTTTCTTTGGCCTTCATTGTCTGTGTCTCGCCCCTGCAAGGCCAAAAGCCTTAGCCGCCCTCCCAACCTCCCATGGAAGGGGAGAGTGTCCCCTGTCATCTGCTGTGCTGGAATGATCCGGGGTGTCTGAGTTGGTTACACAGAGCAGCATAGTGATTGCTTGGTGCCCAATGTGGGGGCTGAGGCCAGCACTGGACCCCACAGGTGAGACTGGACATTTCCCTGGATTTACTCAGCGGAGTGCCTTCGAAAGTTTCTTGGATGTCAGTGCAAGCAGACCCTCTTTGAGAGGGTGGTGCTCCTGGGGGAAGGCAACGGTAGCTCCTGAAGGCACCACAAGAGTCATTCCCCAGTGGAAGCCATCATCCTCGGACCTTTTCCTTTCTCACTCACCGGACAGGAAGAAATCCTCTTTCTATTCCCCTTTTGTGGGGTGAGACTTTTTTGTTCTTTCTTTTCCTGCCATTTTATAAGTCCCTTTTACTAAGCGAATCTGTCCTTGAGACCTCTCTCTCCTTTTCCCTGCCCTTGAGGCAGAAACCTTTTGCTGCACAGCATTCCTCCTTTTTCGGCAGAGAACCAGCGGTGGGGTTTTGTTTTCTTTCATCTTTTCCTGAGGTGGAGGGCTGGTTGAGCTGCTCAACTTTCCATCACAGCCATGGATGCCCGGCTGTCAGCAGCTTAAAAAGGAGTTTTTCACCAAGTTGCAGGAATCCTTGCGGGGTGGGGGAGGGTGGGGAATCTTTATTCTAAAAAGGAAATTAAACAGGTTGTCAGGTGGCTGTTTTCTGCCCTGAAGTGTCCCCTGAACAAATTTATGATCTACAATTATGGGATGCAGTCGGAAAGAAATAAACAGAATTAGGCAAATCAGGGGACTTGTTCTTATCTAAATTCACATTTTGGAGTCTGCATATTTAAACAGTTTTAAAATCAACAGTCCAGATGAGAAAACAGCCATCCTCAGACAGCCTGTTTCCTAGTTGTCCCAGTTCTCCTTGTCCTAGCCCTTTCCCATTGCCCGCTCCCCCCCAGCTGGGATATTGAGAGGAGCATCCCACTGCTCAGCGCAGGGTTGCTATTGCCTCCCCAGCTCTCCTCAAGCCTCTAAAACCCCTTGCCCGAGTCCGGGCCCAACTCCTTGGGACCTTTCCTTTTCCCCCATTCACCCAGTTCATAAAACCCCATCCCAAAAACCCTCAGTTAAATTTGATCTCCCTACTCTGACTCCACACAAAATGGCTCCCGTGGAGCCACATGGCTTCCCCCCCCATTTGCGCTTCTACTTCCCACAATCCCTTTTGCTCATCTGCCAACCCCTTCCTGTCTCCAGACCCATCCCATGAACCCTCCTCTGACCATGTTCCTCCCCCTCCTTCAGCTCCTCCTGTCTCCTCCCAAGACCGACCTCCTGATCATGCCCCTAGGTCGGGGACCTGCGCATTAAGTGTCCCCACCCAGTGTCCCAGCCACCCTCCCTCCTCCTGACTTCCTGTTCCCATGCCCCACCTTCCGGTTCCCACACTTCGGTATCCGGGGTGGGGGGGGAGCCTGGGAACCAGAATCAGGGGCCCATTCCTACATTGTCAGCTGCCCCTGCCACTTACAACCCAGAGAGGGAAAGAAGGGTGCAGGCCCAGTTGTCCCCATTCCCCTACCACACCACAAAGAGCTTTGTAAGGCCCAAAAGGAGTTTTCTCAGGAAAGCAAATATTTCCAAGGACTGTTGAAGGCAACTCTATCAGACTCTGATGTCACCCCAGCAGAACTGAAGCAGTTGTTTTCCTGTTTGCTTTCACCCACAGAATTCCTTCTGTGGGAAGCAGCATGGAAAAAATAATTACGGGGTATCCTCCCATCATTACGGGATAGTCCTCACACAGCCTCAGATGCCAACGATAACACAATCTCCATCAATCACGTGTGTGGGCAAGGAGAATGGGCAGAGGGTGCTGAGCAAGCCCAAGCCATCCCCTGGGAGGTACTGAGGGTGAGCGCAAAGGCAGCACAAAAGGTTTTTCTCACCTTGCAGCCCAAGGCCCCAGTTCATAGCTATGTTAAAATCACTCAATTACCACCCAAATCCTTTTTAACATTTGTTGAGAGGCTCCACAGGACAATTGAGCTGCAGGTGCGGAGTGAGGATGCCCATCAGGAAATCCTCAAGGAAGTGGCATTGGCCAATGCAAATTCTAAGTGCAGAGCCTCCATCCTGAGCCTGCCCATGGATCCTTCTCCAACACTGCAAAATATGTTGGAAGTTTGTGCCAGGAAAGTCACTACTGCCCTGGAGGAGCAAGACACGAAGACTCGGCCACCTCGGAGAGTTTTGCCAACACTGCCGACAACCCAGCACCGTCGCCTGCTGACCACTCATCTCACACCCCAAAACCTCCCAGAAAACCCATCAACACTGACAGGCCATGCCACTTGAGTGGCAAGACTGGACACTGGATGCCTGACTGTCCTTTAAAACATTTTTAGACTTTAAAAAGGGGCAGAGACCTCCTAAGAAGACTCAGTCAAAAAACTAGAAGAGCACTGTCCCTCCCTGCACCGTGATACAAATGAAGTGGGCTCATTAACACCTTGGGGGGAGCAAAAGCAAAACAGTAATAAAAGAAAGCCTACATGCCCTAAACAGAAAATTACCAGATAAGACAAAACAAACAGAGTTTTATTCTAACACCAGACCCATTTTAACCACCTTTTCCAATTACAAACCTTTCAGATTGCAACTGACGGAGTCGCTTCATCTACAGAATTCAGACTTCCATTTCGTATCAGTGTGCACGGAGTCACCAGGTACTGAGAACTGGATTCATTGTAAGTATGTCATCATCAGGGACACCAAATACACACCATAAGAAATTAACATTGTTCCGGGCCTCGTGTCATCAGACCCAGGACAATTTCTTCTCAGGCTGTACTGAGTCCGCCCACCCACTTACCTGTGACCATGTTCACAGGGTCTTAGGATGAGAGAAGAGACAAGGATCTGACTCCATGTTTCAGAAGGCTTGATTTATTATTTTATTATATATATTATATTAAAACTGTACAAAAAGAATAGAAGAAAGGATTTCATCAGAAGGCTAGCTAAGAATAGAAAAAGAAGGAATGAATAACAAAGGCTTGTG
>JAWWMS010000411.1:0-12888 GCA_035048045.1 Chlorospingus semifuscus
CAGAGCTCCAGGAGCATTTGGACAAATATCTCAGGAATAGGATGGGATTGTTGCGGTGTCTGTGCAGGGCCAGGAGCTGGACTGGATGATCCTTGTGGGTCCCTTCCAGCTCAGGGTATTCCATGATCCCATATAAAATGTTATTGGACACTCCCCTGGAGCTGAGAACAATTTCCAGCAGCAGAAGGCACAGGATGGTTCCTTCTCCCTTTGCCATCGCTGTAGCTTAACCACATTTCATTCTGTTTAGGGCATCACTCAGACATTTGGATGACACCACACATTTTGGGGTTAAGGGCTCTATCTGGCACCTTTCACTGAACAGCTTCTGGTGAGACTTTTGTCACCTGCAGTTATCTCTTTTGGAAAAGAACTGCTCAGGCCCTAAGGAGAGCGAAGGCAGGAGCAGAACGAAAGCTCAGATCCACAGATTGGTGCCTGTTGGTGTGAAATGCTCATCCTGGTCACTCATAAAACAAAGGAAACAAAGACACAGAAGAAAATCTTTTTGTCCTCATCCTTGACCCAGAGTGTACAAACATCTCTGGAGAAGAGGAAAAAGTATGTTTTTAAATTTTTTTCTTACCAGATGATTCTCCTCTTTGAAAAATTTCTTTAATGACCCACTGAGAGAAGCACATTGTTGTTATGGATGTAAAATTATAACTTTTAAGATCTGAGGTTCAAAATATTGTAATTCCATGAACAAGGACCCAAACCCAGGGCTTTTCTTCATAATCCAACTGTCTTGATAATCAATAATGACCAGGCTGCAGAAAGATTCAGATTCCCCAACTCCACCTGTTGGCAAAACTCTATCTGAATGGTACAAAATAGATGTCCCTGCCCATAGCAGGGAGTTAAAACAAGATGATCTTTAAGGTCATTTTTAACCCAAACTTCTCTATGATTTTATGAGTGAAAATTATTTGAAGGGAAATAATTGAGATGAGAAAACTTAGAGCTTGTTGTTATTCTTTTTTTTTTTTCTTTTGCTTTAATTTTCCATTTACTGTAGTGGTTTCCAGAAGCGAAGTACTGATATCTCAAAATACCTGTGAAACTGCAGGGCTGGAAATGCAAATGAGCTACCATGAAAACTGTAGTTTGCTCACATTAAGTTAACACATAGTAAAGATGTAGTAGTATTACCATAAACACAGTTTGGTTTAATTTATGGACTTCTTTACATGCACACTCCTGTATCCCTGAGGGCCATAAAACAAAACCTGAAGAGAAAATAGAAAAGGAATAAAATATATCTTGTCTTCATTTGTGTCAAAATCACAATAAAAAGAGGAAATATAATCAACTTAGATGTTGCTTTCTTTTTATTTATAAAGCTTACTGTTTCACTCTGTTTTAATTACCATCGTAGTGTTATTAAAGTGTGGTAGCACAGAAAAGGCTGCATCCCACCTTGGCAGCCAGATTAGTATCTAGTTCTAAATGGAGGACACTTAATTTAAAACTAGTTTTATAAATAATTTCTCAAGTCTCTGTGTTTTGGGGCCTTGCTCCTTTTTTTTTTTTCTTTTTTTTTGCCAAGTGAATTTCCTTCTAATTTTATAGTTCTTAATGGGCAATTTCTTGAGCTGGATGAAAGGAATTGAATATTTCACATGCAGAGCTGTGTAAGGCAAACCAGTGTTGTTTCTAGATGAATGGTATATCGAGCTGTGTCTTCCCCAGAGCAGAGGAAAATATGTTGAACTAGATACAATTACTGAAAAACAATAACATCAGTTTTTTATCCCAAAAATGGATGCCAAACAGGAAAATGGAGAGGGAATATCAGAACACCCAAAACAATGCCAATATTTTTGTTTTATCACTGCAGCACGTCTAAACATTTCAGATTTTTTTTCTTAAAATCAGAGAAACAAACAGACTAAAGTCTTTTCATATTGGAATTTCTCTTTGTAAAACTCTCTGAAGGGCCATACAGATCTTGTTATGGTTTGAATGAATGGCCATAGCTGGGTGTATTGCAATCTCCTCATGGGTTTGGAGTTTATTGCTGTGTTTCTGTGCAACAAAAAATACACCTCATCTTAAGAAATTCTCTCTAAAGAAACAGCACACTGAGACCTCCTACTACACACCCTGCTCTGTGATCAGGGCAGAGCTCAACTGTCTCGAATAAAGAATTAAAAAAAAAAAAAGTTTAAAAAGCCCTTTGCTGCTTTTAATTAACAGAGCAACCTTTGTTGTTTACAAGGGTTGTGATGGAAAAACTTTTATCATTGGTTAGCACCGCTTGGCTGGATTAATTATAGATACATTAATAATATATAGTGCAATTTTAAATTGCTTAATGATTTTGATCTTTCATGGTATAAACCTATTGCGGTTATTAAAGCTGGTGGTTTTTTTTTTTATTTTTGTTCATTGGTTTATCTTTAAATTATTATAGGCAAATTAATTGTAAAAGAAAGAAGGGCATAAAAGCAGAGAGAAAGGTAACAAATAAGTTATGGAACTCCTTGTTTTAGAGCAATTCACCACAACATTCAGCAGGTAAAAACACAGAAATATAGGGATCCTTTTTTAATAGGATAGATTTTTTCTTTTATTTGCAATCCTGTTGTGTAAAAAATAATGCTAATTATATGACTTTAGAACAGAGCCCTGGCATTATTTTCTCAGGCACTGTTCAAATTCCATCCATATAGAGTAGCTGATATTTGAAACAAGTAGAATGTCCTCCATCTACCAAAGCCCTACTTCCTCTAAGAACTTAATAAAAATGAACCTTCAAAACCAAAGTTAAGGCCTTCTTCAAGCAAACCTCTCCCTCAACTTGCTGGCCAGGCTTCTTTCCACAGTACAAGTGGATTTCTGGTCTGCAGGTGCCAGCTCATGCCCAGTTCGCCATCTACCAACATCCCCAACTCCTCCTCCACAGGGCTGCTCCCAATCCCTTCATCACCTGATCCATCTGGACACCTGGAGCTGTCTCAGTGCAGGTGCAGGACCTTGTCTTTGGGCTGGTTGAATTTCAGTGTTCACCCTCTCCACTCCTCCAGCCCATCCAGGTCCCTTTGGATGGCAGCAATTCCCTCTGCAGAACCAACTGCACTGCCCAGCCTGGTGCTGCCACAAGCTGGCTGCAATTAGCTCCCACTGGTCCTGCCACTAATGAAGATATTGGACAGCTCTGGTCTCAGAACTGACCCTCAGAGTCATCACTTGCTACTTGTAGCAGTCACTGACTGCAGCTCCTTGGGTGTCACCATCCAGCCCATTCCTTATCCATCAAACTGTCCATCCCTCAAATACAGATACAGATCCATCCCTGTATCTTTCCAGTTTAGCACCAAGATGTTGTGTGGAACCATGTCAAAAGTCTTGGAAGAGACTCAAAGAGATTTCAAATAAGCACCCTGGGACATTTAGGATTAGGGATTAAATTAGGGAATCAGCTGGGTTTGGATACATACCTGAATTAAGAATACCTGTAGGTGCTTTCAGTCCACAAAGCTTGAACAGCTTTCCCAGTATTAATGATATCATCCTTGCCCAGAGCAGGAGTATATTTTCTTATTTTTATCTTACAAATAGGGACAGCCTGTGGTTTTGAATTAAACCCAGTTATCCTCAACTGATTTCAAAAGAGAAGAATGCAAAACTGAGCTTGAAGAATCAAAGTTACAAAAGACCTCTAGGCTGGGGGATTTTTGTCTGTTTATAGCCTCCCATTTTTGAAGCACTTTTGAGTGTCTGTCCTCAGTTGTTGGTAATAAAACACTTTTAGAAAGTCTCATTTAAAGGATTTGCCTACAGGAAGAAGGCCAGATTGTAGTAAAGGGGGAAATGAAACCAGTTCTCTCAGGAGCTTCCTGTGCTCTCAGCCAGAATAGAATCCCTTTTATGGTTTCTTTTTTTCCTCCCTCACCAAGTCAGACCTTCTGTGTGACCCTAGAAAAATGCCCATGGAGAGGTGATCAAAGAATAACAGCATGTGGGGTTTTTTAATTCCACGTCTGCATGCTGATTTCAAAACAACTTGAAATATGTTTCAACAGAATCTGTTTGATGGGAGAACTGAGCAGCCAACAATGGATGGAGAATATTTATCATGAGGCTGATGAGGAAAATTTTTTTTCTTGCTTCCACAGGGGAAACTTTAATCTCTAAAATTGAAGATAAAGGAGAGGGAGATGTTGTTGATGGAGATTGCAAATATGCCTTTAATTGATTGAATGTTCTCAGTGATTTTGCAGATATGAATTTTACTAGCCCTAAGAGACATTGAAAACTAAAATATTTGTCTAATACTTAAATATAGCACTCGGCTGCATGTATTTAATGCTGTCTAAATGAAGATTTCAGACTGTCTGTACTTTAAGCCTCACTATTCTCCAGCATTATGGAGCCAGTAAATCAAACACCTTTGGATCTCTAACTTTACCTCAAACCTTGTGCATTAATTTGTTAACTGGTGGAATAATTCCGTGGTCTATATGTAATTTTTTTACCTTCTTTTTGTCTTCTCCCTGTTCAGTGTGCATTGCCCAGGATGATGGATTATTTTCAAATATCAAATATCACCATCTATTGTGCTGCTGCTGAGAAGTGGCTGGGGTGATGTTCCCCCCACGTGTTTCTGACAAGGGCTTGGCTTCACTCTTGGAGACTGTGGTTTAACTGGTGTTTAATGGATCCCAATGAGAAATCTAACAGGGGAACATGTTGCTTGCAGTAATTAGTTTGGTTACTCACACTGGCATCGAACACCTCCACATCTTTCCCTGCTGTGGTGCCTCCTGTGAGAATGAACATTGGTAGCACAAGACAGGTACATCCCTGACAGTGCAGGAGCCTCTCACACAAAAAAGAAACCTGTGATATTTTTGAATAGTTTTGCAACTCTGTCTTGCCAAATTTTAGCTTACCTTCAAATTTTTGTTTAGCTTTTTTTTTTTTTAATTTTGTTTTGCTTCACTTTGTTATTTTATTCATTTTTCTTAATTTAGAAAGTTATCTCTTTTATTTCTATTTAAATAATCCTTTTTTTCCTTGGTTTGTTTTCCATGACCTGTTTTCCTTTTATTTCATAAAGCCACACACTGAAGTAAATTTTCTGTAAAAATTCATGTGCTTTATAAAATAATATGTACCTGAAGAGGCTCAAAATGTAAAATGTATGTACTTTACAAAATACTATTTACCTTAAGAGACATTCTTGACTGTTGATTAAAAATATAATTTAATAATGAATAATAGCAAGGAGAAAATAAAAGGCATGAGTGTAAGTGGAAGTGGTCAAAGTTTGCCAAGCTGGCCGTTAATATTACTCAATAGTAGAGAAAGAATTCTTTTTTTTCATTTTCATGACAATTAGTGGTAAATTTATCCCTTCTGCACTGAGAAGGGATAATTCTCTCAATGCAGAAGGGATAATTTTACCACTAAAATTAGAAGTATTTTAGCTAATACTACTAGTATTTAGTAGTATTAGCATGATAGTAGTAGTTTGCCATGAATAAATAAATTTTTTTAAAAGTGCAGCAGTCAAGATTAACTTATCTCTATCACAGATATTTGCCCTGGAATAGTTAGGTCTGATATAGAAGAAGTTATGAAATGCAGTTTTTATAGCCTGTGATATTATTATGCAAAATAGTTCAGTTTCTTTTCTTCCTTTTGCTCTTTATTTATGTGAATATATGTTGACAAATATACCTATATATATGAAATAAATACACTTACATATATGTAATATATATTTATCTACATTAGTATATTTATGTAAGCAATTTACATTTTGACAAAGTAGAATATATGTCGGTCTGAAACACTCTTCTTAAACCATGTTCCACAGAAACTGCCACTTTCTTGTGAAACATTCTCTTCTTAAAAGAATTGCAAAGATCTGTTATATGAGCTTTTTTATCTGAAAGACATGACCTAACTTCATAAAAATGAGAAGAACACACAGGCAGGATGCAAATGTACACAACAAATAATGAGGAAATTTTCCTTGTGTGCACAGACCTATTAATGAGCAGCGAGAAAGAAAAAAAAAATCTGGTTGTAAACCAAATTATCTTGCATTCCCAATGACCTGATTACATGGAATAGAAAAGCACATGCCTCTCCTGGAGGAAAAGTATTGTAATATTTTTATCAGAAGCAATATTTGTGGCTGGCTGGAGGGGTTACACAAGGTGGCAGCTTGGGGTGGGATAAATCAGGACCCAAATGCCAATGGCCTGACAATGCTGCCACAGCATGCAGAATGACAGAGACACCTGGCAGACAGGGAGATGCTCAAGTGTTTTGTCATTTAAGGCATGTATTCAGCAAAGACAGTCAGTGAGGACATGGATCTTAACTGTTCACTGAGGATTTGGACACTTCTCTTTCTTTGGATTTTTTTTTGGGCCATCCCTTGTGAAAACTGTCTTATCTGGTCTTTCTCCCATTTTCTTGTCAGCAAGACTTCCTTGTGCATGGGTCAGCAGAGAAGGGGAGAAGAGATTTTCAGCACTGTTCATTTTGGAGGGCTTAGGGAGATGATAACAGTTGTTCATTCAAACACATCAAATTCGTCTCATCCTCATTGGGCATTAATGGCATTTTGCCTATTACAAAATATAATTATCTCATCTTTTGTCACAAAGCACCTCAGTGTGACTCTGACAAGTGAAACCTTCCTGAGTGTTTGTTTATCAATAACTAAAAATGCAAATATTTGAAGAGTGCTGTTTTAATCAGCCTCTTCGTTCCCTACTCTTATTCTTATGTTTGGCTACAATATGTATGACAATCCAATTTCTTCTTCTTAGCTATAGGAAATTTTTGATTCTGGTTTTATTCTGACACCACTTAAGAATGTAAGACCTGAATTCCTGGGATCTAAATTCCTGGAGCATGGTCGCAGCCAGTAAATGCACTCTGTTAGCAACACAGTTTTCCTCTCCTAGGTACACTCAGAGTGCCTCTGACAGGGATTTGTTCTCTTGATATTTTAAGATGAAAAGTTCATGACTACCAGTACCTGTTCTGTATGCAGAGAAGCCAGATGGAGCCATGAATCACTCTAAATATTTCCTTTGAGTTTAGCATAAGTGAATTGCTTTTCAGGTGTAATCCATCAGGTCCCCAAAATGTGTTCTTGTCTACAAATTTGTCCTGTTGCATTATATTGCTCTTCTTCAAAATGTTAAATGTCTTGATTTGCATTTGCAGGAGTTGATGGAGCCCTTGTTCTTGCTTCCATGCATAAGGATTGCATTTTAACCTTTTTTTTCCCTTTAATTTTTAATTCATGTTTCTTTCAGAGCCACTGTTATATGGGCTTAATTTTCAAATCATTTTACAAATATATATTTTTCTATTGTCGCTGTGAATTTTGATTAAAATGTTTGCTTTATTTTCTTTTCTTCGCATTTATTAGTTTGCTCACATTCTGAAATCCCCAGTTGCATCTTCTGATGGAGATTGAATGAAATGCTGTCTTCATTTAGAAAACTATTCCATGCAATAGCTGTGTTAGATTGTTTTTTTCCAAGAAAAAGAAAGAAAAAAATAAAGAAGCTCTCATTTTTACCAAATCATGCTCTAAGCAAAATTTTCAGCAGTTCCATTACACTGATCTGTGAGGGAGATTTCAGAATAAAGTCCTCATTTTCAGTAAAAGACCAAAACCTGTGATGACTAAAATCCTAATTCCCTACACTTAGGAGTGAAGGGAATTCAGGACCATGAGGAGCAGGATCATGGTCTGGTGCAAGGTGTCCCTGCAATGACAGGGAAGCTGGAACTGGATGGTCTTCATGATCCCTTCAAACCCAAACCATTCAGCGATTTTTGTGTTTCTATGACAACCTGACACCATTTTGTGTTTCTATGACAAACCTGAACTCAGAATCATTTTGCAGAGATGATCAAGGTGGCTCATTCTGGCTTAGACATATAATCATATCTATAATTATTATCACATCCAGGTGATGCTGGGCCAGACAAACATATCTCTGGTTTGGGACAAGCCTTGAGTGTTGCCAACATTTGTGACTCACCCCTGAATGAATTTTGAATGCAAAGGTCAGTGTTGTAATTACCAACTAACCCTAAATTTCCATCTCTTACCTGTAACCTCTCTGTTCCACCTTACCTTACTCTACCTTTCCTTCCCTTCAGTGAGACTGGAAAGCAAGAGGGAAGATAAATTATCTTCATTGGCTTATATATCTAAGATACAGGGCTTTAAATAAAAATTATGGTGGATGTAGAAGTGATTGATTAGAGCATGCTGTTTGCATTGTATTTGGAAATGAAAATGTAGGAAGGAGGGAATTTCAATAGCAAAGTGGAAATGGTTGTCATCAGGATTAATGTTAAATGATCATTCATGTCTGCCTTATCTCACACTAAGTTTTCTCCAGTAGAATTTTAATAGTGTAGACTTGATTGTGCATTATGGTGATAAGATCCTGCCAATGTTTAGTTGAGCTGGTTAATTTACAGGAGCTAATTTAAAAGGTAGCTCTTGTGTTAGGGAATCTGTCCTGTTGGATTGATAACCCAGCTTTTAGGATATTATTTCCATGGAAGCAGATCTTCATCTTTTCTCTCCATCTATGCCCTTCTAATTATTCAAGTGTGAAGGGAATTTCTTTCATTTTTAGACACAAACATGCTCACCAAATGATTTATAAGGTTGTCTCTGAAGTGAACTGATTATTTAGGCTTGTAACTGTTTCTATAGAATTTTGTGGAATGTTAAGTTTGTGCCTAGGGATAAATATAAACTCTATCTCATTTAATCCCAGCTTAGAGAGAAATTTTTCTTCTGAAAACATTTTTATGTATTTACTCACAAGTTTTATCATCAAATGTAACCATTTAGCATACAACTCGTGTGTGCTTATAACACTTCACAGGCACTTTTCTCACCACTGAAATTGAACCACCGATGCTGAATGTGGCAGCTCTTTAACAATTCTCATCTGTGCAATGTGAGAGTTTAAACAGAAAATGGCCTTACTACTTTCCCAGCTTTAATGCATATTCAAACATTTTCTGTCAGCTGTCATTTAGTTCCCTCAATTCCTTTTGTGTGTGTGCACTGGCTGCCATTTGTGTTGTCACTCTGAACTGAATCCCAGGATCTTGAAAGATTTTCTTCTCTACTGGCCTTCCTAAAATACTCAGCACTCTAGGATTTAGAGAAATTTCAGCTAATCCATTGAAAAATATGACTGGCAAAATTAAATTCTCTGCCTGGTTCTTGCAGCCAACCCTCATCTCTTCCCCAGCCACAGTAAAAGATGTAAAAGTGATTTAGCAGCAAAGGATTTCAAATTCTCACATCTTTTCTGCTCACTTTCTGCACACATCCAGACAATCAAGTTTTACTGGCACAAATGTTCACAGCAAATGAAAATCAAATCCTCATAAGAGCATCTCTAGAAGGTGAGATTTAAATCTGAAAGGCATCCTGTGGGAAGCTCTTCTGTGTTCACCCATTCAAAGAGCAGGGAGATGGAAAACATGGCATATTTTCTAAATGAAAGTGATAAGCAGCACATGCTGAATCTCAAATATTTGCACTCAGTCTCCAGGGAGAAATACTGGGAGATGACAATGGTGAAATGAATTCACACAGCATCCAATCTAATATTCATTAAAATGAATGAAAAGACAGTTTGAAATTGGACTAGGCCTATGGTCCCAGCCTAGTAAGGTACCCAAGCATGTGAGAAGTCATTGTCTTTAAGCTTGTGTTTAAAGTTATGCACATGTTTAAATGCCAAGTTCCTTTTGGGCCAGAATATATTAAATAAAGAACCAGTGATTTGCCCTGCAGGGGAAACAAACAAAAAAACCAATGACAACAACAACAAAAAAAGGTTAAATTTGTTTGATATATTTTAAATATTTCACAAAACATATCCACCAGCTAAACTGAGATATTCAAAGAAAGTTTTCTATGGATTTTGCATTGGCAGAATGCTCAATGATTCACCTTTTGCAAGAGGCAGTACAGCAGATGCCACCAGATAATTTCTCCAGATCCTTTGAGGCTGGGGTTATTTTTTTGCAGATGATTGTTCTGTATTATTCAAATATGCTTTGTTGATGAGAATTCTAAACATTGTGTTTTGTCTTTTCCCTTAGAAATACAGAGTAAAGCCCTTCACCAAAAGTCTACCCAAACCAAGGATGCTTAAAAGTTATTTTTTCCTGACTCTCTGCTCCACACTGGATTCTAAAGGTAAAACCTATTCAGAATATGTCCTCCATTTTTTTTCCCCAGACTTGTGTTTTCCTTTGAAACATTTTTATTAAAATATTGACCAGATTTGATCTCTACAAGTTAATCAAAGCTATGTCTTACATCTGCAGGTAAGTTTTTCTGTCTTTCTTAAACCAAACAGAGTTTTCCTCTGGATACAATTCGAGTACTGCTGGGAGTAATTACTGGCACAGCCAACATCAGAAGAAGGGATTTTGTTAGTACCTAATTTAGAGAGAAAGTTTATTCAAAAACATTTCAGAGGAGGTATGCATCTGAGGAATACCAAAGTTATGTTATGTCTGGAATACATTGCTGAACTCACATTTTAAACTCCTTGAACATGAACAAAAACTGCATAAACAAAACCAAAAGAGAATGGAACTTTGTAGGTAATAACATAAGGAATGGGCAGGGGCAATGGACCATATTAATAATGTAATTTTAATTTGAAGTTCTAGTTGACTCTGATTGCAAATCACTGCTTACTTTAATACTTTAATGTCTCTGTATATGAAATGTGACAATTTCCAGGCTGTTCAACAAAGAAATCATATTTATTCTCAGAAATATGGGATGTACATTATTGGAATGTTTCATTTTGCTTTGTTATCAACTTTGTCATAGAATAAGAGAAATTCAATTTCAGATTGCATTCAAAACAGAAATTATTGATACTTTATCTGCTGTTGTTATGACAGTTAGAGATCTTTCTATATCTCAATTCTGAAACCTTAAATTTGATACACTGCCTCTCAGGCATTTAATAAGAAACAAATCTTTAACAAACTTTAAGTTGAAAAATAACATCATGATTCTCATCTCATTACCTTTCCTCTAATGTGCTTCCTTTGTAACTTATCACTTAGTGGATGTGCACATCCAAACATTATAAATCAAATTTCATACCTGCATAAAGCACTGAAATAAATGGCTTTGTGCTGGCGTAAAAAATCCAGTGATGAACTGGGCTCTGATCCTGCTTATTTTGTTCTCCTGGGAAATAAGAAAGGAAGACAAAGACAAGTAAAACATCCAGAAAAAGATCAAATGTGAGACAACATAAATGGCCTGAAATTGATTCCTTTTACTCTGGTGACATTTCATTAACTTCAGGGAAGTTTTGGAGGATTTTTATAGAGAGGCAAGTGAGAAGAAAATAGGGAGAAAGGAAAGAAAGAATTTTCTTTCAGATCCCAATAGCCTGATTTGCTGAACTGTGATTTTATATTGGGAAGAGCAATACACTACTTTCAACTCTCCAAAATAACCTTGTCTCTTATCTCTTTATTCACAGGTGACTTTGAAGCTCATTTATATCAAGACTTTCTGGGGAAAATCCCAGCCATGCAGCAGCCTGGAAAAAAGGCTTGTGCAAAAAAATCCCAATCACAACCCTGGTATTTTTAAGTGTAAGTTCTTTTTACCTTTTTTACTAGTCAAAATAAGAGGCTGTGACTATGTGATTATTGAGAAATGTCCCAGGAAATGGGCCATTTAAGGAAACCAAATATATTGTGGTGTCTCTCTGCTAGTGACTATTTTTTAGTTATTCCAGCCAGAAGAAATGTGCAAACACATTGCCACTGGGAAGTGAAGCTTTTAATTGAGCAATGAACAGTCATCTATATTTGGAATAGCTCCTGTTCCATATATTCAGTGGGGAAATATGAACACTAAACCACTTTTTGACTCAAAAATCAGGCTATAACCAGAATTAGGCCCGAAGTTCCCGCTATTTTTATCACTGTACAGTTTAGTGCTTCTCTTGATTTAGGTGAAACACTCAAGTTTTGGGATGGGCCTCAGCTTGCAGATTCTGCTACATCTAAAAGTGGATGTCTGAGAGTCTGGAGGCAGATGTTGCAAACCAGGGATCTGGAGCCTCTCCAAGCACAGCAGCAGAGCTGGGGCATCTCCTCAGGTTTAGACAGCGTGGAGAAAAAGCCACACATCCTCTGGACTCGTGTGGCTGCAAACCACACTCAGTGTCCTGGAGTGTCCCAAATGACACCAGGTGGGTTTGGCATTCATAAACCCCATGGTAACCATAAAGAAATGAAAAAAAAATAACGTTATAAAGAGCTGGTGAGCAGACACCTCCAGCAAACAGCTCTTAGGGCTCTGCTGAGATCACAGCCAGGGCAGATCTCATCAGTGTCATAATTACAGAAACAAATTCAGGCTCAGTGTGATGGACCTGAATTTTGCTGGACAAATCAATGTCATGGCAGTCAAGAGAGCCACTCCGCTGTAGCAAATGCAAAATTACTCTGTGACTGTAGAAGAGCTGATACTAAAAGATGAATAAATGTCCCAGAGAAGCTGTGGCTGCCCCTGGACCCCTGGAGTGTCCAAGGCCAGGTTGGACAGGGCTTGGAGTGCTCTGGGATAATGGAACATGTCCTTGCCCCTGGCACAGGGTTGGAATTAGATGAGCTTTAAGTTCCCTTCCAACCCAAACCATCCTGTTGTGTGACAGTGTTCACAGGGGTCCCAGGTTGAGGGAAGAGATGAGGATCTGACTCCATGTTTCAGAAGGCTTGATTTGTTATTTTATGATAAATATTACATTAAAACCATACTAAAAGAATAGAAGAAAGGATTTCATCAGAAGGCTAGCTAAGAATAGAATAGCAAAG
>JAWWMS010000412.1:0-12864 GCA_035048045.1 Chlorospingus semifuscus
TGGTTTGGGGGATGAGGTGTGGGGGTGGCTCTGCTCGGGGCAAGCTTTGGGGGATGTGATGTGGAGGTGGCTCTGTTTGGGGCAGGGTTTGGGGGATTGTTGTGGGGGTACCACCGCTCAGGGCAGGGTCTGGGGGATTGGTGTGAGGGTGCCACTCACTGCTTGGTGCAGAGCTGCTGTTCTGCCTTGGGAAGGCAGCCCTGATGGAGCCCCAGGGTGGGTGCAGCAGGGAATAACCAGGATCCCTCTGGCTGTCCCACTCCTGGGGGGGTGACAGGAACCCTGTGTGGCTGCCACTGTCAGTGTGTGCTCCTCCCAGTGACTGAAGGCAGTGTTCTGAGCCTGGATGATGTACTGATGACTCACTCAGTGCTCTCAAAGTCCATTTTCCTGTGCCTCACTACTTTGGAAGCAGTTATATCAATTGCCTGCTTTTCCTGAACAATTTATTACTATTACAGCTCTTGTGGAGTTTTGAACTGTCTGTAGTTAATGATGCCAGCTATTAAAAAGACACTTTATCCTGAATAACTGTGAGCATCTGGCTTTATCAGCAGTGATGCAACAATTTCTGTGCTCCAAGTTAAGGGAAAAGCTTTATGTATGGTGAGAGAAACCAGAAGTGAGGAGTGTATTAAATCCCAAACGAGAAACGAGGAGTTTTCCTGTTTGAGGAAGCACTTCTGCGAGACAGGAGTGCCATTTTACAATGTTTTCCTCCAGGTCTTCACACACTGAACAATATAAATGCGGGCTTGGGTTTGGGTGGCTTTTCTTAGTGGTTCTCACAAAATGTTTCCCATTCTGAACTGTTCAGGGTTTTGCCTTGCCTGGGTTGAGCCAGTGGAAGCTCCCCAGGAGCAGAGCTGTGCCAGAGGGGACACAGGCCGCCCCAGCCGCATCTTCAGAGCCCATTATCCTCTTGCATTCCAGAGAAAGTGTGGGAGATCACTCCAACAGATGCTGGGACTTAAGGAAGTTTGGATTCCTTTGTCCTGGGTGTGACCCCCTCATCTCCTGGGCACTGAGGGATCCAGCTCCAGCTGGGGTCTGGGATGAGAAACACTCTGGGATGAGGTGCCAGCAGCACCTGGTGGGCACCAGAGCTCTGCGGTGTCCAGCCCATCATCCCCATCTCCGCAGAGCTGTAAAACTGTGTGGATGTGGCACCTGGGGACGTGGGTTAGTGGTGGCCTCGGCAGGGGGAAGAGTTGGGCTCAGTCTTGGAGGGATTTTCCAACCTTAGAGAGTCTCTGGTCAGTTGTTGAAGCCGAGCTGGGTGATTTCCTATCTGGAAAGCAATAGCAGAGGCAAGAGGTGGAAAATAACCTTCCTGGGGCTCTGTTTAAGTTCACCAACACTGGAGACAGGCAGAGGTTCCTGAGGGAGGTGTGGAGGGGCAGGGAGCTGAGAGGGGATTTTGTGTTCTCAGAAGATGGAGAGGGCTGTTCCTTGTTTCTCACTGTCATAACTAGGCATCCCCAAAGGCGTAATAATTAGCATTGCCTCCATATTCCAGAAGGCTGATCAACCACTTTATTATTCTATGCTTATTAAGAAACCCATTGTCCTTACAGACAATCATGATACAGGTGGACCCAACTGGTCCTTCAATCCAAACACCATCACCATTGGCTAATTAAGCAATCACCCTTTGGTAAACAAATCTCCATAGCACATTCCACATGTGCACACCAACAGGTGCAGCAAGTGCAGATAAGAATTGTTTCTCATTCTTTTCTCTGATCTTCTCACAACCTTTCCCAGAACAATGCCTGGAAAGTTGTTTGCTGCTCTCTGTGGCCAGAGAGCTGCTGCCACATCTCATAGTAGGAGGCAGGTTGTGATCTTGCTGTGCATCTAAAATTAGGGAAAAGAAAGCTTTCTCTTTCTCCCCTCTTTAATCCTTTATTACCTCAGGAGGCCAAAGCTCTGAAGGGATTCCAGCTGGATTAGGCAGCATGGTGGAGCCATCAGCTGATGAACAGATGTGGTTTAGGTGGAACTTACATATGGGGGAGAATCCCACAGCCCTGGATGAGCTGAGGCTGGGGGTGTCAGTTCTCAGCAGCTGCCCCAAGACCCTCAGCAGGGGCAGCAGGAACAGCCCTACCAGGGCTCCATGGGGACAGAGCTGGACCACATGCTGCCAGCAGGTCCTTCTGAGCCCTCCTGCTCTGTCCCTGTCCCTGTGGGTCTGAGCTGGCCCTGCTGTGCAGCCCCTGCTGCTCTGGGGCATCTGTAGGGACAGAGCTGAGCCAGATGCCACCAGCAGGTCCTTCCCAGGGTCCTGCTCTATCCCTGCCCCTGTGGGTCTGAGCTGGCCCTGCTGCTGCAGCCCCTGCTGCTCTCTCTGTGCCCCCTGGGCTGTGCTGCCATTGCTGGGGACTGTTTCTGTGTCCCAATGGCTTCCAACGGGGAGCACCGGGGGCCTGCAGTGTGGGTCTGCAGTGTGGGCCAGCACCATTCGTGAGCACCACGGGGCTGCAGCATCAGTGAGCACTGTGGGTCTACAGTGTGGGCTTGCAGCGTGGGTCTGCAGCATTGGGGAGCACTGGGGGCCTGCAGTGTGGGCTTGCAGCACTGGTCTGCAGCATGGGTCTGCAGCATCAGGGAGTACCATTGGTGAGCAGCATGGGTCTGCAGCATCAGGCAGGACCATTGGTGAGCAGCATGGGTCTGCAGCATGGGCCTGCAGCATTAGTGAGCACCATTGGTGAGCAGCGTGGGTCTGCAGCATCAGTGAGCACCATTGGTGAGCAGCGTGGGTCTGCAGCATCAGGGAGTACCATTGGTGAGCAGTGTGGGTCTGCAGCATGGGCCTGCAGTGTCAGTGAGCACCATTGGTGAGCAGCGTGGGCCTGCAGCATGGGCCTGCAGCATCAGTGAGCACCATTGGTGAGCAACATGGGTCTGCACCATAGGTGAGCCATGTGGGCCTGCAGCATCAGGGAGCACTGTGGGCCTGCAGCACAGGTCTGCACCATGAACCTGCAGCATGGGTCTGCACTGTCAGTGATCAGCATGGGCCTCCAGCATGGGTCTGCATCACGGACCTGCACCATTGGTCTGCAGGGTGGGCCTGCATCGGGGAGCACCATGGGCCTGCAGTGCAGGTCTGCATCCTTGGTCTGCAGCATGAGTCTGCAGCACCAGTGAGCAGCATGGGCCTGCAGTGTGGGCCCTGCACTATCAGTGAGCACCATCAGTGAGCAGCGTGGGTCTGCACCATGAGTCTGAAGCATGGGCCTGCAGCATCAGGGAGCACCATGGGCCTGCATTGTGCGCCTGCACCATCAGTGAACACCATTGGTGAGCAGCAAGGGCCTGCATCAGGGAGCACCATTGATCTGCAGTGTGGGTCTGCACCACCAGTGAGCAGCACAGGTCTGCAGAATTCCTGCCAGGCCAGGCCCCAGCTGCAGCCCCTGGCACACCTGCTCTGCCGGGCAGGATGAGAGTGCTCCAGGCAGACAGATGTGATTCCTACCCCGGGAGCTGGGGATAACTCATTAGCAGACTCGTTGGAGTGTCGCTTTGCTCCACTATTTCCTTTTTCTGAGTGTGTCAATTTAGGCTGCTTCCACTGAATTACCTCAGTTATTAGAAATGTTCTACAGTGGTCTTTAAATATCATCTGTGTCATAAATATTTTATGACATTTTCAGTGGCAAATGATGACTTTAATCAGACTCCGGAGAAATCCGGCTGGGAGAGCACTCTAGGGCAGCGGCCCTTCAGAGAGCAGCAGTGCTGTGTTCCTGGGAGTGCTGCTGCTCTTCGAGCTGGTGACAAAAGCTCTTTGTGCTTCCAGCCTGGAGGAGAGGAACAGCCCTGCTGGCAGCTGATGTCCCCAGCTCTGGCTGGTTCTGGCCTTGCTGTCCCCATGCATCACACCTGGTGCTGTCCCCAAGCTCCCCACAGGTGCTGTCACACCTGATGCTGTCCCCAAGCTCCACATCTGGTGCTATCCCTGAACTCCCCACAGGTCACACCTGGAGCTGCCCCCAAGCTCCAGCCTCACTGTCCCCATGGGTCACACCTGGTGCCATCCCTGAGCTCTGTACAGGTCAGACCTGGTGCTGTCCCCACAGGTCACACCTGGTGCTGTCCCCAAGCTCAGGGTTCAGGGCTGAGCTGCTCCTCCTCAGCCCAGCCCAGCAGAGCCCCAGAGCTGTGCAGGGATGGAGCTGCTGGGACAGAAATTGCTGGAGCCAGGACCTGCTGGAGCTCCTGAGCCTGTGCCACCATCACAGGCTTTGGGATGGCTTGGGCTGAAAGGGACCCTAAAGGTGCCCCAGCTCCAGCCCTGTTGAGGCCATGGGCACCTTCCCCAGCCCTCCTGGGGGCATGGACACCTTCCCCATCCCAGCTTGCTCTCCCAAAGGGGAGCCTGGGTGTTGTGGCCATCAGCAGAGCCCTGGCTGCAGTCCCTTGTGGGAATCCACAAAATCAGACGGGTTTGGGAAAGCTGCAAAAGGCAGGTCTCAGAGACAGCAGAACTGTGAGTAGAGGTAAGCAGCAGCCATGAGATTGGCCAGCAGAAAAATTCTGTAAAAGTAGAAAAGGACAAATAGAACAATGATCTGTGCATTAACACTTATCTAGAATAACTCCCTAAGCTACAGAAAAGTTTATCTAGCGAGATATTAGGAAGTTTAAAGCTTAATAATGGAGCTGTGTGCATTGTGTTTGAAGGCTCACAAGCAGGGATTGTATTTGAAATAAGCAAGCATTGTTTAACCAAAGGTACCTGTGCTTACAGTGGTGGGATGGAACTACTGTCAATGTGCTTTTGCTTTGTGTGATTGGTGAAAAACTCATAAAGTGAGTTGTGACATTGAGTTCTGTGTCTGCTGCCTGGGATGTGAGCTGCTGGCATCTTCCCACTGTCATAGCCATGGAATGAGGCTGATGCTGGAAAATCAAACAGCTCAAGGCACGTTCCCAGCAGTCCTGTCCTGTTGGGGATTTGTGCACAGACCCCAGCAGGGGATATCCCTGACCATGCCATGGCCTCCCTGGGCAGGGCCTGAAGGGGGTGGGACACTGGGAGAGCTGGGGGCTCCAAATCCTGCCCAGCAGGGCTGTTTCCAGAAGGTTCTGGGCACAATTCAGAAAGGTATCTGCATGGCAGTGGGGCTGTGCCCTGGGTGGGAGCTGCAGGGTAACCAGCACCCTCCAGCCTGGAGATGGGGGTGCTCAACGCTCAGCCAGTGCATGGCTCACCTGGTATTTATTGAGCTAAAGTGCTCTCATTTCTGGCTCTATATGTATTTCACTTCTTTTTCTTCTTTTTTTTTTTTAACTCCAGACTAAAAGTTCTAGAAGTTCTACTCAAAAACATAGAGGAAAAAAAATTACCTGTGAACTGAGTTCCTCCTGCATAATGATGTGCTTTCCACAGAACGATAAATGTTAAAACATAAAAATTATTACCTGTGTTTTGGAACAAATCTCTGAAGAAAATTAATGTACAGAGACAAGTTTCACCTGTGATTATTCCTTCCAAATCTATGGCTGTTCCTCTTGAGAAGGAAAGCTCTGCATTATAAATCCTCTGCGTAGTGGTGATTACTGGTTAGGAGGGAGAGATGCTGCCATTTCCTTGGAGAATTCCAGGAATACCAGAGGTTATGGTGACCAGGATGTCACTTTTCACGGATGATGCACAAAAAACATACCTTTGTGTGGAACGAGTTATTTGAAGTTAAAGAGCACTTCAGAGTGAAAAGGACGAGTGACAAAAAGGCTGAAGCTCTTAAATTGAGGCAAAGTGATAAGTACAGAGCAGGCTGTGCAAGGAGTGGCCAAAAGCAGCTCGGCAGAAGGTGCTTGAAATCACCCCAAGGGGCAGGAGGAGTGCTGGATAGAGTCCAGGAAAGGAGAGCCCTGCTAGGAAAGGGTGCACTGAGCACCCCTGAGCTGGGGAAGGGTGTCTTGAGCTGGGGAAGGGTGTCCTGAGCTGGGGAAGGGTGCCCTGGGCAGCCCTGAGCTGGGGAAGGGTGCCCTGAGCTGGGGTAAGGGTGCTCTGAGCTGGGGAAGGGTGCCCTGAGCTGGGGAAGGGTGTCCTGAGCAGCCCTGAGCTGGGGTAAGTGTGCCATGAGCAGGGGAAGGGTGTCCTGAGCTGGGGAAGGGTACCCTGGGCAGCCCTGAGCTGGGGAAGGGTGCCCTGAGCAGGGGAAGGGAGCCCTGAGCAGGGGAAGGGTGCCCTGAGCAGGGGAAGGGAACCCTGAGCTGGGGAAGGGTGCCCTGAGCAGCCCTGAGCTGGGGAAAGGGTGCCCTGAGCTGGGGTAAGGGTGCCCTGAGCTGGGGTAAGGGTGCCCTGACCTGGGGAATGGTGTCCTGAGCAGCCCTGAGCAGGGGAAGGGAGCCCTGAGCTGGGGAAGGGTGCCCTGAGCAAGGGAAGGGAGCCCTGAGCAGGGGAAGGGAGCCCTGAGCTGGGGAAGGGTGCCCTGAGCTGGGGTAAGGGTGCCCTGAGCTGGGGAAGGGTGTCCTGAGCAGCCCTGAGCTGGGGAAGGGTGGCCTGAGCAGGAGAAAGGAGCCCTGAGCTGGGGAACAGGGACATTCCCTGAGCTCTGGGACATTCCCTGGGTTCCTGGAGGGGCAGGAACTGGGACATTGGGACATTCCCAGGGTTTCTGGCAGGGCAGGAGCTGGGAACACGGACGTTCCCCGGGCTCAGAGACATTTCCTGGGTCCCTGGCAGGGCAGGAACTGGGAACAGGGACATTCCCTGGGAACAGGGACATTCCCTGGGCTCAGGGACATTCCCTGGGCTCCTGGAGGGGCAGGAGCTGGGAACAGGGACATTCCCTGGGCTCAGGGACATTCCCAGGGCCCTTGGCAGGGCTGGAGCCTGGAACAGGGACATTCCCAGGGTCCCTGGCAGGACAGGAGCCTGGAACAGGGACATTCCCTGGTGGAAACAAGGTGCTGTTTGCTGTGACAGAGCTAATTAAGCTCCTGGAAGAATTTATGCAGAGCTAATAAGAAGCAGAACTAAACGTTGTCTTAATTTACCCTCAAGCTCACAAAAATGTTGTTCATTCACGTTGCAGTAATTGAGCCAACAGCGATTAACCCTTCCTTCAGAGACAGAGACCTTTGGCACCAAGGAATCAATCTGCACTTCCCAGAGATCATCTTTTGTTCCAGGGCTCCTGAGGCCCTTCCTCCATCCTGCGGTGGCTGTGGTGGTTCAGAGCTGCTGATGGCTTCAGAGAGGAGCAGCTTTTCCCTCTGCCCTTCCCAGTTACCCTTGCTGGGCTGGAATTTGCTGCTCAGAATCCCTGTGTGTCAGGGAGCAACGTCCCTGTCACAGTTGAGGCGGTCACGACACAAAGCAGAGACCACAACCAGTCTCAGAAGGCAACTTATTATTATTGATCATGGCTGACCTTTTATACACTTTCCAATTGTTTGTGCTTCTTCTACCCTAACTATTGGCTAAAATAAATCAACATAACACTATTGGTGAAAAGCTACAGTGACTTCAACTAACTTTCTTAAAATACTTCGTCCAGCTGCAAAGTTCTCTTCTTATCTTTCTTCAGTTCCTCACTTCTCTTGGTCTCTTTGGTTACAGCTTTGGACAGATCTCCTTTGTCACAGACATCTTTTCATAAAAATCCTTTCTTTTGGGATTTGTCCTTTCTGGGAAGCTGAGGCCCCAGAAGAAGAATGTAAACAATTGTTATCGGCTGGTGTGGAATGCAACAGGTGCAGCTGTGATTGGTCTTCTGTGAGTGTTTGGATTTGCTGACCACTCACAGGAGAGCTTGCTTGCTTTCTGCTTGGACACAGAACTTTGTTATTCATTCGATTCCTATTCTATTCTTAGCTTAGCAGCTTCTGCAACTTTTCTCTCTATTCCTTTTAGTATAGTAATAACGTATCATATATCATAAATTAATAAATCCAGCCTTCTGATCATGAGACCAAGATTCTCGTCTATCTCTCTCACCCTGAGGAACCCTCGCAAGTCACTGTAATACCAGCCTGGAGAGGGAGAGACTGGAACAAACATCTTTTGTGTAATGATAAAACTAAAACTGAGAAAGAGTCAGAGTATCTTGACAGATGCAATTGCTCACAAAATTGATTTTTCTTCCTATTTATTTTTCTGTCTCTAATTCTTAGCAGAGGCTATTGCTATTCAATAGTAAGGAGGCCACTGACTCATTAAATGGAGCCACTGCTCAATTTGAATTCTCTGGACTATGAGAAGTTACTTCTTGTCCGTGCAAGATCATTGATGATTTTCCCCACCTCTGTGTAGCAGAAGGCAAACTCAAAGGCAGGCAATACCCCAAGCCAGCATACTCCATGCTCCTGTAATATTTGTGCCTCTGAAAATTCTTGGTACACTGGATAATTGATCAGAGAGCTGACAACTGGTAAATGGTTTGAAAACTGAGAGCTCCCAGGTTGTTGTTGGATCATCACCCTCCATCTATGCTGCAGTGCTTTCATGTAGAGGATGCCCACACAGATGAAAGCAGTTTGGTGTTTAATTTTCTGGGTAATAATTCCTGTGAGTCTTCCTGGGCTGTTCTGCAGTCCCATGGTCACCTTTCCCTAAAGGACCAGCAGCAGTGCCATGCAGGGTTCAGCTTGAGCCTATTCTGTGCATCTCATATTTGACAGGAGAATGTGTCCACAGAAGGAGGATATCAAGTGAACCTCTCCCTGAAGCAGAGTGACTCTGTCAGTGAGCAGAAATTGCTCTCCCTCCCTCCCAAAGGAACCAACAACATCTCTGAGCCAGGGGAGTGCAGAGGATTTATGTTTTGAGCTGCTCCCTCCAACTCAGACACAATGCTACTGAAACAAGGCCAAAAGATTACATCCAGATGAAATCAGACTGGCTGACAAAGATCAGCTCAGCTGATCTTGAGTTCAGTTAATCTATTCTGGAGCACAGTTTCTTTGTCACAGGGATGTCCTTTCTGCTCTGTTTGAAATTGGGGAGAAACTGAAAGTTAGCAGAAGATAATACAAAGCTGCTCTGCAGCATATACCTTTGTGTTTCAGAGACATTCACGGAGAGAAGAACAGATTTTTCTGCCTTTCCACATCATTCCTTAAAAATAGTTTTGTTACTGTTTCTTTCATTCCCAGGAAGACAGCACAGGCTGATGTATATTCTTTGTGAAGGCAAATGGTCATGGATATTTAATAGATAAAGCACAGACTGAGTTACCAAAGACCACTGTGCACACACTTTCTACTTTTTTGTTTTCAACTAACAGCCACATGGTTTATGTTAGGTGGCCCAAAAGTCAATGCTACCTTTTTATCACCTTTTATCCTTTTTATCACCTCATTGCACTTGAGGTGATAGTTTAGAGGCTGGATGGTCTTGATCCATGTCAGTGCAAATAAAAGAGATTTGCTTTAGTTTCTTCTGAGACACTGAGGAGCTGCTGTGTCCTTGCCAAAGCATGATGGACCTGGGTCCTTCCCACTTAGACACTGACTAGAAACCACATTCACAGGACCAATCCTATGAAACTCAGCAGGACTATTCCCTTGAGCAATTACCCACCACACCAGCACCATTGTTGAAACATAATCGAATACTCTATTTTCCAAACCTCTTCCACTTTCTGAATGCAAAATAATTCAAATTATTTGGTGCATTACAAATCTTCACTGTGCAGAGGAGTTGTTAGTGTTTTCAGAAAATTTGTTTCATATAATTTTGTAAACATGATGAAAAAAATTTAACATTAATTTTATTTCATTCATTTCATTTAACATTAATATCTCCAATGTAACTTCAGTCTTAAAACAATATTCATTTTATTGTTTGGATTAAATGTGAAAGAAATTCATTGCTTTGCATATAATACTTGACATCATTTAGGTTTCCCATATGCATGCATTAGCAATTGTGTATTTAAGACACTGAAAGCAAACAATTTTTGTAATCTTTAGTGGAGTTTCATATATTTTTGAGCTGTACAAGTGGTTTGTTTTATTCCAGTTCAAGTACTCCTGACTTTCACCACCAAACCACCAACAGCCCCAAGTCTGGCTTCTGCCTCAATGAGCCAGTAGGAAGCAAAGATGGTGGATAATGTTGAAACCAAGGATCTCTCTGGACTCACAGTGGGCAGATCCTCACATACCCCTTTTTTTTGTTCAAATAGGCATGACTGTCTCTTGATGGGTTTAATCAACAAATAAGTGCAGAATAGAGCAAGAAACAGGTTGTCAAATCTCACCAGGCCTGGGGCATCCCCTATGGCACTGACTGAGGATGGGTGGCATTAGATGCCTCGGGCAGAGCCGGTCTCTGCCCACTGTGCTCTCCCTGCAGAGCCCGCCCTGCCTTCAGCCACAGCTCCAGTGCTATGGGACAGGAGGCTGCATGGGGAGAGAGCAAACAGCTTGGGCACAGGCCTGTCCCATGGAAAAGAGGGATGCAGCTCCTGGACATGCTCTCTTCTTCTCAGAAGAACAAAACAAAATCTGTCCCAAGATAAAGAATCCCCATTTGTGAGTTCCATCCTCTGTTTCCCACTGTGAGTTCCATCCTCTGTCTAGGCTCATCACAGCCTGAATCTGTAATGTTGTGAAGGTTAATGGAGGTTGTGTAATGTACCCACAGTGTCTCCTAAAATTGCAAAAAACTAGGAAGAATTGCAGGTCTAATCCCTTGTTACTATATCTTCTGCTGCTGAAGGATGCTAGGAAGCAGCCATTTTAATTTTTCTGAAGCATTACTCCTTTCTTTGGCTGTCCATAAATTGCATTACTTCTGTTCCCTGACATGTCTTGCATATAGTGGAATTACTTTCAGCTGCCTTAGATAAGTTTTTCTAAATCTGATTATTGCAGAACAAAGACCATCAGAAAAAGCAGCTAAGGGTCATCTTCTAACCCCCAATCTGTCTCTGACATTGGGAAGATGCTTTACCCTTGCTGCAGTCAGTCATTGCTCTTACTTTCACTTAGCATGAAAGGCAATTCTTAAAAGCATTCATTTTGATTCCTCAAAATTAAAATGTGGAACCTGCCATGTTTCTTACAGCGGAGATAACATTAAAGTATAAAAATTGCCCTGTGATCTTTGGATCATTTTCTCTTGAATCATTTTACCCTGGTAGCTGTTTCTCCTAAAAGGTTCGCAATGCTTGGAAAAGGAAACCAAAAGAGCTAATTGTATGCCAAGAAAGCTTCATAATTACTTATTTCAGCCAATAAAATAATTGATCCAATTTGGCAAGAGTTTCATACTCTAAATTTTCACCCAGAATGAGTGATTAAGTGCTGTGCTTTCCCCTGAACATGTTGAATTCCAGCTACAGCCAGGAAATTGGGCTGCCTTAGCTAGTTAGTACCTATAGGAAATATCTCTTGCTGCTCAAAAGTGCTGTATATTTTTGCTCTGATGACAGCACTGCTGTGAGAAATAGAAGTGAAGGACACTGGAGAAATGATCCCAGCTGTGCCACTAGCTGAGAGCTGCTCAGCCCTCTGTGGGATTGCAGAACATGTAAGGGGTTTAGAGGCTTCAGTTGCACTGGGAAGTCTGCACAGGTGTCTGTGCTGGTTGCTGCTTTCTCCTGGAGTAGGAGAGAGGAGATCAATGAGCTTGCAAAGATGCTCAGCCTGTGCCTCATCCATAGCAGGGAGCCCTCTCCTTCCTGGACCTGCTGCCCTTGGGCCTGGGAGTGTGAGCAGCCCTGGGCAGTCACAGACAGCCAAGAGGGACAGTGGGACAAAGTGGAGGTTTCCAGAAACAACCTCTTGTAAAAGGAGACCAGAAGCAGCCTTCTCCCATGCAATCCCAAGCAAGCCTGCAGTACTGGGGCTAGGGTTTTACCTGGAGCAGAGCCTAAACTCTCTCTGGATTTGAACAGGGCCAGTCAGAGGTGCTGGAGCTGCCAGGCTGATTTGCTGCAGACCAAGCAGAGCTCTGGCAATGTCAGAGACTTTCCAACAGCTTCTGCTCCAAAACACCTCAGCTCTGCTGTGACTGTGGAAAAATCAAACTAAAAAAGGCACATCTCTCCTGTAGCAGCTTGATTTAGCACTGAACAGCTCTGCAGAGTATTAAGCTAATTTAAGTCTGGCTTTATAATATTTTCAAAATACCTTTGCATAGTTTCAAGGAACTTACAAATTCAGTGTTATGACACACAAAAACTCAAACAAGTCTTGGCAGGCTGGTGGAAATACAGTTTCTGAATCTCCCATTAACAAAATTAAAGTCAAGACCATATTTCTCTCTGGTGAAGTAGCAGAGTGAGTAGCTACTATGGCTGTTAGTCTCCATTAGCTCTGTTTGTACTATTTCAAAGGGACCAGTAATATTCCTTTTCCTTTAGGTTCACCAGTGCTTGTGTTGCAAAATGACTTTTATTATCTCTGGTAAATTATTTCTTCTCAGTAATGAAGCTAGAGACAGGGAAAGAGAAAAGATGAGACAAACAGGAAGCAAAGCAGTGCTACTGTGGGCAGCAATTAGAGAGAGAAGAGGCTCAGATGTCTGCTGAGGGCACTGGAATTACAGCCACTGCCACCTGCAAACCACTGGGACACCATCAAAGAATCCTGCTTGTAAAGTAGTTTTGGAGTCTACCTTGTTTCTTCTTCTGTCTCCAAATAATAACCGGCCAGAAGCTGCTGAAAATCTAGCACAGATGTCCTTGGCAATCTAATGACAAAGGTATACCTGACAGGCCCAAAATAAGGGCTTCTATTTTTGGTGATGTAGCATAGTTAATATAGACAGGGAGTAATACCACTTTGGTTCAGACTGCTCAGTTTGGAAAATCTTCCTTCCTTCCTTCCTTCCTTCCTTCCTTCCTTCCTTCCTTCCTTCCTTCCTTCCTTCCTTCCTTCCTTCCT
>JAWWMS010000413.1:0-12857 GCA_035048045.1 Chlorospingus semifuscus
CATCCCCACAATTCTGTCTGGCATGACAGAAATATCCTGCATTCAGGGCCTGGGGATGCTGGGGTTGGATTTTACTAGTGGTTTAGATGGTGTCAGGCAGGGCAGGGATCCCTTCCCTTCCTCAGGAAGGGGAAACCTGGCCCTGGCATCAATCCATCCCCACAATTCTGTCTGGCATGACAGAAATATCCTGCATTCAGGGCCTGGGGATGCTGGGGTTGGATTTTACTACTGGTTTAGATGGTGTCAGGCAGGGCAGGGATCCCTTCCCTTCCTCAGGAAGGGGAAACCTGGCCCTGGCATCAATCCATCCCCAGAGCAGCCCTGCCCCAGATCAGTCCCAGCTGCAGCCTCAGCCTCGCGTGATGCTCCCAGCCTGGAGCCTCCTGGGGGTGGTTTTTTATTTATTTATCCAAGGGAAATGGGAGTTGTTGTAACGAGCAAAATCCTTGTGTAACCCAAACTGGGGTTGCAGAGAAGGGCTGGTGCTGTGTTGGTGATTTACTGCTGTAAACACAAATCCTGCCTCCAGTCTCACCAGCCTGGGGCAGGTGTGCTTAAACCCACAAAGAATTAAAGCAGCAGAGAAACAGAAAGTGTTGGTGCTTTAACTGAAGTGTTGGTGTTTTCACTGAAGCGTTGGTGTTCCAACTGAAGCTTTGGTGTTCTAACTGAAGTTTTGGTGTTTTCACTGAAGTTTTGGTGTTCTAACTGAAGTGTTGGTGTTTTCACTGAAGTGTTGGTGTTCCAACTGAAGTGTTGGTGCTTTAACTGAAGTGTTGGTGTTCTAACTGAAGTGTTGGTGTTCTAACTGAAGTGTTGGTGCTTTAACTGAAGTGTTGGTGTTCTAACTGAAGTGTTGGTGTTCCAACTGAAGTGTTGGTGCTTTAACTGAAGTGTTGGTGTTCTAACTGAAGTTTTGCACTCTGTGCATGGGTGTTATAGTAACCTCCTCCAGCCAGGTCTCACAGGCTCTTGGAGATCTATAACACACCCCAGATAGCTCAGCTACCCTTGGAGGCATAAAATCAGCAGGATGGCTTCTGTGGCAGTGTTGGAAACAAAAAGGTTTAATAAAAGGCAAAAGAACAGACAGAAGAACCGAGCCAAGTGCTAGAGGTTCTTGCTCTTGGTAAAACACTTTACAAAAGTGATTATTTTCTTTGTTCTCTTCTTTTTCTAGTGAATTGCTCAGGTGAAACTTTTTATCTTCTGTCCAATTAGCTATTCTTAAGTTTGAAGTGAAGTCCCCTAAGTCCTATGCGGTGTCTTTTCACTTAATCCAGGAGAAAAACTTCTGGGCTTATTTCCTTTTAAAGGAACAAAACCCATTTTTGTCATTCTGTCAACAGGAAGCACACTCCTGCACATGGGGACCAGGGCAGGGCAGCACTGGCTGCTCTGGGTTGGGAAGGACCTTAAATCCCACCCAGGGCCACCCCTGCCATGGCAGGGACACCTGGCACTGTCCCAGGTGCTGCCAGCCCTGTCCAGCCTGGCCTTGGGCACTGCCCCTGAACTACATCAGTTAAAACTCCAAAATTTCAGTTAGAACACCAACACTTCAGTTAGAACACCAACACTTCAGTTAAAGCACCAAAACTTCAGTTAAAGCACCAACACTTCAGTTGGAACACAGAAACTTCAGCTAGAACACCAACACTTCAGTTAAAGCACAGAAACTTCAGTTAAAGCACCAACACTTCACTTAAAACGCCAAAAACTTTCTATTTCTCTGCTGTTTGAATTCTTTGTGTGTTTAAGCACACCTGCCCCAGGCGGGTGAGGCTGGAGGGGCATTGGCTCCCTGCAGGGAAGCCCCTGGTGGGACAAGGCACCAGGATTTGGTGTGGTTGTCCCTGGCAGGAGATCAGGCTGGTGGCCAGCAGGTCCCTCCCAGCCCTGTGCTGCCCTGAAAGCTGGAAGGATTTTAGGAGATTCTGTGGGTTTGGGGCTCTGGTGGTGATCCAGGAGCCCCTGGGCAGGTGAGGGGCTCTGGGGATGTTCAATCACTGTGCTGCCCTGAAAGCTGAAATGATGGAAGAATTTTGGGAGAACCTGTGTGTTTGAGGCTCTGCAGGTGTGGCGGGTGGTGATCCAGGAGCCCCTGGGCAGGTGAGGGGCTCTGGGGATGTTCAGCCCCACTGCTGGGCTGGCCTTGAGGCCACCAGGGCTGAGATGGGAACCCAGCCTGCTCTCAGGTTTCTGTGGTTGGAATGACCCCCCAGGTATTAGAAAGTCTTCTTTCTCTGAAGAAGAAGTGGAGATTCCTCAGCTCTGCTTTCCAAGGTTGTTTATTTTCTCTTACCTTTCCATTCTTTCAATTTCTCTCCTACTCTCTCCATTCTTTCCATTTCTCTCTCATTCTCCCCATTCTTTCCACTTCTCTCTTATTCTCTCCATTTTCTCTTATCTTTCCATATATTTCCATTTATTTTCTCTTATTCATTACATTCTTTCTCTGACCTGCTGAGCTCTGTCCAGCAGGTTGGTTTGTGGCACAGTCCCTGCCCTTGAGGTGGTGTTAGCTTTTTATACTAAAAACCATGTGTACTTTATTTACAATAATTTCCAATACCTATCACCTATGTCAGACAGTCTGTCTCTACTCTAAACCAATCCAGAAGTGCCACCAGCACAGCAGGAGATGGAGGCCAAGAAGAAGTAGGAGGAGGACAGGACACACCCAGATTCCTCCATCTTGCCACTTGAGCCCTCATTCTAAAGCGCCAAAATTCTACATTTTCACCCTGTGACAAATTCACTGTCATTCTACTCAAACTCTTGTGGCTGGTAACTCCTCACACAAAGTTGGGAATTGTTTCCATGGGCTAAAATCAAAGGCACGGGTGTCTGTGACTCTGTGCCAGGGTCTCGGGATGTGGGACACGGGGTGGTGCAGCAGCACTCCAGTGAGCAGCTGGCCGATGCCCGGGGCTTTTCCATGGCAGAGCAGACCCCGGAGGGGCAGAGCAGACCCCGGAGGGGCAGAGCAGACCCCGGAGGGGCAGAGCAGCCTGGGCTCGGTGCCAGGGGCAGGACGGAGCCCCTCCGATCCGATCCGATCCGATCCCTGCCCAGCCCGAAGGGGGCTCAGGACAGCCCCGAGGGCCGGGAGGGGCTCCGGGCGTGCCGGCTGCTCTGAATTAGAGCGAGATCAAAGGGGCTCTGCAGGGACACAGGGGCTGCCTCTGCACACACGCACACACACAGTGCCGGCAGCAGCTGGGGAGCAGCCCCGGGGCATCACAGCAACGGGGGGCAGAGCTCTGCCACCCCCAGCCCTGCCAGCGGCTGCTGCTGCTGCCCACCCTGGCATCCCGCACCTCCTGTGGGTCCTCTGTAAATCCTGGGGGTCCTGGAGCTCCTCAAGTTCCTCTGTAAATCATGAGGATCCTGGAAATCCTCAGGTTCCTCTGAGCTATGTAAATCCTGGGGGTCCTGGAACTTTTCAGGTTCCTCTGTAAATCCTGGGGCTCCTGGAGCTCCTCAGATTCCTGTCAGCTCTGTAAATCCTGGAACTCTCCAGGTTCCTCAGTAAATCCTGGAGCTCCTCAGGTCCCTCTGTAAATCCTGGGGCTCCTGGAATTCCTCAGGTCCCTCTGTAAATCCTGGAACCCCTCAGGTTCCTGTCAGCTCTGTAAATCCTGGAACTCCCTAGGTTCCTCAGTAAATCCTGGAGCTCCTCAGGTCCCTCTGTAAATCCTGGAACTCCTCAGAGTCCTGTCAGCTCTGTAAATCCTGGGCTCCTGGAGCTCCTCATTGTCCTCTGTAAATCCTGGGGCTCCTGCTTCCTCAGGGTCCTCTGTAATACCTGGGGTCCTGGAGTTCCTCAGGTTCCTCTGTAAATCCTGGGGATCCTGGAACTCCTCAAGGTCCTGTCAGCTCTGTGAATCCTGGGCTCCTGCTTCCTCAGGGTTCTCTGTAAATCCTGGAGCTCCTCAGGTTCCTCTGTAAATCTTGAAACTCCCCAGGTTCCTCTATAAATCCTGGGGCTCCTGGAGCTCCTCAGCTCTGTAAATCCTGGGCTCCTGGAGATCCTCAGGTCCCTCTGTAAATCCTGGGCTCCTGGAACTCCCCAGGTTCCTGTCAGCTGCTGAATCCTGGGGATCCTGGAGCTCCTTAGGTGCCTCTGTAAATCTTGGGATCCTGCTTCCTCAGGGTCCTGTCAGCTCCTAAATCGTGAGGTTCCTGGAGCTCCTCAGGTCCCTCTGTGAATGCTGAAACTGCTCAGGTCCCACTGTAAATTCTGGGATCCCTCAGGTTCCTGTCAGCTCTGTAAATACTGGAATCCTGCTTCCTCAGGTTCCTGTCAGCTCCTAAATCCTGGGGTCCTGCTTCCTCAGGGTTCTCTGTAAATCCTGGAGCTCCTCAGGTCCCTCTGTAAATCCTGGGGCTCCTCAGGTTCCTCTCAGCTCTGTAAATCCTGGGATCCTGGAACTTTTCACATCCCTCTGTAAATCCTGGGGCTCCTGGAGCTGCTCAGGTCCCTCTGTAAATCCTGGAATTCCTCAGGGTCCTGTCAGCTCTGTAAATCCTGGGGCTCCTGCTTCCTCAGGTCCCTCTGTAAATCCTGGTGATCTGGAACTCCTCAGGTTCTTAGCTCTGTAAATCCTGGGATCCTGGAACTTTTCACATCCCTCTGTAAATCCTGAGGCTCCTCAGGTTCCTCTGTAAATCCCGGGGCTCCTGGAACTCCTCAGAGTCCTGTCAGCTCCTAAATCCTGGGGATCCTGGAACAGCCAGGTTCCTCTGAGCTCTGTAAATCCTGGGGCTCCTGGAGCTCCTCAGGTTCCTGTCAGCTCTGTAAATCCTGGGATCCTGATTCCTCAGGTTCCTGAGCTCTGTAAATCCTGGAACTCCTCAGGTTTCTCTGTAAATCCTGGGGCTCCTGCTTCCTCAGGTTCCTGAGCTCTGTAAATCCTGGGGTCCTGGAGCTCCTCAGGTTCGTCTGTAAATCCTGAAACTGCTCAAGGTCCTCTGTAAATCCTGGGCTCCTGCTTCCTCAGGTTCCTGTCAGCTCTGTAAATCCTTGGATCCTGCTTCCCCAGCTCCCCCCCAGCCCTTCCTGAAGGTTTGCTCTGCTGCTCTGCAGTGTGAATCTGCATTCCCAGTGCCCCGGGGAGGGAGCTGGGGCCTGTCCTGCCCTCACCAGGGCTGCTGAGCCCCAGGAGCTCCTTCTGCAAGGAAAAGGGGTGCTGGGGATGGTGTGGGGCACAGGGTCACCCCCAGTGCTGGGGAGCAGGGCAGGTTCCAGCCCCCACCCTGGCACTGCTGGGGGTTAAATTTCACCTTCTCTGCCTCTTCCTTTTGGGCACCAGGAGGAATTTCTGCATGGAAAGGGTGCTCAGGCCTTGGCAGGGGCTGCCCAGGGAGGTTTGCAGTGCCCATCCCTGCAGGTGTCACCTGGATGTGGCACTCAGAGCTCTGGGCTGGGGACAAGGTGGGGACTGGGCACAGCTGGGACTGGATGGGCTGGGAGAGCTTTTCCAGCCTCAGGATCCTGGAATTCTGAGTACAAGCACCACCTCCTCTGCTGTTTCCATGTCCCCTGCTGCCCTGTCACTCCCCCAGCCCAGATCTGGAGGGTAACATGAGGAGCCCCATCAGGGAACTGCTCCAGCTCAGCTGAAAAAACAGCCACGTTACACAAAGAAGTTTGCAGCCAGCTCAGTTCCTCAGCTCCTCACCACAGCCATCCCCAGCTTCTCATCAGCAGCTCTGTGAGGCGTGTGCAAAACTGCTCCTCATTATTCACTGCCCTACATGAGAAAAAAATCCCCAACCACTCACACACAAAAGCCCCAAAAAGCCCTACTAAAGAAAACCAAAACCAAACCAAGCTTTTTGTACAGTATCACACGAGTCCAGCTCGCTCTGTCACCCTTCCCCTGGGTGTCCCAGCACACAGAGGAGAGGACAACCCCCCTCCAGGCCAAACAATGCTTGTCCAACCTCCAGCAGCCCAGAGCCCAGGGGATTCCCAGGCTCCAGCTTGCATCCAGAGCACTGCATTCAATGCCCACCTACAGATTCACTTCCATTTTCTACTTTCATTCTGAACCCACCATCTTTCCTCTCCAAAATTCCCCTGGCAGCCACCTCCAAGTGGAAATGACTTTGGCCTCTCCTGCTGCCTGGTGGGTTCAGGTCACAGAAATGGCTGAGCAGGAGTTGGGATCAGGGGGCTTTGCTGGGCCAGGGTTTATTGGGATTTTTCCTGGCCTAATTCACCTGCTCCATGCCAGGAGTCAGAACCAGGCTGAGCCTGGGCACAACATGAACACAACTCAGAGCTGCTGCTGCTCCTGCAGGCAGGATACAAAACAGGGATATAATGGCGGAATTATGGAATGGTTTGGCTCAGAAGGGACCTTGCAGCTGATCCCATTTCACCCCCTGCCATGGGCAGAGATCTTCCACTAGACCATGATGCTCCAAAGTCCTGTCCAACCTGGCCTAGAATAGCCACAACTTCTGGGAACAGGCAAGCCAGTACTTCCCACTGGTATAGTAATCCCTTCTTTATTTGAATACTGAAATCACTTGGTTTTCAAACTTCACTGCAATCCCTGCACAGCAACAGCATCTTCACACTCAAACTATCCCTTGTTTCCCAAAAGTGGCAAGTTTTTCCCCATTCTCTACCTGGGGATCCTTCCTTCCTTCTGACATAAATATATCACAATCCTGAGTGAACAAATCCTCCCAGGATGCACAAACAAACTTGGATTTATTACCTGAGGACTCTTGAGGACTAATTTTTAAAACCTTCAGTGCTCCAATGTGCCAATATGAAGCAATTTCAAAGCCAGTGCTTCCAACTCAAACCCAATTACAATAAAGGCAAAAGAAATAATTAAAAATAGTTATTTCATCCAAATAGTTTTCCCATACTTTCACATTTAAAATATCAGTTTTGCATGCTCCTAGCACAGCTTTAGTTGTGTTCAAAATAAAACAAACCTCAAAAATCACTGGTTTTTATCTCTGGATTTCCAGACTTGCAGCCAGGTGAGTAAAGCTCAGGAATACAAATTACAGCTGCATCTCCAGGAGGGATAAAAATCCTGTGAAGTTTTACCTCCATCAAGAGCAGTGGGGAGGGATAAAGATCCAGAGAAGTTTTACCTCCATCAGGAGCACTGGGAAGGGATAAAGACCCAGGGAAGTTTTACCTCCATCAGGAGCACTGGGAGGGATACAGATCCAGGGAAGTTTTACCTCCATCAGGAATACTGGGAAGGGGTAAAGATGCAGGGAAGTTTTACCTCCATCAGGAGCACTGGGAGGGATACAGATGCAGGGAAGTTTTACCTCCATCAGGAGCACTGGGAAGGGATAAAGATCCAGGAAAGTTTTACCTCCATCAGGAGCACTGGGAAGGGATAAAGATGCAGGGAAGTTTTACCTCCATCAGGAATACTGGGAGGGATACGGATCCAGGGAAGTTTTACCTCCATCAGGAGCACTGGGAGGGATAAAGATGCAGGGAAGTTTTACCTCCATCAGGAGCACTGGGAGGGATAAAGATGCAGGGAAGTTTTACCTCCATCAGGCACACTGGGAGGGATAAAGATGCAGGGAAGTTTTACCTCCACCAGGAGCACTGGGATAGGAAATCTCCCAATACTCACACACCCTTTGTTCTCCTGAGCTGTTACTAGAGATTTCATGGGAAAACATTTTTGTGACTCATCTTCATTTGCATTGGACTTAGTCAGACAACAGTGATTACATGCTTAGGCTCAGTTCTGGCATTTAAATCCTCAGCAGCCATCCTGGCCAGAAGAAACTCCCTCCCTACCTGTTCCCAGGTGCCAAAGGCTGGACTCCCAGGAGCTCCACAAAGTGTGCACAGCTCCTCTGGATCCTTTATGCACAGCTCACTTCAAACCATCAACAACTGACACACTGAGTGCCAATAAAGAGATATTAAAAAATAAGATCTCAGGGATATGCTGCCTGGAAGTTACTCATTTTTAACATTCAAAATAAAGACAATCTGCTGGGAGAGCACTAAAATGAGGAGGAGCAGCAGTGGCAGAGGGGTAGCTGCACCCACTCATTGACCCTCAAGCACTACAGTTCTCAAAACCAAATACCATAAAAATGAGTTTTGCACCAGAAAATCGCTGTAGAACACTTAAAATTTAAAATTATTTGTGATGGACTAAGCCTTCCAAGGTTTATTCCTTCTGTACCTGCAAACAGCAGGGCAGGGCTGGAGGCTCAGGCCTGGCCTCCCCAGGGAGGTTACCATGACTCTGGGATTTCTTGCAGAAATGCCATCTGGAATATTTATAGTGCCTAAGAAGGGGCAATGAAATCACTCAGGCTGGCACCTCAGCACATCCAGGAGCTTAACTGCTGCTGTAGCAGGAAATATTAGATTGAAGTGACTCAAAGTCAAAGTGAGAGTATGTCAAATTACAGGGCAGTAAGTTATCTCCCAGCAGCCATCACGGAGCAGGATCCATGTGCCAAGATGAAATGTGAACAGAAATCACTAACACGAAGCAGAAATGCTCTATTAGGGTGTCTTCCCTTACATATGCAATCAGGCCTTTGGTTTTAGAGAATTAAAACCTTTTCCCCATGCATCCTCCTTAGACAGAGGCCAGCTTCAATATTCCTTGAGATCCTTCTTTTCATTACAAACTAAAGATTGAGCCTTCAGTGCTTGAAGGGAACCTTCAGAAGAGCTCAGAGGGACTTTGGACACAGGGAATGGTCCCAGTGCCAGAGGGCAGGGATGGATGGGATCTTGGGAATGAGGAATTGTTCCCTGGCAAGGTGGGGAAGGGCTGGGACGGAATTCCCAGAGCAGCTGGGGCTGCCCCTGGATCCCTGGCAGTGCCCAAGGCCAGGCTGGGCATTGGAACACCCTGGCACAGTGGGAGGTGTCCCTGCCATGGCAGGGGTGGCACTGGGTGGGCTCTGAGGTCCCTTCCCACCCAAACCATTCAGGATTCTATGAACCAGCCCCCAACAAACACCCCAGCACATTTTTCGTGTGTCCCAGGCTGTTGGCAGAGCTGTGAGCAAAGCCAGGGCAGGGACCAGAGCTGCTGGGGTTACTCAAACACAGGAGAGCCTCAGCCAAGGATCCAGTCACCTCCCGTCACCCACTGTGTACACAGGGCTCTGGAAACCACATTTCCTTGTTGCTACAGGTCAAAGACTCCATGGGAGGCTTTCCCTGAAACTCTTTCAGCTGCAGGGCTGGGATTTCCCTCCATGGAAAGCCCCTTTCCAGGTTCCTGGATTGTCACTGCTGCTGCAGGGCCAGCCTGGGCAAGTGTGAGAGCTGCTGAGACCAGGGGGGATTTGAAATCCCATTTTCAGCCACATTGCTGCACTGTTTGGGATAATGCAGAGAGAACTGAGTGGACCTGGATAAAACTCAGGTGTTTGGGTTCTTCCTTCAGGGATGGGCTGCTTTTCCCAAGGTGCTAATAGAGAGTCACCCTTACAACTGACGTTGTCTGCACAGGACACTTCCCTCCAGGTTTCCACATCAACTTACAGAAAACTATGGAAACAACACATTTAAGGCATCTTTGGGCAGTTAAACACCACACAGAGAACCAATTTGTACCCCAACACCTGCCAAATTCCACTGTGAAGACACAAACCTGTCACAGCTACCATCTCCAGACATTCAGTTCAGAACTCAGGGAATAAAACACTTCTGTCCTCCAGTTTAGGCACTCCAGAAACAAACAGCCACTGGTCTGACTGGTGGGAAACACTTCCAAAATCTGCACATGCACACTTCACACTCAAAACTTGGTGATACTCCTCTTGAAGGCCCCAAAACTGCGCAGTTAGACCAGCAACTAATACTAATTAGTAAATCACTAATTATTAAAAGCACGAGTTGTTGGAGCAGGAGCCACTGTGCCTGCTGACTTTTTAACTATGACGTTGACTATTTTTAACTTTGAGAATTGAAATAAACCTTCCCAACGAGCTCCAAAGGCAAGGAATGTCATGTGATCCCAGCAAGGATCTGCCAAGCAGTGCCAAAATACACCCTGGCCACAGCAGCAAACCCATCTGGCCTCCCAGAGCCAGGCTGTGGGAAGGGACAGCATTAACTGTCACACAGTGCCCCAAAAATTCACCCCAATGCCAAGCTGAGGCCCTGAGAGGTTTTAGGAAATAATTTTTTCTTAGCTGTCACAAAGGTACTTTTTTTTCACTTTAAATTTCCCAAGCCTTGCTTAAGAGAGTATTTTTATGTGTTATAGTCTGAGATGCAATTTTTGGGTGATGTTTCATCACAGATAAGGAAGTGCACAGGGGTGAACTCACACCCAGCACTAAGACCTACCCTGACACTCCATGTTCCCTCAGCTGCATGACCAGTGACTTAAGGGATTTACAGCAAAAACAAAAAGTCAGATCCAGTTCAAACTCCTCGAAATAATTTTCTTTTTTATCTAAATGTGGGTATCCAGTGCAGCACCAGTGGGGGCTGCAAGAAAGCTGAGACAGGAATGACCCTTAATTTTCATTAAGGAATGACCCTTAATTTCCAGAGCCAGTAACCAAGAAGGTGAGAAGCTGCTGCCCTGAACTCTTCATCTGCCAAAAAAAGACGTTCAGGAGAAGGCCTGTGATACACCTGGGATGGAAGGATTGGGTACCAGGCCTGTCCCGTGGCACAGATTGCACGGAAAAGGCAAAGACACGTCCCTCATTCATGATGTCACAGCAGCTCTACCTTGGTCAGGAGGTGCCCAGGGGGGAAGGACAGCTTCGTTGGGCGAGAAACCAGACCCCACCCACGAGCGCGATGGTTTGTGAGCCACCTCCATAGCGGTGCAAACACGGGCACGGCGAGCCCAGCGCCCCGCAGGCACCGGGATTAGCGCTGATGGAAGGGGCCAGGTGGGCTCCGGCGGCTGGCACGGGCCGGGGGGGACGAGCTGGCAGCGCAGCCCCCGCGGGGGGGACAGCGAGGGTCGCTCAGGGTCACCCAGAGCCGAGGGAGGAAGCAAAGCCACCCTGCCCTGCAGCGGGGGCGAGGCGGCGTCGGGCGGCACCGGGGCGGCTCTGCCGGCGCTCAGCACGGGGACGGGAGGGGGACACGGGAACGGGGCTGGGGGGACACAGGAAGGTCCTGAAGGGACACAGGGGGTCCCTGGGGGGGATACAGGAGTGGGGCAAGGGGGTGACACACACACGGGGCTGAGGTCCCTGGGGGGGACACAGGAAGGTCCTGGAGGGACACAGGGGGTCCCTGAGGGGGATAAAGGAGTGGGGCAAGGGGGTGACACACACACGGGGCTGGGGGTCCCTGGGGGGGTCACAGGGGAATCCTGAGGGGGATACAGGAGTGGGACAAGGGGGTGACACACACACGGGGCTGGGGGTCCCTGCGAGGGGTCACAGGGGAGTCTGGATGGGTGACACAGGGGGTCCCTGGGGGTGACACAGACACGGGGCTGGGGTCCCTGGAGGGGGATATACAGGAGTGGGATCGGGGGTGACACAGGCCGTCCACAGGGGCGACGCAGAGATGGGGCTGGGGTCCCTGGGGGGTGACACAGGAGAGTCCTGATGGGTGGCACAGGGTGTCCCTGAGGGGGGATACAGGAGTGGGGTCAGGGGTGACACAAATACAGGACTGGGGGATCACAGGGGAGTCCTGATGGGCAGCACAGGGGGTCCCGGGGGGGTATACAGGAATGGGGCTCGGGGGTGACACAAGCCGTCCCTAGGGATGACACAAACACGGGGCTGGGGGGGTCACAGGGGATTGCTGATGGGTGACACAGGGTGTCCCTGGGGGGGTATAGAGGAGTGGGGCAAGGGGGTGACACAGGCCGCCCCCAGGGATGACACACGCCATCCCTAGGAGTGACACAAACACGGGGCTGGGGGTCCCTGGGGGTGGTAGAGGGGACACAGGGTATTCCTGATGGGTGACACAGGCCGTCCCTAGGGGTGACACTGGGGGATGGGGGTCCCTAGGGAGGGAGGGGGAGGTCACAGGGCATTCCTGATGGGTGACACAGGAGGTCCCTTGGGGGCTGGAGATAATACAGCCGATCCCTTGGGGGTGACACAATAACGGGGCTGGGGTGAGCACCGGGGGTCCCCGGGGGTGACACAGGGTCGGAGCTGACGGGGGTACGGCGGTGGGAACCGAGGGGTCCGCAGCCCCGCCATGGGCGGAAAAGCACTGACCAATGGTGGAGATGAAGGTGGTGTTGAAGGCATCGTCGGAGAAGCGGAAGAGGACGCAGGTCTTGCCGACCCCCGAGTCCCCGATGAGCAGCAGCTTGAAGAGCAGGTCGTAGGTTTTCTTCGCCATGGGGGAGGGCGCGGCGGCCGCCGCCGCCCCTCCTCGCCGCCTCCTTCACCGGGCCCGGCCGCTCCCGAGGGCGGCGGCGACGGCGGAGGACGAGGAGGAGGAAGAGGACGAGAGCGAGGAGGAGGAGGAGGAGGGGGCCCACAAAATGGCTTCCTGTGGCGGGGCGGCCTCGCGCGCTCCCCGCGCCCGCGGCTCCTCACGGGGAGGCGGCGGCGCCCGCCCTCATAACCCCGCGCTCCGCCCGGGCTCCGCTCGGCTCGATGGGCCCCGCTCGTCGCCGGCCCTTCCCGGTTCTCCCCCGGGGCTCGCGGCCGCTCCTCAGAGGCGCTGCCGAGGCTGCGCGCGCCGCCTCCCCCGCCTCACGCACCGCGCAGGCCCGGCGGGGGCGCGCGCGCGCGCGCGTACGCCGCTGTGACGTCACCGGGGCGGGGCGGTGGGTGCGGGTGACGTCACCGCACGGCCCCCGGAGTTCGTTTGTTTTGTGCGGGTTTTTTTTTTGCCCGGGATTCGCGGCCCGGGGAATGGATGA
>JAWWMS010000414.1:0-12780 GCA_035048045.1 Chlorospingus semifuscus
TCCTGGTGCCCAAGCCTCTCTCCTGCCTGCTCCCTTTTACATGCCTGGCAGCTTCCCTGGACGTGTGAGCTGGGCCAGCACAAGAGCTGTTGGGTCTCACATGGAACAGAGCAAGATCCCCACGGGTTGATCCTCTCTCCCAGAAGAAACCTCAGCCAGGACACAGGCGTACACACTTGCACATACCCTTTGCTATTCTTGGGGCCATTGCCAGCAGGAGGTCAGGCTGTGGCACTCAGCCCTGCCTCTGTGTTTGTTGCAGGGCAGACTGTGGGCCAGTGGCTCTGGATTGTGATTGGACTGGTTGTGCTGTTGGCAGACCACCTTGTGGCTGCAGTTATCCTGTGGCTTGTGCACTCCAGGTGAGTGGGGAGGGGACAGGGTTAGCAGGTACAAAGATGACAGGGTCAGCAGGTTCATATACAATGCCAGTTTCTTACCCAGCACTCCCCTTTGCCTTTCCTGGAAAAGGAAGTACTTGCCCAACAAAACTAAGGACAATAATTAAAAAGGTAGGAAAATGCAATTCTGCAGTCAACCATCGCAGAGGGACTATCAGGCTGTGGGGCAGGTGGGATGAGAGCAGCAATCTCCCAGGAGAACCTGAGTTTCAGCAGAAGCAGCAGTTCGTACACTGCACTGATACATCTCCTGATTTGCTTTAGCTGGGGATGATCAGGATGGCTCTGCCCACTGAGCCCCACATGGAGGCAGAGCCTGGTCCCAGCCAATGCTCCCTGCCTGCAGCAGGGACAGGGCGAGCAAAGACAGCATCCCGAAGGCTCAGGGCTTTCAGTGACCTATGTCTGTGCCATCCCTGCCGGGGATCTGCAGGGAGGGTCTCAGGAGGGCCAGGCTGAGGGGCTGCTGCTCTCACCTCAGCACTGACAGCACCTCTGGGGCCCTGTGGTTCGGCATAGCTGGGATGGAAGAGTTGGGCTGTGGCAGGCACTGCCGTGTGCTCCAGCCTGTCTCTGACACTGGGTGCCCTTTTTCTCCACAGGTGAAGGTGGCTAGGCTGGAGATCAGGCACTTCAGCCCCAGACACGACCATGGAGACATCCAGAGCAGTGCAGAAAATGGGAAGGATAACCCCAGCCCAGTGCTGATGGCTGCCATGTTCCCTGGCTCTCCTGTGGCTGTGACCAGCATGGGGCTCCCATGAAATTCATCCAATTCAGCAGGGCAGGAGGAAACCCAAGGCCCAGGAGAACTGAGCTTTTTCATTCCTCAGCCCCTTCAACTCCCAGGGCTTGCTTACTGCTTTTGCAAGGCCTCTAAATAGGTCTTTCTGTAATCCTTTTATTTAGGCTTTGCTTTCATTTTTGCATTCCTGGAAGCAGAACTTGTATGCCGGATTTCCCAGTCCCAGACTCACACAGGCTCAGGTTGATGGCATTCTCCTGCTGTCCTCTGGGTTCCCAACCCTTCTGCCCTCTCTGCTGGTATTCAGCCAAACCCAGGGCTTTGCTTGGCCTGGCTGGACTGCTTTGTGACTCAGCCTGTTCTGTCTGGACAAGAAATAAAGGCTTAATGGATTGGAGGGGCTGCCTGTCCCACACAGCTTCTGCCTGCTCCCCTCATTGCCCCTGTGGGGTGATATTCCCCTGCAGGGAGCTGACTGTGCCTTGTTGGGGGGAGCCACGAGCAGGGCTGCTGTGATCCTGTATTCCCCTGGTGCTGCCTGACAGCTTTTCTGACCTACTGAGCTGAGCTGGACAGCTCTAATGT
Organism: Chlorospingus semifuscus; assembly: GCA_035048045.1. Taxonomy (NCBI): domain Eukaryota; kingdom Metazoa; phylum Chordata; class Aves; order Passeriformes; family Passerellidae; genus Chlorospingus; species Chlorospingus semifuscus. Next base: position 1,732 of record JAWWMS010000414.1, read on the forward strand.
GAGTTTGGAGCAGATGTGTGGTGGGAATCCATCAGCAGTGATGGCCCTCCACACACATTTTGGCCAAGAGCGTATTCCGTGCCCATGCTGTGGTATCTCTGTGCCTTCAGCTCCCTTGTTGCCCCTGTGCCAGGTCAAACCTGGAAGAAAAGCAAAGATCAGGGCTCACCACCACCACGGCCTTTATTGGTGAGACACAGGACAGAAAGCCATGGGGTCACTCCTGCTTCTGAAGTCTCCTGCCTTTGTTTCTGTGGTGCTGCTTGAAGCACATCCAGGATATTCACGTTGAGACACCATAACCTGGGATTGCCATGGTGCAGCCACAGGCTGATGGGAGAGCCTCAGTGGAGCTGGTAGGGCAGTGGCACTTGGAGCAGCATCAGGAAGATGCAGCCCCAGGAAGAGACTGTGTGGGGTTTGAAGGACCAGTTCAGCCCTGCAGGACGATGAGTTGTCCCACTCTTGGCTCTTGCTGACTTTGGGCTTCATGCTTCTCCCACAGTTGGACAGATATCCTGTGCTCCTGAGCACCATGGATCTTACAGCAGTGTGGGACTTCTCTGACCAAACACAATGTGGGTGTTGGGGCTACCTGAGGGGACAAGGCAACCTGGATGGGACAGCTGTGCTCTTCATCCTTGGCAAGGAAGCATAGGTGAAGTCCTGGTGCCTCTGCTCTGGTCTTCATGCTCCGGCTGTGATTCCAGATAAGTTCCTGCACAAATGCTGGGCAGAGGATCAGGTTCCCATTTCAATACTTGGCCAAAATTCGGAGACAGTCTAGCCTGTGTTCTCCAGCCATGGAGGACCCTTTTTGGGTGGTTTTTCAGGAGAGTGAAGCATCTTGGGGTCATGCACATCCCTTTTTTTTCCCTCTTGCTTCCACTGGTACTGATGAAGGACTGTCCAGGGAGTCAAAGTCCCATCCAGAGACAGCCCGTGGTCATGCCCCTACTTGAAATTCCCATAGGTTTCAAATGAATTCAAATAACTGAGGGCGAGTTCATAGCAGAGCCCATACTGTTCCTGTGGATAAAAGGATGCACTTGAGGCTCTGGTGGACCAACACCTGCAGTGGCATGCCAGCATTGGTCTCCAACAGCTTCCTGACACAGAGCATGCCACACACAGGTACACTCCACCCTCCTCCTCCCAGCTGGAATCCACAATCCCTGCTGAGGAATGCAGGCATGTGCTCCAGGACCTGGAAGGATGGGCTACACCAGCACTGGAACCAGCTGGTTTTGGCAGGAGAGCCAACATCCATGACACCAAGTGTTAAGCAGCCAGGTGGACCAAAAAGGGACCACTCATCAGGCAGGATGCTTTGGTGCTCCCTCAGTTCTGCAGAACCTGCCACTGAGGAAGTGCATGTGTCCAGCAGCAGAAACTGGAGCTTTCAAAGATCTCATTGGCACCTGGCCTCAGGATGATCTGAGCACAGAGGGGCCAGGGCAGCTACTGGGGCCATGCAAGATATGGCTTTTGTTGTGCTACTGCCATCCCAGCTGGGTTAGAAGTTCAGCACCTACCACATTTTTAATGAACTGTCTGCGCCTCCTCTTCAGCATCCTCACAGCCTGGGACACATCCACCATGCCCTCGCTTTGGATCTGCTCACACAGGAAACCTGCAGCACAGAAGATCCCACTCCGGCTGGCTCCATCCCTGTGGAGGAGGGCAAGGGGAGCTTCATTTGCTCTGGGATGGCAGGTGGCAGGGCTGAGCCTCAGAGGTGTCCCCCCAGATCCCCACACTCTCAGGATGATCTTGGCCATGCATCCCACATCCAACCAACCTCCACAGGGAAGTCTTCATCCCTCAACCTAGCTGAATTCATATCCACACATCCACCCCAGATGGAGCTGTCCCCAATGTCACTGACACAGCCTGAGCTGTGTCCAGCTCTGTGCCATGGCTGCTCCTCCAGCAGACATCACTCACCAGCAGGTGACAAGGATGTGTCCATCCTGGCTCTGCCGATGGTGTGTCTCCACCTTCCCCAGCAGGCTGATGATGGTGTCAGGGTGGGGGGGAAGGTGCTGCTGCATGGGCCAGTCTGTCAGTTGATGTAACCGGATTTCCACTGCAGATTTCTTGGGCTAGTGGGGAAGAAAGACAGGGGGCTGGACAGAGCAGAGACCTATTGGCTTCATGGAGGGAAGGGGAGGGACAATGCATGCCAGCCCTGCCTCAGCCACGCACACTGGATCAAGGGAGCAGCCCCACTGTGGGACATGCCACTCCAGAATTTCCTCTTCTCCACCAAGTGCTCTGGGAGCAACAGAGAGAGCACAAGGGAAGAGCTGAGCTCCAGGTGCAGCTCAGACCTACACCAGTCCTGTGTCCAGCTGCCTGCAATAGTTCCCCTTTCATGAACCACTGAGATGTACAGACTCCAACCACAGCGGCTGTCCTCCAGTTGGAAATGCACACAAAACCACCTCTGAGTTCTACCTCTGCCTGCAGCCTCGCTTCCTTGGGAGTAACCTCTCTGCCAAGGCAAAAGACTCTGCTCTGAGCAAAGGGCCCACCTGCTGCCTGTTGCTGAGGACAAGTGTCCAGGTTGTGAAGCCAGCCCCAGGCTCCTCTGAGATCAGCTGCACATGGAAGCGGCCGTAGTCATCTTCACCCTGGCTGGGCCAGAACTGCACGTACGTCTGGGGAAGGCGAGAGGGGCCTGATCACACATGGCCCCGCCTGCACGCAGGGCAGAGCTCGGCCCCTCACATGGGGGGGCTCACAGCAGCCCCTCGCCCAAAGGCCACATGCACATGGCTCTGCCAGACACCTGCTGGGCACCAGAGAATAACACTCCATCACACAGGACACCTGCGTAGGGGTCAACAAAACCCGAGGGATGGTCATTGCAGTGAGACCGAGGACAGCCCTCTGCTGTGGAGCTGTGGAGCTGGGACTGTCCTCAGGGCTCTGCCAGGTGGAGCCCCCAGGCTTGCAGTAAGTCCTGGTGCAAGTTGGGCTCTCATGCTAAGATCCTTGCAGGGCCAAAGGCTCGGCCCCACAGGGAACCAGGAGAGGGGAGAGCGGTCAGAACGTGGGCTGCTGACCTTGTCCAGCTCCTGGAGTTCATTCAGCACAACTACTGATGTGCAAGTGTAATCCCAGACCAGAGCCCAGAAATCCACCAGCGTGGTAGGGAAAGGCAGCTGCGTGATGATGATTCTCTCCTCCTCAGTGTACGTCTGCAAAAGACAGGTCAGTGTGTGTGGGGGAAGAGTCCCACAATGCCCGAGAGCCCTCCCTACCGCCCTGCTGACAGGGAGAAGGCCCAGGCCAGCCCAGCCCTGCTCAGAGCAGCTCATGTTAGCGCCCCGCTGCCCTCTCGGCTCATCGCAGCCAGGCTCAGCTCGCAGCAGGCTGCGGCTGGCACTCGCTGCTGCGCTGCCTGCGCAGGCAGGGCTCCGCCGATCGCGGTCGCGGGGGCCATCTCCTGGCAGCAGGGCCGGCAGGCACCGTGCAGCAGCCCGAGGCCTGGGACACCTCCCCGGCCGGCGGCTCTGCCCTGGCCCGGAGCAGGGCTGCGCAGGAGGGGCCCGGCTGCCCCGAGCAGCTCCCGCTCCCGCCTAAGGCGGCCGCAGCCTTACGCTGGCAAAGACGGCGTTGATGTAAGCTGGCGAGCCGTCTGCGTTCACCGAGGACATCAGGACGGGCCGGCAGGAGTCCGCTGCGGAGGCAAGGAGCACAGAGGGGGAAATGATGGATCGTTCCCTCCCTACAGACAGGCAGGGGGCTTTCCCTGCAACAGGCACAGCCAACAGAGCTCCCTGCAGCATGGGTTGGAGAGGATTGAACGGACAGGCACCACCACACCCACGGCTGTGACAGCTCAGGGGCACCTTGATGAGGGATGCCCAAAACCCTCTGTCTGGGGGCACAGCAGATCCACCCTCCTCATTGCTCCCTGATGTGCCTCATCTGAGCTTCTCCACTGGGAAAGTTTAGACCAGGGACATATTTAACCCAGGTGTATCTCATGTACCTCCAACAGGCTCAGAAGGAATCAGCCTAATCTGTGTTTATTACCTACTAAGCAGAATACAACAACTGGACCCTGAGCCCAACCTGTCAGTGTCACGTGCCAGGGAGGGAAGCAGCAGGAAAGCATCGTTCCCCCCATGCTGCTGTCAGGCTCTGGCTTTAGAGCAAGAGGCTGCCCAGCCCTGCCAGTGTTACCTGGCAAGATCCCTGGCTTGCGGTTCTTGGCTTGGTTTCTGGGTTTCTCTGCTTCTCTGCATGGCAGGAGCTGGAACAACTCAGAAAATCTCTGCAGGGCCTGTAGAGATGATTCACCCAAGTCAGTCCTGCCTGTCAGCAACTCACCTTCTTGGGCCGCTACAGAGACATGATCCCCCACCTCCATCCCACTGCTGGGGAGGGGAGCAGGAGGGGGCTGGCATCACAGATGAGCCCCCACAGCACCAGTGCACCGTCCCCTGGTGGTACCTTGAACTCCTTCTCCAGGGCGCTGTTGCAGCCTGAGGTCTCATGGTCCCGCAGGGAGTGCACGCGGCCGGCGATGCTCTCCACGGGCACCCCGGTGCTGCCACAGAGCAAACCTTCCAGCAGCGCCTCGTACAGGAAGCTGTACTGCTCCTGCGGGAGGACACAGCTCAGCTGCACGGTCTGGAGCCAGTCCAGGAGGAACCCTGGAGCTCCAGATCACCAGCTGTCCTCAACCTGTGCCACAAGCTTCATCCTTCACCTTCCTGCTGCGCATCCCTGAGGCCAGACACTTCTCATTGCAGGCAGCCCTGCTTGGGGACACTGCCAGCAACTTCAGCAACCCAGACAAGATCATCTTCCTCAGGTGTAGTGCTCCCTCTCAGACCAGACCCCTGCTCTGGGGAAGGCAGCCCAGAAAACCTGCAGACTAGTTAGACCTTGTACAAGAGGCTGCTTGGTCCAGCCCAAGCTGGTTTTCTCTGAAGGAGCCCAGCACTAAGCAGATCACAGGGACATAGTCCCTAGGCCAGGACACTGCTGCCCAGGAGCTCCAGGAGGGCAGACATCCTGAAAGCTGGAGGCACCCGTGGACTCTTGTTCATCATCCTTGCCTACAAGACAGGGCTTCTGTGTCAGGGTGACTGACACCTACAAATGGTGCTGATACCTCAGAGAGTCTCAGGGAAATGCAGATTCTAGCTAGCTTTGGACACAGCATTGAAAAGATCCTTCAGTCTCCATGACCTGGTGGCCCTAGTCCCTGTGGCTAGATCAGGAGCAGCATGGCTAATGTGGCTTTGCATGCCACATCTCTGGGAAGGGTGGTGTTGACAGCAAAGGGTTAAAAGCAGCAGAATGGTTTTTCATTCAGAAGGAGCATGGTGGATTGTCTCAAGTGGCCTTACAGCTGGGAGTACCAAGGTCTGGAAAATAACAGTGTGAGAAATCCTATATATTGTGTATAAACAGCCTACTGCTGTTTAACCTCTCTCTGCTTTGTGGAGTACAATCCATGTAGAGGGAATGTTGGTGTTTACAGAGACCTGGAGCCCATTGCCATGAACATGGCTGAGCTCCCTGTTTTGGGACACATCAAAGACCAGAGATCACAAAGACACAGAGGAGATCCCAGCTCAGCTGGTAAACTACAGGTGCACAGGCCTTTGTTAAATGGGTGAAAAGAGCAGCCCCACTGTCCCAGGATGGACTGAGCCTGACGGTGCTGGTGTTCCCACTTATGTGTTACCTCCTGGCATCCTCCAGCTAGTGAGGTAATGAACAAATTTACTCTTGGCATTTCAGCCATGGTTTTGTGGCTGTTCTGGCCACTCGCCTGTGTCGACTCCCACAGGTGGGCATTGGATCTGCAGCCCGAGGTGTGCAGGGAGCAAATTCCTCACCTTGGTCTGCACCATGCTGACCCGCTGCTGCCGCAGCTGCTGCACACAGCGAAACACATCCACCTTGCCCTCAGCCTTGCCCATCTTCAAGAGGAAGTCCAGGGCGATGAAGGTGCCTGTGCGCCCGATGCCGGCGCTGAGGACACGGAGCACCGCGGTCAGCGCTGCCCGCGCTGGCCGTGCCCCAGCACCCAGAGAGCCCCAGCGCGGTACCTGCAGTGCACCAGCACGGGGCCTGCAGGCGCTTCCAGCACCCTCTTGTTCACCACCTCCACCAAGCACAGCAGCTGCGACGGGTTTCTGGGCACCCCGTGGTCCGGCCACAGCAGGTAGTGAAACTGCTCCACTGCTCTTGGCAGAGCACAGCCTGCCTGCAGAAAGGGAGACACAGCTGGCAACAGGGAGCTCAGGAAACTCGCGTCGAGTGATTGCCTGCCAACAAGGAGGCAGCAGTGGAGAAACCACTTGGGAGGGGCACCAGCACAGAGTGCTCCCTCCAGCACCACACCATAAGGACTGCTCCACTACAGCTCCTCAGACACTAAAGGGCAGATTCACCCATCCCACAGCCACACCATTCATTTTGTCCTCTGCTTCACCGTGAGCAGTGAATGCAAAGCAGGAAAAGCAGCTCGTGCCCCAGAGGGGAATGATACCAATCACAGCTTAGGGTATTTCCACAGTCATCAAAAAGCCCTGGCTCGCCCAGAAAAGATGTACCCTAAGGCTGTTACTACACTGATGTGAATGTAGTCACTTGTTACCAGCCATTGTGATTCTCCCTAAACATCACATTCACTTGCCATGAACTAATGCTACATCTTACCATCGGGTGCTCTTGGAGCTTTACATTTCAGCTGCATGTTGCTTTGGGCAAGACAAGAAAGGAGAGAAATATGCATAACTGCAATTTCTTCATTTTCTGCCCTTTATCTGAGGTGTAACTTCCGCAGAAGCACACATCTTGGCAAATGACCTTCTGTAGGTTATCTTAAACCATAAACTATGTGTCCAGGTTTAGGGCTGTAAGTCACCAAGGAGCTTCAGTGTGGACCTTCTGCAGATTGAGTCAGGTGACAGGCAGGCACCTGTCCCATCATCCTGGATGTGCAGAGATTCCATTCCATAGCCTCTATCTGCTTTTATACCCTTTGTAGTCACCTCACCCAAGCCATCAAGTATCTACAATATTCCCATGTGCAACATCAGTCCAGACTGCTCTGGGGTGACCACTGGAGCTGACTGACTGCCTTGGCCTGGCACAGAAACCTGGGACTGATGGCCTGGCATGGATTCCACTTATAGCAACCTGATGACACTGCACCTTTTTGTGCTGGAGACCAGGCTCCCCACAGGGTCCATGTCTGACAGCTGCCACCAGCTGCTGGAATCCAAACACATCCTGCATTCCCACCTCAGCTCCATGCCAGGCTTACCTTCTGCAGGCAGAAGATGCGTTTGACAAGGCCAGTGGTGGTCCAGGTGTTGTTGAGTGTCACGGTGAAGTCTCCGTAGACCTGCTCCTGCTCTGGCCAATACTGCTCACACTTGATCTGTCAACACCAGTGACATCTCTGAGCACAGGAAAACTCACAAGGAGAGCATTGCAGAGGTGCAGCGCTGCTTCCTGTCCCTGCTGACAGCTGCACTGGGAGCACAGCAGGTGTGGAAGCCTGGGCTCTGGCAATGCCCAAGCTGAGTGGTTCCATGGGCTGAGAGGTTTTCTCTACCTTGTTCTGTTCCACTAAGCCCGTCAGCATCACAATGACTGAAGTCTTCTCCTGCCAGACCATGTGCCAGAAATCCACCACTGTCCCAGCCAAGGGGCCTTGGGAAGGAAGAGGAGAACCCTAGGCAAGTATCCAAGCCATGGGCACATTTTTGGACATTCCCAGGCTTTCCTCTGCCTAGACACAGAGGTACAGCCAGGGGACATCAGCACCTGAAGGGGGTGCTGGCCACATCAGCTCATCACCATGTTAGAAATTAGGACAAAGAGAAGGGAGGGAAGATGAGCCCATGTCAGGGATTCACTGCTGCTTTGGGGGCTCCTGCTTGCAGACCCTTGAGATGACTGTCAGCTGCTCCCAATTTGGGGCCCTATTTTCCAAGGAGCATTTCTGCAGCTCTGCAGGAAGCCAAGGCCTCCTCATTGCATGCTGCACAGACTTGACAAACACATCCAGGCTTTGCACTACTGGGAAGAGACTGTATCCGAGTGCATTGGGTGCAGACATGTCAGGCACTTGCAGGATTGTCCCTGTCATGCCAGCTGCCAAAGGGAACAAACTAGGCTTGTGAGTGGAAGGATCATGTCCTCATACTGGGCAGTGCAGATACCAGCTCCAGCTGCTGCCAAGCTACCACTGAGACCTTCCATGCCCTGTAGCACCTGTAACAACTGTTCAGAGAGAACTGAACAACCTCAGAGACCCTGGAGAACAGGGACTTGGAGTGAGCCATTCACAGCTCCCTGGCTGCTATCCCAGTTCCCCATTTCCCAGATTGCTCAGGGTAGTGAATGGCATCTCCTGAGGATGAGGTTTGGGAGCACCTACCTTGAGCTGCAATAAAGAAGCGTGGACTTCGGTAGGTCTGCAGGGGAGAGATTCAAACAGCTCTGATCACATGAGTTAAGTGTTTAACAGGGAGTGAAATAAAGGATCCATCCCCCAGGCACCAAAGCCCAGAACTCTCAGCACAGTGTGTCCCACAGCACCTTTCCTGGCCAGCACAGACAGTGGGTACCCAGGGGCTGCATCTCAGTTCCTGTCCCCTCACGTGGGTCCCTTTTTGTTAGAGGTGAGAACTGCACACAAACCCAGAGTACTCCAGGCAGCTCAGAGAGGATTCAGTGGAAGCAACATCCCAAGACCCGCCAGCTTAAGGGCAAAAAGTGCCAGACCTCAGGGCCCCCCATATGAGCAGGACTGTCCTCCTGCCAGGCACCTTTCCTACCCTTCCCAGGGTAACAACTCCTCACTACCTACATCCACATAGCTGGCATTGATGTAGCCATTCCCGGTGTCAGAGGGCTGCAGCACCACACGGCAGTGATCATCTGAAAGAGAAGGGAGGTGGGCTGATGCTTTAGGGCAGCAACAAAGAGACTGATTAAGGGGGAAGGTGTAATTTATCGAAGTCTGTGATTGTCTGTTGCCTCTCCAGCAGCACCCGAGGCCTCAGGACATGTTCAGGGTTAAAGAACAGCTAATGAGACAAAGGGTGACATGGCACAACGGGAAGTGCAATGCAGTTTTAAGGAAGATTATGAAATGGCCAAATGTACACACCGTGTGGGGCCCAGAGGAGCTTTAAAGTTTGGAAGAAATTAGGTCACTCCTTCCACTTTCCCACAAATACTTGCCTCTGGATGGTACATGACAGGGTTCAGCACTGACTACCATCAGGAACAGGAATACAATGTTTGATTAAGTTTGCAGGAAGATTTAAAGAGCAGAACAAGGATACTCCAACAGGATATAAAAGAGTAGAGCCAGAAATGTCTCTGAGTTTCAGTGGCCACGGAGGATGAGATGAGTAGCTCAGTATTTCTGAAGTGGTGGAGGGGCACCTACACCAGCCCAGCATCCTGTGCTACCCCAGCCAGCTCCAAGAGCCTGAGCCAGTCCCTGGAGAGCTCTGCTTACATGGGATGATGCTCTTGTAGCGGTTCTTGTTTTGATTACAGAGCTCCTTGCCAGCATTGCAGGGGTGCAACAAAGTGGAGGACAATTGCTGCAGAGGAAGAAAACAAGCCCACTCAGCACTGGGATATATTCTGGGGCTGTGGCCACAGGTGATTGCATCACACATCCAGGGAAGGAATGAGGAGTGGGGAGTGCAGCCAGGTGGGAAAGCAAAGCTAAACCAGACCTGATATTCTCTAAGAAGCCCAGCACCATGCCTGTTGACTGATTCATCATCTGTCTGTTCTGCCTCTATTTCTTCCCTCTTAAACATCTTCAGAGCCTCCAGCAATTCCTCCACCGGGATCTGTGTGTTTGGCTTGCGTACATCTGCAGAGACCACAAGGACAGGACTTCAGCACCCAGCTAGTGCTAAACTGGCCAGTTCTGGAACTCTGCAGCTGAGACTGAGATGGCATTGCAGCAGCCAGAACTTCTGCAAACCTTAGACTGTCCCTCCCCACACAGGTCCCTTCTCCTGGGAGGAGTCCCTTTCCCTGTGCCAGCCAGCTCTGACCACCTTGTTCCTGCAAGGAACTTGTGGAACCTGCAATCATCCTGCCTGTGCTTTTAACAGACAGCCTGTCCAGACAAGGCACACAGGGCCCTTGCTCATACTGCACCTTTCTGACATCCTCTCAAGGGTATAGTGCTGCTGTTCTCCAACCCTCTTGAACTGTTGCGCTTTAACCTGCAAAACAGCAAGGCAGGTGCACAGACCAGCAGAAGAGAAAGACAGAGCTGAAGCTGTTACCCATCTCACCACTCTGCCTCATCTCAGGCTCCACTTGGACACTCCCTGCCACTGCAGGAAGCGTCCAAGTGGAGCTGGTGAATGCCTCACAGAGGGCAGGAGAGGTGAGCCACATACTGACCTGAAGATGACAAAAAGCAGCAAAATCCCCAGTGCCAGGAATGCAACAATCAGTACTACTGCCATAACCACGGGCTTGCTATCCAGCAGAGACGATGGCTCCTGCCCTGCAAGCAGCACAGGCCAGGCTCAGGCTCCTGCACAGCCTAAACCAATCACTGGGACATCCCACAGGGACATGGAGAGAAAAGCAGCTTCCCTTGTCTTTCACCCAAGGCTTTGCATTAGAGAAAAGCTGAGGTGGGGCAGAAGAAGCAGGTGTTTCCCGGGCGTGATACCCCCAATTGTGGAACATGTGTCCTTGAAGGCCCCAAACACTGCCAAGTGAGGTATCTACATGGAGGGGTTGCAAATACACCAGAGGAGGATTACTGGGACTAAGACTAAACCTGTGGTGATGGCAGAGATAATGTGCAATCGCCAGTGACCACTGGGCCTCCACCTATCCAAGAGTCCTGAGGATGTCCAAAGCCCATCTACCATAGATAGCCTCAAAATACAGAGAACTTCTATGAAGACCAAAGTACAGCAATATTCCACGACATCTGCCCTGGGCCGGTTTGTATCCAGGGAAGCTGCCAGGCATGCAAAAGGGAGCAGGCAGGAGAGAGGCTTGGGC
>JAWWMS010000415.1:0-12755 GCA_035048045.1 Chlorospingus semifuscus
CTTCCGATCTTCCCCCTTTTTTCCCCACTTTTTTCCCCCTTTTTTCCCCTTTTTTCCCCTTTTTTCCCCACTTTTTTCCCCTTTTTTCCCCGTTGTTCCCTTTTTCCCCACTTTTTTTCCCCTTTTTTCCCCATTTTTCCCTAAATCCCGTTGTTTGTCCCCAGGGAACATCAACATCTGCCTGATGGGGGACCCGGGCGTGGCCAAGTCGCAGCTGCTGACGTACATCGACCGCCTGGCGCCGCGCAGTGCGTGCCTTCCTCCTCCTCATCCTCATCCTCCTCATCCTCCTCATCCTCATCTTCTTCTTTTTCTTCACTTTTTTTGGCTTCATTCTGCTTTTCTTTCTCCTCCTCCTCATCTTCCTTCTCTTCCTCTTCTCCTCATTTCTCTTCCTCTTCTTCGCCTTTTTCACCTTCGTCTTTCTCCTCCTTCTCCTCGTCATCTTCCTCCCTTTCCTCCTCTTCCTCCTCCTGCTTTTCTTTCTCTTCTTCCTTTTCCTTTTCTTCACCTTTTTCATCTTCATCTTTCTCTTATTCCTCCTCTTCCTCTTCCTTGTTTTCTTCTCATTCTTCTTCCTCTTTTTCCTCCTCTTCCTCTTCTTCACCTTTTTTATTTTCTTCATCTTTTTGTTTCTTCTCCACCTCATCTTCCTCATCTTTCTCCTTCTCTTCCTCATCTTCCTTCTCCTCTTCTTCTTATTCCTCTTTTTCTTCCTCATCTTCATCTTTTTCTTCCTTTGCTTTCCATTTATTTGCTTCTTTTCCTTCCTCTTCTTTTCCCTCTGATTCCTCACCGTGTCTCCCGTTTCCCTCTTCACCACTTTATCCCCCTGGTTTTTGCCCATTTTCCCCATTTTCACCCCATTTTCCCCCATTCCAGGCCAGTACACACCGGGGCGTGGCTCTTGGGGCGTGGGGCTTTTCACCCGTTTTTTACCCGTTTTTTACCCATTTTTTACCCATTTTATGCCCATTTTATGCTCATTTTGTGCTCATTTTCACCCATTTTATGCCCATTTCTCCCCATTTTTTCCCATTTTCCCCCATTTTTCCTCCATTTTTCCCCCATTTCAGGCCAGTACACGCCGGGGCGCGGCTCCTCGGGCGTGGGGCTCACAGCGGCCGTGCTGTGGGACCCATTTTGTGCCCAGTTTTACCCATTTTTTTCCCCGTTTTTTCCCAGTTTTACCCATTTTCCCCGTTTTTTCCCCCATTCCAGGCCAGTACACCACAGGCTGCGGCTCCTCAGGCATTGGCCTCACAGCTGCCGTGCTGCAGGACCCATTTTGACCCAATTTACCCCATTTTATGCCCATCTTATACCCATTTTATACCAATTTTCACCCATTTTCTCCCCGTTTTTTTTGGTTTTTTTACCATTTTCCCCATTTTTTCCCCCATTCCAGACCAGTACACCACAGGCCGCAGCTCCTCGGGCGTGGGGCTCATGGCGGCCGTGCTGAGGGACCCATTTTACCCTATTTTGTACCCATTTTTACCCCATTTTTTCCCCCAATTCCAGGCCAGTACACCACGGGCCGCGGCTCCTCGGGCGTGGGGCTCACGGCGGCCGTGCTGCGGGACGCGCGCAGCGGCGAGCTGGTGCTCGAGGGCGGCGCGCTGGTGCTGGCCGACCGCGGCGTGTGCTGCATCGACGAGTTCGACAAGATGGCCGAGGGCGACCGCGTGGCCGTGCACGAGGCGCTGGAGCAGCAGAGCGTGGCCGTGGCCAAGGCGGGCGTGGTGGCCACGCTCAACGCGCGCTGCGCCGTGCTGGCCGCCGCCAACCCGGCCTTCGGGCGCTTCGACCCGCGCCGCAGCCTGGAGCACAACCTGCAGCTGCCCGCCGCGCTGCTGTCGCGCTTCGACCTGCTCTGGCTGCTGCAGGACCGGCCCCAGCGTGACAGGGACCTCAGGTGGGACTGGGATGGGGTTTGGGGTCAGTTGGGTTGGGTTTGGGGTCAATGGGAGAGGCTTTGGGTCAATGGAAGGGCTCCGACCTGCTCTGGCTGCTGCAGGACCGGCCCCAGCGCGACAGGGACCTCAGGTGGGACTGGGATGGGGTCCATGGTGGGACTGGGGTCCATGGAAGAGTAACTGGGTTGGGTTTGGGATCAGTGGGAGAGCCTTTGGATCAATGGGAGAGTCACGGAGTTGGGGTTGGGATCAATGGCAGGGATTGGGGTCAATGGAGAAGTGTTTGGGTTGGGTTGGGTTTGGGTCAATGGAGGAGTCTTTGGGTCAATGGAAGAGTCGTTGGGTTGGGTTTGGGATCAATGGGGGAGTCTTTGGGTTGGGTTGGGTTGGGTTTGGGTCAATGGAAGAGTCTTTGGGTCAATGGAAGAGTCGTTGGGTTGGGTTGGGTTGGGTTGACTTTGGGGTCAATGGAAGAGTCGTTGGGTTGGGTTGGGTTGGGTTTGGGGTCAATGGAAGAGTCGTTGGGTTGGGTTGGGTTGGAGACAGCCCCAGAACCCCCCAGAATTCCCAGATTTCCTCCTGAATTTTCCCAAAATCTTCGTTTTTTCCCCCCAATCCAGGCTGGCCCAGCACATCACCTCCCCCAAACCCCTCTTGGTTCCCCTGGGATGGTGCTGGGCCGAACTGGGATGAACTGGGATAAACTGGGCTGAACTGGGATAAACTGGGATAAACTGGGAGGGACCCCCCAATCCCCAAAACCCCCAATTTTCCCAAAATCTCCCTTTTTCCCCCCAATCCAGGCTGGCCCAGCACATCACCTCCCCCAAACCCCTCTTGGTTCCCCTGGGATGAACTGGGATAAACTGGGCTGAACTGGGATAAACTGGGCTGAACTGGGATAAACTGGGATAAACTGGGCTGAACTGGGATAAACTGGGAGGGACCCCCAATCCCCAAGCCCCCAATTTTCCCAATTTCCCCGTTTTTCCCCCCGATCCAGGCTGGCCCAGCACATCACGTACGTGCACCAGCACTGCCGGGAGCCGCCCAGCGCCTTCCAGCCCCTGGACATGAAACTCATGAGGTCAGTGGGAATCCCCGAAATCTCCTTTTCCACCCCAAAATTCCCCTTGCCCCAAATTCCCTCTTTTTCCCTAAACTCTGCCTTTTTAGCCCCAAATTTCCCTGAAATTTGCACTTTTTTCCCCGTTTTTCTCCCCTTCCAGCCATTCCATAATTTGAATTTTCCCAAATTCCTTGGTTTTGCCCCCATTCCAGGAGCTCCATAATTTCAGTTTTTTCCATTTTCCCCAAAATCCCGATTTCCCACCCCAGTCCAGTTGTTCCACAACTTCATTTTTCCCAAATCCCCGGTTTTTTCCCCCATTCAGGCACTGCCTGTCCTCGTGCCGCTGCCGTTCCCTGTGTGGCTTCTGGAGGGAAATCATTTCAGTAATTTAAATAATTCCAATTTTTCCCATTTTTCCCCATTTTTTTTCCCATTTTTTTTCCCATTCCCACTGCTCCATAATTTAAATTTTTCCCAAATTTTCCCGTTTTTCCCCCATTCCAGGTGCTACCTCTCCTGGTGCCGCCGCTGTTGCCTGTGGGTTCTCGAGGAAAATCATTTAAATCATTTCAATCATTTTAATCATTTAATTAATGTCAATAATTTAATTTTTTCCATTTTTCCCGATTTCCCGTGTTCTCTCCCCATTCCAGGCGCTACCTGAGCTGGTGCCGCCGCCGCTGCCCGCGGGTTCCCAAGGGAAATCATTTCAATAATTTCAATAATTTAAATAATTTCAACCATTTCAATAATTTAATTTTTTTCCATTTTTCCCAATTTCCCGTTTATTTCCCCCATTCCAGGCGCTACCTGAGCTGGTGCCACTGCCGCTGCCCGCGCGTGCCCGAGGGAAATCATTGCAATTATTTCAATAATTCCAATCATTTCAGTCATTTCAGTCATTTCAATCATGTCAATAATGTCAATAATTACAATTTTTTCCATTTTTCCCAATTTCCCGTTTATTTCCCCCATCGCAGGCGCTATCTCTCCTGGTGCCGCCGGCGCTGCCCGCGCGTGCCCGAGGGAAATCATTGCAATAATTCCAATAATGTCAATCATGTCAATAATGTCAGTCATGTCAATCATGTCAATAATGTCAATAATTACATTTTTTTCCATTTTTCCAAATTTCCCGTGTTTTCTCCCCGTTCCAGGCGCTGCCTGAGCTGGTGCCGCCGGCGCTGCCCGCGCGTGCCCGAGGGAAATCATTTCAATAATTCCAATAATGTCAATCATGTCAATCATGTCAATCATGTCAATAATTTAATTAATGTCAGCAATGTCAATCATGTCAATAATTTAATTTTTTCCCGATTTCCCGTGTATTTGCCCCGTTCCAGGCGCTACCTGAGCTGGTGCCGCCGGCGCTGCCCGCGCGTGCCCGAGCCCCTGGGCGAGTTCATCACGGCCGCCTACGTGGAGCTGCGCCGCGAGGGCCGCGACGGCGTGTACACGTCTGCCAGGACCCTGCTGGCCATCCTGCGCCTGGCCACGGCGCTGGTCAGTACCAGTATAGACCAGTACAAACCAGTATGGACCAGTACGGACCAGTACAGACCAGTATAAACCAGTATGGACCAGTACGGGCCACTATGGGCCATCAGTGACCATCACTGAGCCGATGGTCAGGGGTTATTTACACGTCTGCCAGGACCCTGCTGGCCATCCTGCGCCTGGCCACGGCGCTGGTATGGACCAGTACAGACCAGTATGGACCAGTATGGACCAGTACAGACCAGTATAGACCAGTATGGACCAGTACAGACCAGTATAGACCAGTATAGACCAGTACGGACCAGTATAGACCAGTACGGACCAGTACGGACCAGTATGGACCAGTACAAACCAGTATGGACCAGTACAAACCAGTACGGACCAGTACAAACCAGTATGGACCAGTACAAACCAGTACGGACCAGTACAAACCAGTACGGACCAGTACAAACCAGTATGGACCAGTACGGACCAGTACAAACCAGTACAAACCAGTATAGACCAGTACAAACCAGTACAGACCAGTACAAACCAGTACAGACCAGTACAAACCAGTACAAACCAGTATGGACCGGTGCCTGTCAGTGTTATCAGTGCCCCAGTGGTCAGGGGTTATTTACACATCTGCCAGGACCCTGCTGGCCCCCAAATTTGGGGGGATTTTGGGTTTTTTTGGGTAAATTGGGGCAGGATTTGGGGCTGATTCTGGGGGGATTTTGGGGTTTTTTGGGTACTTTTTGGGGAAATTGGGGCAGGATTTGGGGCTGATTTTGGAGAGATTCTGGGAGTTTTTGGGTCAGGATTTTGGGGTAATTTTGGGGTTATTTGGGGCTGATTTTGGGGTAGTTTAGGGGTGATTTGGGGCAGGATTTTAGGGATTTCTGTGGCAAGATTTTGGAGTAATTTTGGGATGATTTTTGGGTTTTTTGGGGAGTAATTTTGGGCTGGAGTTGGGACAGGATTTTGGGGTGATTTGGGGGTTTTTGGGGGCAGGATTTCAGGGTAATTTTGGGACTTTTTGGGCCTGATTTCAGGGGGATTTGGCACAGAATTTTGGGGTAATTTTTGGGTGATTTGGGGCAGGATTTGGGGGCTTTTTGGGGTGATTATGGGCTGGATTTTGTGCTGATTTTGGGGTAATTTTTGGGTAATTTGGGGCAGGATTTTGGGGTAATTTTTGGGGGTTTCTAGAGCAGGATTTTGGGTAATTTGGGCAGGATGTTTTGCTGATTTTGGGGTGATTTGGAGCAGGATTTTGGGGTATTTTTGGGGCTATTTTGTGCTGATTTTGGGGGTTTTTGGGACAGGATTTTTGGGTATTTTTGGGCTGGATTTGGGGCAGGATTTTGGGTTACTTTTGGGCCAATTTTGGGGGTAATTTTGGGATGATTTTGGTGTGATTTTGGGCTGGATTTTGTGCTGATTTTGGGGGTTTTTGTGGCAGGATTTTGGGGTAATTTCTGAGATGATTTTGGGGTTTTTTCGGTGCTGATTTTGGGTTAATTTTGGTGGTTTTTTGGTGCTCATTTTGGGGTTAATTTTGGGGGTTTTTGAGGCAGGATTTTGGGGTAATGTTTGTTAGGATTTTGGGGTTTTTCAGAGCAGGATTTTGGGGTAATTTTGGCGGTTTTGGTGCCTCAGGCCCGGCTGCGCCTCGGCGCCGTGGTGGAGAAGGACGACGTGAGCGAGGCCCTGAGGCTGCTGGAGGCCGCTCGGGACTCGCTCCGGGGGGACCCCGAGCCCTCCTCGAGGTGAAAAACGGCGATTTCGGGAAAATTCCTGAATTTTGGGAACGTTCGGCTCACTGGGACTGGGGGGAATTTGGGGTTTTTGGGGAATTTTGGGGGGAATATTTGGGATTTTGGGGACGTTTGGGACCTTGGGACTGGCTCAGGTGGGACCCCGAGCCCTCCCCCAGGTAAAAAAATGGGAATTTGGGGAAAATTCCTGAAAATTCCTGAATTTTGGGAGTGTTTGGGTTACAGGGGTTGGGGGAAATTTGGGGTTTTTGGGGAATATTTGGGGTTTTTGGGGAATATTTGGGGTTTTTGGGGAATATTTGGGAGCTCAGGACTCACTCAGGAGTGACCCCGAGCCCTGCCACAGGTAAAAAATGGGAAGTTTGGGAAAATTTGGGAATGTTGGAGGAAAATGACAAAATTTTGTGATTTTGGGGTAAATTTTGGGATTTTTCCGGGGTTTTTTTGTGAATTCTCACCCGCCCTGTTCCCCCCCAGGTGCCCCCGTCCGTCCGAGGCGATTTTGGGGGATTTTAGGGATTGGGAGGGTTGGGAATTTTGGGTGAAAAAGACGCGATTTTGGTTAAAATTTTGGGGGTTTTTTGTGTGAGTTCTCACCTGTCCCCTCCCCGCAGGTGCCCCCGTCCGTCCGAGGCGATTTTGGGGGATTTTAGGGGTTGGGAGGGTTGGGAATTCGGTGAAAATTGGGAATTTTGGGTGAAAAAGACGCGATTTTGGTTAAAATTTTGGGGTTTTTTTGTGTGAATTCTCACCTGTCCCCTCCCCGCAGGTGCCCCCGTCCGTCGGAGGCGATTTTCGGGGTCCTGCGGGAGCTGGGGGGCCCCGGGGGGCGCTCGGTGCCCCTGGGCCGCGCCCTGGACGTGCTGGGCGCCCGCGGCTTCACACCTGCGCAGGTGAGCGCCGCCCTGGGCGAGTACGAGGCGCTCAACGTGCTGCAGGTGAACCCCGGCCGCACCCGCGTCACCTTCGTGTGAGGAAACGCCCCAAAAAAACCACAGGAAACGGGCAAAAACCCGGGCGGGAATTCGGGGGGAAACTCCAGGACGAAAAACGGAGAAATTCCGGCGAAAAACGGCGAAAATTCCACAAAGAAAGAGCGAAAGTTCCGCCAGTAGCACAGCGGCGAAAACGTCAAGAATTCAGTCAAAAATTCCGTCAAGAATTCCGTCAAAAATTCCGTCAAAAATTCCGTCAAAATTGGTGAAAGCCCCGCGGGAAACGGCGAAAATTCCACCACAAAAAGAGCAAAAGTTTCACCAAAAACCAGAGGAAATTCCGCTGAAAACCGGCGGAAATTCCGCCAGTAAATGGCAAAAATTCCACCAAAAATCCCAGCAAAAATTGCACCGGGACGAGCAGAAATTGCAGCCAGGAAGCCCAAAAATGCCAAATTTTGGGGGATTCAGGAGCTGCGGGTGAACCCCAGCCGGAGCCGCGTCACCTTCGTGTGAGGAAACGCCAGAAAAAACACAAAAAATTTCACTAAAAACAGCGAAAATTCCACTCAAAAACAGCAAAAATTCCACCAAAAAAGATGAAAATTCAGTGAAAAACCCTGAGAATTTGGACTTTGCCAAAAAAGGCAAAAATTCCACCAAAAATGGCAGAAATTCCACAAAAATTGGCAGAAATTCCAGCCAGGAGCCCCCACAATTCCAGGTTTTGGGGGAAAATCCCCAAAATTTGGGGAAAAATAGGAAAAATCCCCCCAAAAATCCCCCCAAAAACAGAAGCAGGGACCCCAAAATCCCCCCAGGTTTTTTTCTGTGCTTTTTTTTGTAGCAATAAATGGAATTTTATCAATAAAAAAAATTAAAATTTATCAATTTTTTATTATTTCTTAGTTCTCCTTCCTCCTTTAACCCAAAAAACCCCAAATTTCCCCCAAAAATCCCAAATTCCACCCCAAAATTCCCTTTTTTCACCAAAACAGACCCAAAATTCCACCTTAAATTCTGTTTATTGAGCAAACCAACCCCAAATCCTCCAAATTTGGGGTCCCCAAATTCCTGGGGGTGAATCCCAAATTTTTGGGGGTCCTGGGGCGCCTTTCCCACCCTTTTTCCTCCTCAAAAAAACCACAAAAAAATCAAATTTGTTTTCCCTTTTTAAACTCAACTTCACTGACCCAAAATCGGGGCCCCCCAAATCCTGGGAATTTTCCCCAATTTTAGGGGTTCCCAAAGCCCAAAAAAGGCTCCAAAAACCCCAAAATTCCTCCTTTAAGCCCCATTTTATTGCCCCAAAGCCCCCAGGGGCCCCCAAATTTTGGGGCTGTTTTGGGGTGAATTTGGGCGGTTTGGGGTCGTTTTTGGGGTCGTTTTGGGGGTGAATTGGGGAAATTTTTGGGGTGATTCTGGGCTGTTTTTGGGGTGAATTTGGGGCAGTTTTTGGGGTGAACTCGAGCCATTTTGGGGTGATTTTGAGGTGGGTTTTGGGGTGATCTGGGGCAGATTTTAGGCAATTTTTGGAGCCATTTTTGGGTCGATTTGAGGCAGTTTTGGGGCAGTTTTTGGTGCCGCTTTTGGGGCTATTTTGGAGCAATTTTTGGACCAGTTTTTGAAGCAAATTTTGAGCGATTTTGGGCCATTTTTTGGGGTGATTTGGTGCAGATTTTGGGGTAATATTTGGAGCAGTTTTTGGGGTGATTTGAGGCGGTTTTGGGGTGACCTGGAGCAGTTTTTGGTGCCATTCTGAGCAGTTTCTGGAGTGATTTTTGAGCAGCTTTTGGGATTTTTTTGGGGCGATTTTGGAGCAGTTGTTTGGGGTGACTTAAGGCAGTTTTTGATGCTGCTTTTGGGGCAATTTTTGAGCAGTTTTTGGGGTGTTTTTTGGGGTGTTTTTGGTGCCGTTTTTGGGGCGATTTTTGAGCCATTTTTGGGGTGTTTTTTGGGGTGATTTGGGGCAGTTTTTGGGGTGTTTTTGGGGCGATTTTTGAGCCACTTTTGGGTCATTTTTTGGGGTGATTTGGGGCAGTTTTTGGGGTGTGTTTGGTGCCGTTTTCGGGGCGATTTTTGAGCCGTTCTTGGGCCATTTTTTGGGTGGATTGGAGTCATTTTTGGTGCCGTTTTCGGGGCGATTTTGGAGCGGTTTTTGGGCCGTTTTTTGGGGTGATCTGGGCCGTTTTTGGGGTGTTTTTGGTGCTGTTTTTGGTGCGATTTTGGAGCCGTTTTTGGTGCGATTTTGGAGCCGTTTTTGGGGTGTTTTTGATGCCGTTTTTGGGCGGGTTCAGAAGAAGAGGCCGCGCATGCGGCGCCCGATGCCCTGGCGGTCGTACAGGACGTTGAATTTGTTCACAAACTGGTTCATGGTGTTGCAGGTCTTGGTGATGGTGCCCAGGTACGCCATGAGCCCCACGTCGTTGCATTGCTGGGGGGAAAAACGGGGATTTGGGGAAAATTCGGGGGATTTGGGGGTTTTGGGGAATTTTTGGGGATTTTTGGGGAATTTTTGGGGGTTTTTGGGGGTTTTTTGCAATTTTTTTGGGGTGGATTTTTTTGGTTTTTTGGGGTTTTTTGGGGCTGATTTTGGGATGGATTTGGGTTTTTTGGGGCGGATTTTGGGGCTGATTTGGGGTTTTTTGGGGGCTGATTTTGGGGTAAGATTTGGGGCTGATTTTCGGGTGGATTTTGGGGTGATTTGGGGCTGGATTTGGGGTGATTTTGGGATGATTTGGGAAGGATTTTGGGGTGGATTTTGGGATGGATGTGGGGGTGGATTTGGGGTTTTTTGGGGCTGATTTTGGGGTGGAATTGGGGCAGGATTTGGGGCTGATTTTGGGGTGAATTTGGGGTTGATTTTGGGATCTTTTGAGGCCGATTTTGGGGTAGGTTTTGGATGGATTTGGGGTGGACTTTGAGTGGGATTTGGGTTGGACTTGGGGTGGGTTTGGGTTTTTTTTGGGGCTGATTTTGTGGTGATTTAGGGCTGCAGTTTGGGGCTGATTTTGGAGCAGATCTGGGGTTTTATGGGGTGATTTGGGGCTAATTCTGGGGTGGAATCAGGGCGGATTTTGGAGAGGGTTTTGAGGGGAATTTCGGGTGGGATTTGGGGCAGATTTTGATGTGAATTTGGGGCAGGATTTTGGGTCGGATTTGGGGGATTTTGTGTTGGATTTGGGGCAGATTTTGGGGCTGATTTTGGGGTGGATTTTGGGGAGGGTTTTGAGGGGGATTTTGGGGTGGATTTTGGGGTGGATTTGGGGGATTCTGGGGCCTCTCACGTCGTAGAAGTCGGTTTTGAACTTGTCGGTGCTGAGCACGGGCAGGCAGTGGCAGAGGGCGCAGGCCTCACGCAGGATCTCGTGGTTGAAGGGAACCTCCCCTAAAAACCCCAAATTTGGGGGCAAAAACCCAAAAATTGGGGTCAGAAACACTTCAAAATTAATCAGGGACCCCAAAAACCCAAAAATCCCCCCAAAAATCCCCAAAAAATAGCTCAGAACACCCCAAAATCTCCTCAGGACTCACAAAGATTCCCATGAAAATTCTCCCAAAATTTGGGGTCAAGGAGTCCCCAAAAACCCCAAAATTTGGGGGCAGGGAGCCCCAAAATGGATCAAGGCCATGAGGAGCTTCCAAAATTGGGATCAGGAGCCCCAAAATGACCCCAAACCCCCCAAAAATCCATCAAAAAACCCCAAAAAATTGACCAAGAATGCTCAATCCCAAAAAACCCCAAATTTGGGGACAGGGATCCCCAAAACCAACCCAGGACCCCCCAAAAGCCAACCCAGGACCCCCTGAGCCTCTCCAGGTCCTTCCCAGAGAGTCCAAACCCCTTAAAAATCATGGAAAACCCCCAAAATTCGGGGGAAATCCCTGAAATTGGGAAAGAAAACACAAATTTTTTGAGAAAAACCCCTGGAATCCGTGGGGAAAAAAAACCCCAAAAATTTGGTAAAAACCCCCAGAAAATTCAGGAAAAAAATCCTGAAAATTGTGGGGATATTAAAGAGACTCTGAACCCTCCCAGGGCTTTGGGAAAGGCCCCAAAATTTGAGTTTTTGGCCCCAAATCCTCACCAGCCTCGGCGGCCCGGACGTACTCGAGGATGAGGCGCACGCGGCTGTGCAGCATCTTGATGGCGCTGTGCTGGGCAATCAGGTGCTCCGCCACTTTTGGGGGGAATTTGGGCAATTTTGGGGCTTTTTTGGGGTGTTTGGGGGCAGCAAAAAACTTCAAAAAAACCTCCACGACGCCCAGGTTTGGGGCACCCAAAATCCCCCCCCAAAAAAGTTCAAATCTCTCCTAAAAACCTTCCCAAAATCCGCCCCAAACCGGCCCAGAATTGAAGCAAAAAAAAAACCCAAAATGCCCCCAAAATCTCCTCCAAAATCCACCCCAAACCAGCCCCAAATTACCCCAAAATCCCAATAAAAACCCCAAAATTCTCTCCCCATAAAACACCAAAATCGCCCCAGGAAATCCCAAAACCCCCAAAAAATCTCCACCAAAAAAAATCTCAATTCCTCCCCTCAAAAAACGGCCAAAATCCCTCCCAGAAACCCCAAATCCCCCCAGAAATCTTCCCCAAAACCCCCTCAAATGTTCCCAAAATAAACCCAAAACTCCCCCCAAAAACCCCAAATCCCGCCAAAAAATCTCCACCCAAAAACCCCAAATCCAGCCCAAAGAAACCCCAAAAACCCCAAAATCCCAACTCAAACTTCCCCCCAAAATCCCCAAAAATCCACCCCGGGGCTCTTGGGGCAGGTTTTGGGGTGAATCCCAGAGATTTTGGGGCGGATTTTGGGGCAGGTTTTGGGGTGAATCCCAGAGACTTTGGGGCAGGTTTTGGGGTGAATTTTGGTGGTTTTGGGGCAGATTTTGGGGCAGGTTTTGGGGTGGATTTTGGGGTGAATTCTGGAGTGAATCCCAGAGATTTTGGGGTGGATTTCGGGGTGAATTTTGGTGGTTTTGGGGCAGGTTTTGGGCTGAATTCCAGGGATTTTGGGGTGAATTTTGGGGCAGATTTTGGGGTGAATTTGGGTGGTTTTGGGGCAGGTTTTGGGGCACATTTTGGGGCAGGTTTTGGGGTGGATTTTGGGGTGAATGTTGGTGTTTTTGGGGCAGGTTTTGGGGTGAAGTTTGGTGGTTTTTGGGCAGGTTTTCGGGCACATTTTGGGGCGGGTTTTGGGGCAGGTTTTGGAGTGAATTTTGGGGTGAATCCCGGTGTTTTGGGGGCAGGTTTTGGGGGGAATCTCGGTGTTTTTGGGGCAGGTTTTGGTGTGAATTTTGGGGTGAATGTGGGTGTTTTTTGGGGCAGGTTTTGGTGTGAATTTTGGGGTGAATGTTGGTGTTTTTGGGGCAGGTTTTGGGGCAGGTTTTGGGGTGAATCCCGGTGTTTTTGGGCCAGATTTTGGTGTGAATTTTGGGGTGAATGTGGGTGTTTTTTGGGGCAGGTTTTGGAGTGAATTTTGGGGTGAATCCCGGTGTTTTTGGGCCAGGTTTTGGGGTGAATCCCGGTGTTTTTGGGGCACGTTTTGGAGTGAATTTTGGGGTGAAT
>JAWWMS010000416.1:0-12706 GCA_035048045.1 Chlorospingus semifuscus
CCGGGCTCTGCCAGGCCCTGTCCCTCGGCCCCACAGCCCCACCTTGAGGTCCTTGGAGCGCTCGGTGCTGTCCTGCACGGCCCGGCTCTGCTCCAGCGGCGGCCGCAGGTTCGCTGTTATGGCTTTCTCCTGCTTCTCCAGGTCACTGGTGACTTTCTCCAGCCCTGCCAGCAGCTGGCGTCCCCGAACTGATGCAGCATCTGGACAACAAGAAGAGACCAGATTAAAGCTGGTTATGGGAGCTGGGTGTGGGTTCAGTCCCACTGGTGGGTGCCAAACTCTCATCCTGCTGCACTCCCTGAGCCTGGCCTGCTGTGACCACAGCCTGGCTGCTCTGGCCCCCACCCATCCACTCTTGTCCCCAGGACCCTTAGGAGATGGGAAGATCCCCATAAGATGCTCCACCACCTCAGTTCAAGCCTTTCTGTGCCCCAGGCTGCCCTCCTGCCCACACCTCCAATGCTGTCTGCCTTCAGCCCCTCATAGCGCTGCTGCAGAACGTTCTTGCAGTTGTTGGTCTTTTCCCTCACGGTCACATACTGCTTGGCAATTCTGCAGAAGGGGACAGCAAGAGGTCAGTCACACCCTCTCCATAACCCTGTCACCATCCCCGTGCTGCTCCAGCTCTGGAGGGGCTGTGGGGGCTGCTCCCTCCAGGCAGCCATGAGGCAGGTGGGGGAAAAAGCACCCTCAGGCCATGCTGGGGTAGAGCAGCGTCTTCATTAGAACAGGGGAGAGGCAGCCGGGCAGGATACCTGCCTGCTGAGGGAGGGGTGGGCAGCTCCCCTGCCACAATGGCCCCCAGAGCAGGGGGAACTTGGGTGGGATCTTTGGGCAAGCAGGGAAGGGCAGGAATCCTTCGGGAGGAAGCCTGAGGCTCCGAGAAGGCAGGGCTTCGCTGTGGGAACCCCTGGGGCACGAGAGGAGGGTGCAGCGCCGGTGGCAGCGCCCGGGGCTGGGGCTGGGGCTGGGCCTGGGGCAGGCAAGGGCCGGAGGGGCAGCGGGACGGTCCCGCCAGGGCTGGGGGCACGTACTGCTCTGCCAGGGCGATGGCTTCGGGGTCGGGCGGGGGGATCATGAAGCAGACCCCGGGGGCGCTGATGGTGTCTCCTGCGCTGTCGGCCACTTCCCAGAGGTCGCCGCTGTTGCTGTGCAGGGTGTAGTGGGCTCCGCGGCTGATCTGGCCCTGGAGGACAGAACCAGTCACAGCAGCACGGCCCGAACAGCCGCCCGGTGCTGAGGCAGGGCCGGCACAGCCCCGAGCCCTGCTCCCGGCTCCTGCATGGGGAGCCTGCCCCTCGCCAGATACCCGTGCGCCTGCTCCTCTCTGCCCCTCTCCAGAAACTCGTGTGCCCGCTCCTCCCTGCCCCTGCTTCTCCTGCCCCTCGCCAGAATCTCGTGTTCCTGCTCCTCCCCGCCCGCAGCCTGCAGGCACCGGGCCGTGCCTCTTGCGACAGCCACGGCAAGCAGTTCCCACTCGGGCAGAGATGAGGAGGCGTTCCCAGGGCTGTGCCCTTGCCTTTCCTTTTCGGAGGAGCAGGCAGCTGAGTTGGCTGGAGCTGCTGGCTCCCATCCCACCCCTGTCGCTACCGTGGTGGCTGCGGGCTCTGCTGTCCCATCCCTCAGACCGAGCCGGTGGGATGAGGGGATGAGGGGATGCGGGCTGGGAACAGCCGGTGGCGTGGGGCGTTCCTTTGGTCAGGAACACGCCGGGACAGCAGCTCGGGGAGCGTGGGAATGTGACAGAGCTGTGCTGTCGCAACATCCCCAGGGGGTGTGAGAGGCAGCGAGGCCGCGTTTCCCCCAGATCCCTCCTTCTCCTCCGCTGCAAAATCTGCTCTTTCCACCGGGGCCAGGGCGACCTTTGCCTCGTTCCCCCTGCAGAAGCCACCGCCACTGCTTGGGCAAACCTGCTCCTTCCCCCAGTGCTGCTTCCCTGCCGTGCCCCGAGCAGTGCTGCCCACCCGGGCGGGGATGGATGGATGGATGGATGGATGGATGGATGGATGGATGGATGGATGGATGGATGGATGGATGGATGGATGACGGATGGATGATGGGTGCAGTACCTGCTCCCCCTCGTACTCGCACAGCGCCTCCACGGGCACGGGCTGCGGCGGCGGCTGCCGGCGGAACCGCAGTGGCAGCACCTGCTGGCTGCGCTCCTGCAGCGACTTCACCACGGCCTCGTACTTGTCCAGAGCCTTCTCCTGGTCCTGGCACGGGGCAAGAAGAAGAGCCGGTAGAAAACGTGAAGAGAGAACTCCTGGGCTCTCACAGCCAGGGAGGAGCTCATTCCCACACAGCCAGGACAGAGGCTGTGGCTGCTTCTGTGCTGAAGGCACCTCCTGCAGCCCTGTGTTCCTGTTCCAGGTGCTCCTGCACCCTCCTGCCTCCCTCTGCAGCCGGGCTGAGGGCTGGGACTGTGCCCAGGGGTTGCCATGTCAGCGAGCAGTGACAGGGTCCCTGTGTCTGGCCCACATGTGGCTGTGCTGGTGCCCCAGTCCCAACTCTGATTCCAGCCCTGTCCCAAGACTCTCCAGCAGCTGCTCTATTTCCAGCCCTGAAGGTGGAGATCCCGAGATGCTGAGTGGGATGGAGCATGCAGGAGCAGGGGGCACAGCTCTTGGGAAGGGCTATCAGCTGTCCTGGGACACCTGCATCAGCTGGGCCTGCTGCAGCATGCTTGGGCTTGGGCTGGGATTTAGGCTGAGGCTCAGGCCCAGGCCCAGCACAGCCCTTCCCATGTGGGTGATCTCCAGCCCAGCTCAGTGCAGCACAGCGAGTTCCACAACCTCCTCTGGCAGCAGGTCTAATTATGCTCCCACCCCTAAGGAGTGCTAACTCAATGAGAGAACAAATAAAAACCAGCCCAGTGAGCAATTACGTTGCTAGGGGAGAGGCAATCTCTAGCCAGGGGGGAAGGAAGAGCTGGGGAAGGCTGGGAGCAGCAGCACAACCCTGGTGCTCCCCACGGAGAGAGCTGGGCCAGGTGCCCACATGGGCAGGGACATCCCTGTGACAGTGCCAGGGGACAGTGGCTGCTGCTGCTGCCAACCCTGCAGCCCTGCCTGCACACACTCACATCCAGCTCCCGGAGGAGAGACTCCAGCTGGTATCTGTCCTTGAACTCCGGGCTGAATTTTTGGTCCAGGTCTGTATCCACCTTCTTCAAAAGCTCCTGAGCATCCTTGGCGTCCTTCTGAAACTGCAGAGAGGGAAAATTTCTTGTGAGAGAGGATCCTGCTGAAACATGGAGCACACCCTGCATGGTCTTCACACAGCCACCAGGAGCTTCTCTGGGAATCTGAACACTAGAATATGTGGAGAAATCACTATTCCCCTTGCTCAGGACATCAGATTGAAGGAAACAACAACCAGGGAGGAGCAGCTTATTCCATGCTGAGCTGTTAAGTCCCACCTTTCCCTGTCCTCACTTCTGTTTCACGGGGACAGCATCACCACGGTGTGTGGTGCCACCACCGCCAGCGCCAGCAGCAGGGAGAGCCCAGCCCTTGCTCACACAAACCATGCCCTGGGGCAGCTGTTCTGGCAGATCCCCACAAAAGGCACTGCCTGGGCTGGGCACCGCAGCTCAGCTTTGGCAGGAGCCTCATGGGGTGGGGAACACACCCAGGCTGTGGGAGAGGAATCCAGCCCGACCTGCTCCCCTGCAGAGCCTCCCTGGCTGTCGGATGCCATTTATCCAGCAGACATCTGTCTGCCCAGCTCAGCTGGGACACTCAGCCTGTGTGCCCGGCTCCCCGGGGGGCTTTGGCAGCTGGGACTTCCTACAAGGACCTGTTCTGCTTCCCAGAGGAGCATGCAAGCTCCCCCCATGCCCTGGTTGGGGGTGAGGGATCTCTGCTGTCCTGGGGACAGGGAAGCTGACACCCACTGTGGCTCATGACATTTCTGCTGGAGCAGAAGCTTTCTGCAAGTCATGCTTTGGCCAAGCAATCACTTACCTTAGGTGCCTGAGCAATTATGACTTGTGTTCTATCAGCTCAAGGTGCTCTCCTAGCCTTAAAAATCCTGGGTTTAGAGCACTCCATCTCTTCTACCCAGTTTCCAGAATAACAGGAATTTTTGTATTCTGCGATCTCCTGCAACCCAGCACCCACTCTCCAGGCTCCAGCAAGTCCCTGCCCTGGGAATGTGGTACCTGGTGGAAGTCCTCCATGAACTTCAGGTGGCTCTCCTCACAGATGAGCAGGTTCAGGTACTCCTTCCAGTCAGCGTGCACAGCTTCAATGTGAGCCTGCAGCACAGGGACAGGGGACATCAGCGGGACCCCCTGGCAGGGGAGGCCTGAACTGGCCAGCAGAAGTCCCAGTTTCCATCCTGAGGGAGCAGCTTCTTGGCTGCCTCTGGAGCCACCCAGATGCTCTCAGGGGGAGCCCAGGATGGGAATACCCAAGGCTGGGATGATCACACAGGCTGTGTGCAGGTGGCACATCCCTGTGTCCATCCTCCCACCAAACAGGGGTTCCACCACAGTTTATCCTCTCTAGGTGGGCACAAGGTCATTGCCACAGGAATGAGGAAGATGAGAAGAGCTCCTTAGGTTTATCTTTCCTCCTCCTGTGGTGTTTACACATCTGCAACTGAAGGAGGCTTTTTCCCCCTTGGCATCTCAGGAACTAAAGTCACGAGTGGTGTTGGCACTGGGTCCCACTCTGGAGAAGGGCTGGGTGAGTCTCCCATGCTCCAGGGTGGCTGAGGAGCTGGGAGCCATCCCTGGTGCTCACCTCGATGGCATTCTTCCCGGGGTGGTTCTGGGCCAGCAGCTGATCCCCATCAGCGTGCAGCTTGTTGATGGCCTCCTCCTTCTCTTCCAGCTTCCGGTGGATGAAGTTCTGGATGGAGAGAGGTGAGATATTGATCCCCACGAAAGGGAGGGGGCCCTGGCTGCACTCTGGGGCTGAGCAGCTCCACAAGACAGTGTGCTGTTCTCCACTGCAGCTTTCACTTTTCCTTCCCTGGCAGATGTTGCTAAAGATGTGACTGCTGCCAAGCCAGCTCTGAGATAAAGGACAGGAGGCTGAGGGAGCTGTCCTTGTCATGGGGACACTTCCCCATCACGTTATCTTTGGCAGAGCTAAGGATTAACCTCACTATCCCTGTACTACCACCTGCACATCTCAAAGCCCTTCACAATGGGCTGGGGGAGGCTGAGACACGGGAGAAGGGACATTTCCTGCCCCATGCAGCTCCTGGCTCCGTGCCCAGCTCCCCTCTGCCCAGGCCAGGCTCAGACCTCGTACTGGCGGCGCCGGCTGGGGTAGTCCAGGTTGTGGTCGCTCCAGTCGTAATGGGTCCTGTCCTTGGCCTGCTGATCCAGCCAGTAGAGCTTGTTGGTGCAGCGCTGCATGTAATCCTGCAGCGAGTGCAGGTCCTGCTGCCGCTGCTGCGAGCCGGCCTGCAGAGGGACACACGGACAGCTCAGCCCAGAGCTCCTCCCTGTGCATCCCCAGGGCCACTCCATCGAGGGACCCCTCCAGGAGTCACCTCCCAGGGCCACCCCAATGAGGGACCCCTCCAGGAGGGTTCTTCCCCCAGGGTCCCAGGGGCTCTTACCAGCAGCTTCTGGTATTTGGCTTGGAAGTCGCTCATGCTTTCCTGGAGGAGGATCAAGGCAAGGGTTAGGAGGGGTGGCTGGAGACACTTGGGTGCTCTGACAGGGGCTCGAGGGCGCAGGGGGATGTGGATTTGGGCTGGAAGGGGATGTGGTTTATGGGATTTGCCGCATTGTAAAGCCAGAGCTGGCGTGCAATGCTGGGCTCTCAGGCTGGGAAGGGATCTGGGCACCCACCCAAACCTGCTGTAGCCCCCTGGATGGTGGGACAGGGACACCCTCCCCTTCATCCAGGGCTCAGGGCAGGGCTGACCCTCCAGGGCAGCAGGGAGAGGGGCAGGAGAGCTGACCTTGCTTCCTTCCTTGACGATGTGGGGCCCGATGGCCATGACCTCGTTGTGGAAGATGTTGTGCTCCTCTACTTGGCTGTTGACCAGTGGCAGGTCAGTCCCAAAGCCTTTGCTGCTCAGTGCATCCTGGGGTGCACAGGAGTTGGGGTTAGCAATTGAGGAGTGGGGGGAGGCTGCCAAGGCCTAGGAGAATCCTCTTGGAGTTGCCCTGGAGCTGGGCTTGGATGGGCTCCAGTGGCTGCAGTGCAGGGATGCCCCAGGAGAGTGTGGGTGAAATCAGCTGTGCTGGAGGGCAGCCATGGGAAAACCAGTTTGGGGGGTTAAATAAACCCTTCTCTGGCTGGAGGAGTGCAGGGAGTGGGATCAAATGAAAAATAAAGGCTGTGGAGTAGAGCCTAAAGCAGGTGATGACTGCGGATGCTGAGGCCAGCAGTGGTGCCACCTCGAGCACTGACTCCTGGTGCCACAGCAGCCAGCCTTGTCCCACCAGCTCTGCCCCTCCCCTGCCACCCAGCTTTCTGCAGCTCCCACTGTGGAGCTGCCCAGAAGTTTTCCAAGAGCCAGGTTCTCCATGGGGAGCTGCAGGAGTCCCTGCCCAGCTGGTGCTGCTGGCCAGGCAGTGGCACTGGTGGCCCCTGTACCTGTTTCTCCTCAATCACTGTTGACCAGTTGACCTGGGGCTCGATGTGCTGCAGGGGGAAGTTGTAGATCTGGTCGTGTTTCACTCTCAGGTTTGCCACACGCTCCTTCAGCTGCCGGATGCTGTGGGAAGGGAAAGGTGAGGGTGGAATCAGGATGTGGGCATGGCTGGCATTGGCATTGCTCAGTGTAGCTGATCCTCTCCAGGTCCCCTGGATGGTGGCTGTGCTTGAGGAGAGCCCAGGTGGGCTGGCAGCAGCTGGGCTGTGCAGTGGGCAGGGAGAGGGCACCCCCTGTGCTCTGCCCTCTGCCAGGGGCTGCTCCTGTGGCTGTGAGCTCAGGGCACTGGGGCAGTGTGGGGCACAGGGGGCAGGTGCCACCTTGCCAGGCTGCCATCATCTCACACTCCCCATGCCCAGGATGGTGTGGGTTACACACTTTAAGGGGAGCTTGTAGCTGACTCCACAGAATTGGCCAAGGCTCCATGGAGGGCTGAGACTTAACAGTAGGAACTGCTGAGTTATGATGAGACAGCAAAATAAGCTCCTGTCTTCTGCCTCTCGCCCCATAGCTTATGTCTGTAACCCCATAAGCCCTTTTCCCCTAACTCTTACTATTGGACAAGGTTGGATCCCCCTATACCCTATAAAAAGGGGCTGGTTTAGCCCATTTGGGAGAAGAAGAGCTGTCACTGGCATCCTTCACAGACCCCTCAATAAACCATTGCTGTGGAACACCAGGACCCTCCTTCTCCTCTCTCTCCATCTGCCTCTGCCCCAGCCAAAGGCACCCTAGCGAGCAAGCAAAGAGCTGGAATCCCAAGAGAGCTGAGAATCACTAAAGAGCTGAAATCACTGAGCTTGCTTAGGGTAGCCAGGGCTGTGAGCTGACTGGGCATTCAGCACTCTATCTCCCAGAGGGACTGAGTTATCAAAATAGGACTGCCTTGTTCAGGGTTAAGCCTGATCTGAGGGCTGGGGGCTTGGGGGGAGACCGACCACCCCCCGCCTTTTCAGGAGCTGGCATGCAGAGCAGCCCGTGGTGACCCCCGCCCTGCATTCAGCCACTATCTCGACAAATTTTAAACTTTTTTCCCACCTAAAATGGTTTCATAGTCTGATAATTATGATACATTTTTTACAAAGAATTTTTTAAATCTTTGTTGGAGTTAAGAAAGGTAAAGACTTAGGTCTTTTTCTTCCCTTATCAATATTGCAATGAAATTGATAAGTAAAGACCAACTCTTTAGCTCAGCAGAGCCCCTGGAGAGGCCTCCCCTCGTCCAAGGGCTCTGGGGACAGTGGCCCATGCGTGTCACTCACTCTTCTGTGATCATGTCCCCCTGGGGATGCTTCATGTGCCGGGCCACGGCCGCGTCCCCATCCAGCACGTAGAGCAGCTTGTCAGACTCGGAGAGTTTCTGTGCTGTCAGCTCCTTGTACTGTGCCAGCTGGCACGACTTGATCTTGTGCAGGTCCTGCATGGTGGGGACAGGAGGAAGGGTCACCTCTGGGTGGCCAAGAGGACATCCCACCCAGCTCTCCCCTAGCACTGGAGAGGAGCAGGAGCTCTGCTGTCTCCCATCCACCTGGGATGGATTTTACTTTCCATCTCCTGTCACAGGATCATGGAATGGTTTGGGTTGGAAGGGACCTTAAAGACCATCTAGCTCCAACTCCTTGCCATGGGCAGGGACACCTTGCACTTGACAAGGCTGCCCCAATCTCAGCTGCTGGGGGAGGGCTGGGGAGCTGCATCACCTCAGGATGCATCCTTTGGGATGAGGAGGGTGTCTCAGGCCTTTGGGACGAGGAGGGTGGCTCAGGCCTTTGGGATGAGGAGGGTGGCTCAGGCCTTTGGGATCAGGAGGGTGGCTCAGGCCTTTGGGATGAGGAGGGTGGCTCAGGCCTTTGGGATGAGGAGGGTGGCTCAGGCCTTTGGGATCAGGACGGTGGCTCAGGCCTCTCCAGCCCAGCTCCGTGCTGGATGCACACCCCACTCTGCACAGTCCTGCTCCCCTGGGCAAGGGGGAATTTTGTGGGGCCCTGTTGCCTGGAACACCCTCCCACCCTCTTCCCACAAGCGGGGGGACCCCAATAACCCTTGAATGACCCTTGCAGATCATCACAATCCAGGTGCCAGTGAGGGCTGGGCAGGCACCCACACGTGCCCAGGAGAGGAGGGGAGAGCCCGGGCAGTGCCAGGGGCTGGGGCAGGGGGCAGAGGGGCTCAGGGAGGAGCTGTGGCTGCGGGACCGTGCCCTACTTACATTCTGCATTCGGGAGTCGGTCTCCACGATGTTTTTCTCCACCTGGTCAGCATTTTTCTGCAGGCGCTCGATGAGCTCGGTCAGCTCTTTGCTGGAGATGCTGGGGACAGAAGGGGGGCTCTGGTCACCCCTCGGGGGCGGGCACAGCTGCCGGGGGTGACCCGGGGGTGGCCGGGGGCCAGCGGGGCCTGCCGGGCTGTGCAGCTGTGTGTGACTCACTGCTGCCTTCCAGCTCTGTCCAAAATGCTCAGCCAGGGGGCCGGGAGGGGGCGGCTGGAAATGGGAGCGGTGCCTGAGCCTCCCTCGGCCTCGGAGCAGGGAGAGAATCACGGAATATCCTCAGCTGGAAGGGGCTCACGAGGAGCATCAGCTCCTGGCCCTGCACTGACACCCCAACAATCCCACCCTGGGCCTGAGAAATGGGGCTCCAGTGTGGAAATAGAGGAGCTGGAGCAGCAGGGAGGGCCCATGCCCACAGGGAGCCCCTTGGAGGGTGCTGGCCATGGGCAGCCCCTGCTGCAGCCCTGCTCTGCCCCTCTGTGCTCAGTTTCCCTCTCTATTCCCACTTTAACCCCCGGCAGGGGATGGGATCACACACGTTGCATCTCCTGCACTGGTTTTGCTGCCAGGGTGACACTGGCCAGGCTGGCAGGGTGCAGGGCCAGCCCAAATTCCCATCCCAGTGCAGGGACGGCGGGGCTGGAGCGGAGCAGAACACCCCGTGACGCAGGCTCTGCATTGCTGGGCTTATTTTAAACATTTCATCCCGTGTCTGTCACTGTGGCTGCAGGGAGAGGCTGCACATGCCAGGGCCAGCTCCAGGGCCTGTGCCAGGCACTGCCCAGCTCTCCCAGCCCTGACCAGGGCAGGAGCAGGGTGTGCCCCCCGAACCCCTGCAGCCAGAGGGGGCTGAGGCTGCTGGCAAGGCTGGGGTGTCCCAGCTGTGCTGCTTTGCCATCTGGGCTGGCTCAGTGCAGCCCCAACCACCTTCATATGAGCCTTAATGAGCTCGTCATGAGGTGGCAGAACGAATCTTTATGGGGCACTTGGAAGTGTCAACTGCTGCTGGAGAGGATGAGTGGGGCTGGCTGGGGGAGCAGCAGCACCCCAGCAGTGCTGGCTCATGGCACAGAGAGTTCCTGCATCCCCAGGCAGAGCCATGGAATTGTGAAGGTTGGAAAACCCTCCAAGCACATTGAGTCCAACCATTCCCCAGCACTGCCAAGGCCACCACTGACCCGTGTCCCCAAGTGCCATATCCACACAGCTTGTAAATCCCTTCAGGAACAGTGACCCCACCACTGCCCTGGGCAGCTGTGTCTGTGCCTGACCACCCTTGCATGAAGGAATTTTCCCAATATCCAACCTAAACCTCCCCTGGCATGGCTTGGGGCCATTTCCCCTTGTCCTGTCCCTGTTCCCTGGGATCCCCTGGCTATCCCCTCCTGTCAGGAGCTGTGCAGACCCACAAGGTCCCCCCGAGCCTCCTTTTCTCCAGGCTGAGCCCCTTCCCAGCTCCCTCAGCCCCTCCTGGTGCTCCACCCCCTTCCCTGGACCTGCTCCAGCCCCTCAGTGTTGGGAGGGCTCAGAACTGCCCCAGGATTGGGGCTGCAGCTCCCCAAGGACTCTGGTGCTGAATTTCAGGACCTGTTCCTGCCTGCCCCGTGTGCTGTCGCTTCAGTGCAGCAGAACAAACCCAAACCCCAGCTCTGGGCTTGTTCCTCCCTACCTCAAACCTGCCCCAGGCTGCAGGAGCCTTGTGGCATCCAGAAAAGTTCACACTTCCCTGGGAAGTTCTGCTATGGGCATGGTTTACACTGATTTTTTTCTTTTTATAGAAGCTGCATCATCAGGATGGTACTCAGAGGTTTGTGCCTGTCCCTGTGCCTGCTGCCTGCCTGGCACCTCCTGCACCAGCAGCAATGAGCCCAGGGGGCATTCCTGGCAGAGGAGACAAGGAAGGGGTCACTGGGAGCTGGAGTTGCAATAATTTCAAGGGTGATTCTCGTTCTGTGTTCAATAATCACAGCTGGAGGGTGCACGGGGAGATGGGGTGTGGGTGCTGGCTCCTGCTCCAGTGGTAGAAGCAGCTCCTCAAAATCCACTTTGGGGTTTCTTCCAACCTTCACCATCCCACAGAAAGCAGGGCAGGAGTCAGGTGGGATCGGTGGTTTGGATCACTGCCTGAAGTGTGCTGCACGTGTTTGGGTCTCTTTGGGTGATGGTTGCTCAGAGCTGGCAGCTCCTGCACCCTGGCAGAGCCTGAGGCCACCAAGGAGCCTTCCTGACCCTGCTCTGGAGCCACCTGAGCCTGGGGGATGAGAGGCTCATCAGCCAGGTGGGAGCTTGGGGTGCTCACTCTGAGGGCTGGGCTGGCACTGAGCTGGGCACAGCTGGCATCTCCTGCTGGCTCCTCTCCCTGGGCCCTGCCTTGGGCTCAGGGACCCCAGCAAGTCCAAGGATGGATCTTCAGGGTTGCAGCATGGATGGGAAAACCATCCTAAAACCCAGGAGAAGTCTGAGCTTTTTCAAACCCAGGAGAAGTCTGAGCTTTTCCTAGTTCTGCCTCTGACTGAAACCTCTAAACTGTAGGGAGGAAATAAACCCAAGGCAGGGATTTTTGGGTGCATGGCTGTGGTTCAGGCTGACCTGGAGAGCTGAGCCTGGAGCCTCAGCCCAGCCTTTTGCTCACTTTGCATCACAAAACTGATCTCAGGTGCTGGAAGCAGGAGTGCAGCACCCAGCCCTGAGCCTCCCCTCACTGCCCAGCTGGGGTGGGGTGAGGATGAGCCCCTACTCCCCTTCCCTCTGCTCCTCTCTCGGGCTGGAGCACAAGCTCTCCTCATCCCTGTGCCCTGCCAGCCCCTTCCCAAGCTGGGGGTGCTGCCCCTGGACCCCCTCCCACCTCCTGCCCTCAGTGACTGCCAGGGCTGGGGCAGAGTCACCCTCCAGCCCCTGGCACTGGGGACAGCGACAGTGACAGTGCCAGTGACAGCGACATCCCGTCTCCATCAGGGCAGGATGGAGCAGGGGAGGGCAGAGCAGGGAGGTGATGGTGATCCAGAACCTGCAGTGTCTGGGTGCCAGGAAATGCAGCCTTGCTCAGAGCAGGCAAGGACATGCTGGGAGTGATGTGGGCATGGCTGGGCTCTCCTGACACACCAGAGGAGCTGTTTGCTCTCTGCTGCTCTGTGGTTTCTGTGAGAGTCACCAGCTGAGGCTGTGGGACAGGGAATTCTCATAAACACTCCCATGGGAGTTGCAGCTCAAACTGCAGCGTTGGGGAGCTGCTGCTGTGCTCCCCATCCTGCCCTGAGCTCAGCTCTGCTCCCCATGCTGCCCTGAGCTCAGCTCTGCACCCCAGCCACTGCAGGGATAACAAGTGTGCAGGAATAAACAGAATAAGAGAGAATGGGAACCTCTCATGGGAGATCTCTCTTATTTGTGTATTTAGTTCTCCACACTTGTCACTTTGGTGCCACTTCATTTACCAGCTTGGACATCGCTGATGTGAGAACATCAGGCCTGTTAATTACCATCAGGCCTGTTAATTACCCATTGTCCCTGCCACAGCTGGGGCTGTGTGGATAAGCCAGAGGAGGAGCACAGGCCCTGCATCCAGCTGGATGTCACACAGGGAAAGCTGAAGCCTGGCTGGACTCTCCATGCCAGGGGATGGAGGAGTTTGGCTTCATCTGCTGCAAGGGGGAAGATGCTGGAATGCCCAGGACAAGGAGGAATGGCTCCCACTGCCAGAGGGCAGGGATGGATGGGATACTGGGAATTAGGAATAGTTCCCTGTGAGGGTGGGCAGGCCCTGGCACAGGGTGCCCAGAGCAGCTGTGGCTGCCCCTGGATCCCTGGCAGTGC
>JAWWMS010000417.1:0-12691 GCA_035048045.1 Chlorospingus semifuscus
GCAGGAGATGCTGCGGAAAGCGCCCCGCGAGGACCTGCCCGCGCTGCTGGCGCTGTCGCTGTCACCGCCCCGCCGCAGCGACAACGGCAGCGCGGCCGCGCCCCGCCGGGAGGGGACGGGCGTGGGGACAGTGACGGTGACAGCGAGGCGGGGCAACCAGAGCATGGCATCGGCCCTGCCTTGAGACCCCCCCCAGGATGGACACCACCGGGGATGGTGTGGACTCTGGGATGGGGGGCACCGGGGACACCCCAATGGGGACAGGGACACTCTCGGGGGGAGGGGTCTCCCAGCCCTGCCCCCATCCCCCTGGTGGGGCTTTCGGGGCCCCCGGATGGGTTTTGAGGTCCCCAGATCGGTTTTGGGGTCCTTTGTGGGGTTTTGAACTCCCCAGATTGGTTTTGGGTGCCCTATATCGGTTTTGGGGTCCCTGGTGGGGTTCTGAGGTCCCCAGATCAGTTTTGAGGTCCCCAGATCGGTTTTGGGGTCCCTGGATCGGTTTTAGGGTCCCTGGTGGGGTTTTGGGATCCCTAGTGGGGTTTTGGGGTTCCTGGATCAGTTCTGGGGTCCCAGGCCAGGTTCTGGGGATCCCCAGATTCGTTTTGAGGTTCCCAGATCGGTTTTGGGGTCCCCAGTGGGTTTTGGGGTCCCCGGCTGGGGCGCGCGGGTATTTATTGTATTTATGAGCCGCTCCCTGGACCTTTCTAAAGGGTTTTTTTCAATTAAAAAAAAAATCATTTTGTCCTACACTGGCGGCCATGGGGGACCCCTGGAACTGCTGGGGGGGGCTCAGGGCTCGGGGGGGGACCCCAAAATCCGCCCCACGGCCGCCCTGGCGCTGGCAATGCAGTCGTTGACGGAGACCCCGGAGTAGGAGGCGCCGACGAGGCTCAGGGGCAGCTGCTGCTCCTTGAGGAACCGCTGGATGCGCTCTGGGGGGACAGCGGGGACAGTGGGGACACTCTGGGGACAGCTGGGGACACCCCCAGGGACAGGGGACACCCCCAGCCCTGCCACTCTCACCTAAGCGCTCCCAGTGTCCCAGCGTGTACTGGGGGATGCAGTCCTGGGGAAAGGGGAGGGGGACACGGGTGAGACCCTGAGAGACACCCCCTGAAATGTCACCCACCCCGAGTGTCACCCCCACCAAAAGTCACCCACCCAAAGTGCCACCCTCCCCAAAGTGTCACCCACCCCGCCGGTGTCCCCACCTGCTGCACCCTGACGATGGCGTTTCTGGGGGTCCCGGCCAGCCCCAGGTGGTCGCTCACGGCCGCCCGTGCCCGGCTCAGCAGCAGCTCCGGGGCCACCAGGGCGGGGTCCCCAAAGCTCTGCTGGAACCAGGCCCCGCCCAGCATCACCTGGGGACACCCCAAAATCAGCCCTGGGACACCCACAGCGTCCCCAGGGCCATGCCATCCCAGTGTCACCCGCCATCAGCCCCCCAAAATCAGCCCTGGGACACTCACGGTGTCCCCAGGGTCACTCAATGTCAACACCCCCACCCCAAAATCAGCCCTGGGACACCCACAGTGTCCCCCCACGATGTCCCCACCATGAGTTCCCCAAATCACTCCTGTCACTCCCCCTGGTGTCCCCAGTGTCCCCACTGTGAGCTGCAGCAAGGGGGGTCCCAGCATCACCTGGGGGACACTGCCAGCCCCCCAAAACCACCCCTGTCACCCCCTCAGTGTCCCCAGTGTCACCCCTCCCAGGTATCCCCATATGACGTCCCCAGTGTCCCCCCACGATGTCCCCACCATGAGCTCCCCAAATCCCTCCTGTCCCCCTGCACGTTGTCCCCATTGTCCCCCTCAGTGTCCCCAGTGTCCCCTCCCAGTGTCCCCACCGTGAGGCGCAGCAAGGCCCTCCCAGTGTCCCCGGTGTCCCCTCCCAGTGTCCCCACCGTGAGGCGCAGCGAGGCCCTCCCAGTGTCCCCAGTGTCCCCCCACCGTGTCCCCGGTGTCCCCCCCCCGGTGTCCCCACCGTGAGGCGCAGCGAGGCCCCCCCGGGGGTCGCGGGGGTCCCGTCGTGCTCCGGGAACGCCACCGAGTCATAGACGATGCCCAGGAGCGCCGGGTCCTCCGAGGATGGCACCAGGTGCCCAAAGCCCTGCGGGGATGGGGACGGGCTGGGGTCACCGCGGGGCTTGGGGACACCTTGGGGACAGCGCGGGGACAGCGGGGAGCGCTCACCGTGACGGGCAGCGCGGCGCCCTCGTACTGCAGGTTCACCACGGCCACGGAGGCGGCCGGGATCGCCCGGAGCTCCCGAGCCAGCGGCTCCGCCTCGGGCGGCAGCGCCCGCGCCAGCGCTGGGGACAGCGTCAGTGACATCAGCGACACCGCGGGGACAGCGGGGACAGCGTCAGTGACACCAGTGACACCGCGGGGACACGGAGGGGACACGGCAGGGACACCCCCACCCCAGCCCCGTGCCGTACCTGAGGCCGGGAGGGCGCTGACGACGTGATCGGCCGTGAGGGTCGCACCGGGCACCGTGAGCTGGGGGGACAGCAGGGGACACTGGGGACACTGGGGGCAATGGGGACACTGGGGGCAATGGGGACACTGGGGACAATGGGGACAGCAGGGGACATTGGGAACACTGGGGGCAATGGGGACACTGGGGACAGCAGGGGACACTGGGGGCAATGGGGACACTGGGGACAATGGGGACAGCAGGGGACACTGGGGGCAATGGGGACAGCAGGGGACACTGGGGACACTGGGGGCAATGGGGACAGCAGGGGACATTGGGGACACTGGGGGCAATGGGGACACTGGGGACACTGGGGACAATGAGGAGGCGATTAGGGACACTGGGGACAGGACTGGGGAGGGGACTGGGGACATTGGGGACAGGACTGGGGACACGGGGAACAGTGGTGACACTGGGGACAATGAGGAGGTGACTGGGGACACTGGGGA
Source organism: Chlorospingus semifuscus (assembly GCA_035048045.1). Classification (NCBI taxonomy): domain Eukaryota; kingdom Metazoa; phylum Chordata; class Aves; order Passeriformes; family Passerellidae; genus Chlorospingus; species Chlorospingus semifuscus. Next base: position 2,931 of record JAWWMS010000417.1, read on the forward strand.
TAGGACTGGGGACACTGGGGACAATAGGGAGGGGACTGGGTACACTGGGAACAGGACTGGGGACACTGGGGACACTGGGGAGGGGACAGTGAGCTCTGGGGACACGGGTGGGGGGATGCAGGGTGGGAAGGGGACCCAGGGGACACCGGGGAGGGGACAGAGAGCACGGTGGCAGGGGATGGAGAGCGGGGAGGGGACCCGGCGAGGGCACCGGGTGGCACGGGCGGTGTCCCCACCTGCCACTGGCCGCGGCGGTGGCACAGGTGCGTCAGGGGTGCGTGGCAGCGCAGCTCGGCCCCGCGCGGGGACACGAAGGCCACCAAGGCGCGCGCCAGGGACTCCATCCCGCCCCGCAGCGACCACTGGCTCCAGCGCTCGGCCCGCGCCCGCCGCGCCAGCCCCGCCTCGGGGCCCGCCCCGCCGCCACCACCTGCGGGGACACCGCGGTGACAACGCGCGGGGAGGGACCCACGGTGTCCCCTGCGCCGGGGTGTGCCCCCCGTGTGCCCTGTCCCAGCCCCGGGGTGTCCCCCATGCCAGCCCTCAGTGGATCCCGGTGACAGCCAAATCAGGGGTCCCCACCCTGTTACCAGCCTGGGGGTGTCCCCACCCTGTCACCAACCCCAGGGTGTCCCCACGGTGTCCCCTGTCCCAGCCCCGTGGGTTGGACCCGTCCAAGGAGCGGCACCTGGAGGTCCCCGTGGTGTCCCCCTGTCCCTGTGCCCACCAGATGCCAGTGCCAGCCCCAGCAGTGTCCCCACAGTGTCCCCACCGTGTGGCAGTGCCAGCCCCAGCAGCACAGACCCAGCAGTGTCCCCATGTCCCCACTGTGTGGCAGTGCCAGCCCCAGCAGCACAGACCCAGCAGAGCCAGCCCCAGCAGTGTCCCCAAGGTGTCCCCAATGTCCCCAAGGTGTCCCCACCGTGTGGCAGTGCCAGCCCCAGCAGCACAGAGCCCCTCTCTCTCTCGGCCTGGAACAGGGCAGGGAAGCAGCTGCGCACGCTCAGGGCCCGGCTGTCCCCGGCAAACACCCCCCGGCACAGGGAATCCACGGCCAGCTCCGCCACCTGGGGACAGGGACACAGGGACAGTGACACAGGGACACACACCCCCCGGCACAGGGAATCCACGGCCAGCTCCGCCACCTGGGGACAGACAGGGACACAGGGACAGTGACACAGGGACAGTGACACAGGGACAGTGACAGTGACACAGGGACAGGGACAGTGACACAGGGACAGTGACACAGGGACACACAACCCCGGCACAGGGAATCCACGGCCAGCTCCGCCACCTGGGGACAGTGACACAGGGACAGTGACACAGGGACAGTGACACAGGGACAGTGACACAGGGACAGGGACAGTGACACAGGGACAGTGACACAGGGACAGTGACACAGGGACACAAGGACAGTGACACAGGGACACACACCCCCCGGCACAGGGAATCCACGGCCAGCTCCGCCACCTGGGGACAGGGACAGGGACAGTGACACAGGGACAGTGACAGTGACACAGGGACAGGGACACAGGGACAGTGACACAGGGACAGTGACACAGGGACAAGCTGTCCACAGCCACCTCAGCCACCTGAGGGACAGGGACACAGGGAGAGTGACACAGGGACAGGGACAGTGACAGGCTGTCCAGGGCCACCTCGGCCACCTGAGGGAGGGGACAGTGACACAGGGACAGCGGGGATGGGGACAGAGATAGCGACAGCAATGGGGACACTGATGGGGACAGCAGGGACAGCAGGGACAGTGACAGTGGGACACCACCCACCCCGGGGACACCCTGATAAGGCTGGGTGGGGCTCTGGGGTGGGGTTATCGGGGTTTCAGGGGGGTTCTCAGGCTTTGGGGCGGGGTGATGGGGGCTTTGGGGGATTCTCGGGGCTTCGTTGGGGTTTTGGGGGGTGACGGTGCTCTGAGGCGTTCTGGGAGTGCTGCTGTAGATTTTGGGAGTGGTTCTGGAGGATTTTGAGGACGGCTCTGGGGATTTTTTGTGGGGCTGATGCTGTTTTGGGGGGTTCGGGGGGTTTTGGGGAGTTCTGGGGTGGTTCTGTGAGTGGTTCCAGGGGGCTTTGGGGTGGATCTGGGGGTGGTTCCAGGGGGTTTTGGGGTGGATCTGAGGTTTTGGGATGGATCTGGGGGTTTTGGGTTGTTCCAGGTGGTTTTGGGGTAGATCTGGGGGTTTGGGGTGGATCTGGGGGTTTAGGGTGGATCTGGGGGTTTGGGGTGGATCAGGAAGTTTTGGGTTATCCTAGGGGATTCTGTGGGTTGTTCCAGGTGGTTTTGGGGTGGATCAGGGGTTTTGGAATGGATCTGGGGGTTTTGGGGAGTTCTGGGGTGGTTCTGTGAGTGGTTCCAGGGGGCTTTGGCGTGGATCTGTGGGTTGTTCCAGGTGGTTTTGGGGTGGATCAGGGGTTTTGGGATTGGGGGGTTTTGGGGGGTTCTGGGGTGGTTCTAGGGGTGGCTCCAGGTGGTTTTGGGGCGGATCAGGGTTCGGGGCACCCACCTCGGGCCCGAAGCGGCGCTGGGCGAAGCCGTGGGCGCTCTCGTCCGGCCCCGTCCCCGCCGGGGTCCGGAGATCCCGCAGGGCGCTCCAGAGCAGGGCCCGCGAGAACGGGGGCACGGCGCGCAGCAACCCCCTGGGGACAGAGAAGTGACACTGGGGACAGCAGGGGTGGCACCAGGGACAGCCCTGAGCAACCCCTGGGGACAGCAGGGACAGGGGGCACGGCCCAGAGCAACCCCCTGGGGACAGCACGGGTGGCATTGGGGACAGCAGGGGTGGCACTTGAGGCAGAGGGAACACGGCCCGGAGCAGCCCCTGGGGACACTGCACAGTCAAGGGGTGACACTGGTGACGGGGGGAGGTGGCCCTGGTGACAAGGGACAGGTGTCACCCACCTGAGGCCCGAGGGCAGGGGGTGCAGGGCCCCCCCCAGGTACAGGAACCGGTTCCGAGCCGCCGGGTGCTCCCTGGGGACAGCCAGGATGTCACCGGCCAGCCCCAGCTCCGACACCTGCGGGGACACAGAGTGGCACCACAGACACACGGGGACACCAGAGTCATCCAGGGACCCCGAGAATCCACACAAGGACCCCAAACTCATCCAGGGACTGCTAGGATTCATCAAGGAACCCCCCAAAATCATCCAGAGACCCCAAAAATTCTCCCAGAGACCCACCCAAACCCCAGGGAGCCCTCTGTCACCCCAAAACCAACCTCAGGGGCCACCAACGCCCACCCTGTGACCCCTCTGACACCCCGAACTCCTCCCAGGACCTCTCCAGCCCCCCATGGATCCCTCTGTCACCCCAAAACCAAACCCAGGCACCCCCAATACCCACCCAGGAACCCCTCTGGCACCATAAGCTGCCCCCAGAACCCCCTCTGGCAACCCAAATCCAGCCCAGAGACCCCTCTGTGACCCCAAACCCAGCCCCAGGGACCCCCCAATCCGCCCTCTGTCACCAGAAACCCACCCTGGGACCCCTCTGGCACCCCAAACCCAGCCCCAGGGACCACCCCCAGCCCCTCAGGACCCCTCCATCACCCCAAAACCAAGCCCGGGGACCCCCCCAGCCCCCCGTACCATGTGCAGGGTCTGTGCCCCCGCGGGCCCCGCGGGCCGGACGCCCCTCGGGCCGTGCTCGAACACGGCGCCCTCGGGGCTCCGGGTGCTCTGCAGCCACCCCCCGAACCGGCCGCTGGCCTCCAGCAGCACCACCTGGGGACCCCCGGCACCCCGAGTCAACACCGGGACCCCCGGTAACCACCGGGACCCCCGGTAACCACGGGGAAGCCCCGGTCACCATCAGGACCCCCAGGACCCCCGGAACACAAACGGGACCCCCGGGTCACCACAGGGAATCCAAACAACCACGGGGACCCCACAATCACAACCGGGACCACCGGATCACCACGGGGACCTGGAGTCGCCCCCGGGACCACAAATCACCACGGGGACCCCAAATCACCCCGGGACCCGCGAGTCAACACCGGGAACCCGAATCATCACCAGGACCCCCAAATCATCACCAGGAACACCGAGTCATCCCTGGGACCCCCAAATCAACACCGGGACCCTGAATTACCACCGAGACCCCCCAGTCACCACCGGGAACCCCAAACCACCACCGGGACCCCGAATCACAACCGAGACCCCGCGGGCATTGAGGCCCCGGGGAGGGAAAAGGGAACCCCGGGGACATTGGGGGTCCCGAGGGGACACCGGGGGTCCCGGGGTGCCCCGGAAGAGCGGGAGCACCCGGGAGGGACGGACACCGTGACGGAACGGGAGCGGGGTTCCCGGCAAGGAGCAGGGGAAGGTTCGAGGGTCTTGCGGGGAGGGTTCGGGGGTCCCGCGGGGGAAGGTTCGGAGGTCGCACGGGGAGGGTTCGGGGGTCGCACGCTCGCTCACCTTGGGCGGGCGGGGGGCGCGCACCAGGTGGTAGCAGGCGGCCAGGCCGCTGATGCCGCCGCCCACGACGGCCACGGTGGGCGGCATGAGGGGAGCTGGGGCGGGCAGGGTCAGAGCGGAGCCCCCGGACGCACCGGGAGCCCCCGGACATGCCCAGCCCCTCAGCCCCGGGACCCGCCGGGAGCCCCCAGAGCCGCTCGGAAGTCCCCGGACCCACCGGGAACCCCCGGACCCACCGGGAGCCCTCGGCCCCTCAGCGCCGGGACCCTCCCCTCACCTGTCCCGAGTCCGCCGCGCTGGCCACGCCCCTTCCCGCCGCTTATCAGGGCAAGGGGCGGGGCTAAGAGCAGGCGGACCAATGGGAAGGCGCAGCGCGTTGATGGACAGCGCGCTGTGGCGGGAGGAAGCGCACCCATGGTAATAAGCCACGCCTACTAACTACCAGCCAATCATCGAGCACGGCACGCTGCGGTGACCACGCCCATCTCTAATCAATCAACATCAGGTCACACCCATACAAACCACGCCCACTCAGTGTCAGTCAAACGCAAACCCCGCCCCTTTAGCAACAAACCCCGCCCCCAAAGTCCCAAAACTCGGCGCTTTTTGGGGTTTTTTTAATAAATTTATTCACAAAACCCCCCGGGGCCGCGCGGGCTGCGGCCGCTCCCCCCGCACCCCCGTCTCCGCGGGTCTGGGGGGCTCCCGGGGGTTCCCGGGGCAGGGTTCCGGGGGGTTCCCGGTGTGTCCCGGCGGTTCCCCCGCAGCCCCGGCCCCGCAGGCGGCTCCGCTCGGGGCTCTCAGGCTCTGCGGCCGGGCGGCTCCTCCAGCTCGTAGAACAGCACGTAGCCCTCGCTGGACGGCACCTGGTTCTCGCTGATGGGCGAGACGCTGCGGGGACACCCTCAGCACTCAGTACCGGCCGCGGGGGCTCGGTACCGGGGCGGGGGGCACGGGAAGGGGCGGGGAGCACTGACCGGGAGTCGTTGTAGACGCGCCAACCGGCGGGGTCGCGGCAGAACGCCGTGTAGTGCCCGTAGTGCACGCTGCCCGAGTGGTTGCACAGAGCGTACAGGCTGTAGACAGGGCTGCCTGCAGCACGGTGAGGGTCAGGTTTAGGATCCCCCCCAACCCCAAAACACCCCAAAAAAACCCCAAAACCCCCCCTGGGAGCTCTCCTCACCCGCCTTCTCGCTGGCGAACTCGCGCAGGTTGAGCTGCTGCAGCGGGAAGTCCACGAAGACGGAGCATTTCTTGATGGAGTAGCGCGTGGTGGAGAACCTGTTCAGGTCTGCCCAGAGTTAAGGGAAGGAGAAGATGGAGGGGTGACCCCTGTGCTGCCCTCCCGTCCCCAAACCCCCCAAAATTTTCGGGGTGTCCCCCAGCTCGGGGCTGATTCCCAAAGGATACGGAGCACCAGGATGCGTGGGAAGCGCTGGATCGTCAACTTCTTGGTGCTGCGCGTGCGCTGCCGGCACTTGTCACACACCTGAGGGGCCAGGGGACATCAGGGACGTTTTGGGGACAAATCTGGGGGTGCAGGGGGGGTCCCCGGGGGGGTTCATCCTCTCACCGGGGCGTTCTCCGAGTCCAGCTCCTCCTCCTTGGTGAAGAGGCTGAAGCAGTCGTGCAGCGAGACCTTGCCCCCGGCAAAGCTTTTCTGGGGGGGCAGGAGGCTCAGGAGGGGAATTTGGGGGGTCAGGGGGGGAATTTGGGGGGTCTGAAGGGTTTTTGGGGGAGTCTGAGGGGTTTCTGGTAGGTTTAAGGGGTTTTTGGACAGGTCTGAGGGGTTTTTGGGGCGGTCTAAGGGGTTTTTGGAGGGGTCTGAAGAGTTTTAGGGAGGTCTGAAGCATTTTGGGCGGGATCTGAGGGGTTTCTGGGGGATCTGAGGGGTTTTTGGAGGGATCTGAACGGTTTTTGGAGGGGTCTGAAGGGTTTTTCAGGTGTCTGAGGGGTTTTTGGGAGGGTCTGAAGGGTTCTGAAGGGGTCTGTGGGGTTTTGGGGGGAGTCTGAAGGGTTTCTGGTGGGCTTGAGGAGTTTTTGGAAGGGTCTGAGGGGTTTTGAGGGGATCTGAAGCATTTTTGGGGGGGTCTGAAGGGTTTTTGGACAGGTCTGAACAGTTTAGGGGGTCTGAAGGGTTTTTTGATAAGTCTGAGGGGTTTTTAGGGGATCTGAAGTGTTTTTAGGGGCTCTGAGGGGTTTTTCAGGGTCTGAAGTGTTTCTGGGGGGATCTAAGGGGTTTTTGGGGGGGGGTCTGAAGGGTTTTTGGGGGTCACCCCACCGTACCTTTGGGATGGGCAGCGAGAGGTCGCAGAACACCTCGAAGGTGGTGGAGCGGTAGCCGCAGGCCTGGCACTTGAGGCAGCTCTTCAGCTGCCCCACAAAGAGATCTGGGGGGGCAAAGAGGGGCTCAGGGGGGGCACCCCCAGAGGTTTTGGGGTCCCGGGGAGGGGGGCACACCCCCATTACCAGCGCTCACCCACGATCTTGCTGTCCTCCCTCTCCAGGTAGCGCTTCCACATCTGGTTGGCGCGCTCGTCGTCGCTGCGGAGGTGACACCAAAAGTGACATTGGGGTGACAGCTGTCCCCAAAATCGGGGTTCCCCCTCCCCAACGACCCTCCCCCCTCTCTCACCTGAGCGTTTCGGGGTCCTCCAGGGCCGGGGCTCTCCGTGTGTCCGACAGGATGCTGGGGGTGCGCCGGCCCTTCCTGTTGATCTCCATGTGCAGCCGGTCCATGAAGAACTTGAGGAATTCCTGCGCGTCCTGCTGGCTGTGGGGACACTTGGTGACACTTTGTCCCCTAGGAGGGTCCCCAAAAGAGTTTTTTTGGGGGGATATCTCACCTGTAACCCGTGAAGGAGGGTACATATTTCTGGAACACGGCCTTGAAGCGCCCGGGGTTGACGGCCTCGGAGGAGTCGGGGTGCCAGAGGGCGGCGATGACATCGGCGAAGGCTGCGGGGACAGCGGGGACACGGCGGGCTCAGCGCCCCCTGAGGGGGTTCTGGAACGTTCTAGGGGTGCTGTGGGAGTTTTGGGGGGTCTGTCCCACCTTCGGTGAGCTCCTGGGGGGCGCGGGGGCCGGGGGGCTGCTCCTGCTGGAAGTCGCGGCGCAGGCAGTAATCCCGCAGGGGCTTGGTGCTGCTCAGGCACTGCAGCACGGCGTTCATGAAGCACTGAGGGGACACCACGGGGACATCACGGCGTGTGGCACTGTCACCAGGGCTCCCTCGGGGTGGCCCTGGTGTCCCGTGGGGCTGGGGGTACCCGGGGATGTGATGGCCCCAGTGGGATGGGGCTGTGGTGGGTCGGGGACACTGAGGGGACGCCCAGGTGACACCAAGGGACACTTAAAGGACACCAAAGGGACATCGGAGCCCTCCCACAGCCCAGGACAGAAGGACAGGAGTGCTGGGGACCCTGAGGTGATCCCAAATCCCTCCCACACCCCAGGACAGAGGGACAGGATGGTTGGGGAACCTTGGGGACAGCGCTGTGGGGTTGTGGGAATGTGACATCCCAGCAGGACAGGACCATGGCCACCAAGAATGAGGACCCCGAGGTGACCCCAAATCCCTCCCGCAGCCCAGGACAGGAGAGCTGGGGACCCCGAGGTGACCCCGCATCCCTCCCACAGCCCAGAACACAGGGACAGGAAGGTCGGGAACCCCGAGGGGACCCCAAATCCCTCCCGGGAGCGTCTCGCTGCCCTCTTACCGTGTTGCCCAAATTCCTGAGGCCGACGTGGCCCGAGCCCAGCAGCAGCGTGTGGTGCGTCTGGGGGGGACACAGCGAGGGACACCCGGTGAGCCACGCCCCGTCCCCCCGAGCGTCCCCCCGGCTGTCCCCCGGCGGTGCCTTCACCTCTCCGGTGACCAGCAGCAGCCCCATGACCGCCGTGTGCACCACGGACTCGGCGATGTCGGCGGGGCGGCCCGGCAGCTCCCGGCGCGGCAGCAGCGAGCGCTGCAGCTTCCGCGGCAGCTCCGCCACCAGCGTGGCTCCCTGCAGCCCCGGCATGGCCGCACCGGCTCCCGGTGGCACCGGCGGCACCGGCGGCGGTCACCGCGGTGTCCCCTCCTCCCCCTCAGCTCATTAGCTGATCCGATTCCCCCGCGCTATTCTGGGCCCGGCGAGGCTCATCCCGGGGGATTAATTAGCCGGAGCTGCCGCCCCTGGGGAGGTAAACACCCCCCAAAAATCCCTCTCTGATTTTCACCGAGGGGTTTTGGGGGTCTGGTGGGGATGAGGGACCCCCTGTGGCAGCGCTGGGGACATCCCGAGGGGGGACAAGGCAGGGTGGCCGTGCCCTGGTGGCGTTTTGGGGATTACGATCGCCCCACACGTGGCACGGCAGGTGAGGGATGGGGAGGGGGGAGCACGGATGCGGAAACGGGGAGGGGGCGGCGGCCACCTCGGTGTCACCTCAGTGTCACCAGGGTGTCACCGGTCACTTGTGGTCACTCTGGAGCTGTGTGGACACAAGGATGGCACCGGCCACCTGAGCTGGGGGGACAGCAGCGACTCCACCCCAGAGCTGTGGGGGTCCCCAAAACAGGACTGGAGCGGGGACAGGTGAGAGTGCCACCACTGTGCCACCCTGGCGATGTCACCGAGCCTGAGCGGGGACACTGCGGGGGGCACAAAGTGTTCCCCAGAGCTGGGGACAGCGTGGGGGTCTCAACATGTCCCCAGAGCTGGGGACATTGCTGGAGTCTCAAAGTGTCTCCAAAGCTGGGGACAGTGTGGGGGGCTGAAAATGTCCCCAGAGTTGAGGACACTGAGGGGGTCTCAAAGTGTCCCAAAAGTTGGAGACACTGCGGGGGTCATGAAATGTCCCTGAGGTTGGGGACAGCATGGGGGTCTTAAAATATCCCCAAAGATAAGCACAATGTGGGGGTTGCAAAATGTCCCCAAAGCTGGGGACACTGTGGGGGTTTCAAAATGTCCCCAAAGTTGGGGACAGCATGGGGGTCAGAAAATGTCCCCAAGTCTGGGGACTCTGGGGGGGTCTCAAAATGTCCCCAAGGCTAAGGACTCACAAAACATCCCTGAGGTTGGGGACAGCACAGGGGTCTCAAAATGTCCCCAAAGCTGGGGACAGCATGAGGGTCTCCACATACCCTCAAAGCTGGGGACACTGAGAGGGCCTTAAAATGTCCCCAGGGCAGGGGACACGGGTGTCCCACCCCACACCCCTCGGTCCCTCCCGGTCTCTTACCGCGGCCGCCTTGTCCTCGGTCCGGCCGGGTGCGGGGCTGCCGGGGCCGTGGCCGAACGCGGGCTCGGGGCGGGCGCGGGGGCCGCCCTCGGGGCGCACGGAG
>JAWWMS010000418.1:0-12644 GCA_035048045.1 Chlorospingus semifuscus
AGCCCTGAAGATGCTGTCAGGATTCAGAGGAAGAAGCTGACACTGACCAGACAGAATCCTGTGTTTGAATGGAATTTATGCACCATGTATGAGGGGTATGAATATGCAACAGGCTGTTGCTTTTAAGGGTTAATCCTCTGCTAACGTGGGTCCTTTTTCAGGCTTATTTTGCCCAGAAAATGTACCCAGACTGTCCTTAACTCTTTGTTTTTATTGTCTCATATTGTCCTAATCCAAATTGTCCAAATTATTATTACTCTAATTATGTTGCTATTTTTATAACCATTTTATTACTATTAAACTTTAAAAACTTTAAAAACGAGTGATTGGCGTTTTTCACAGCATCACCGCTCCAGAGCTCCTCATCCTCCCCCTGACCCCAGGGAATCTCCAAACAAACCCATCTGGGAGCCGGGAGATGGGTGGGCCGGACACAAATAAATAAGTGCAATAATAAATAAGTGCTAATTGCTGGCGCTGGGCTTCAAATGGTTACTGCCTGCGTATTTATTGGGCAATTAAAGGCTTTACTGGGCATTCGGAGAGATCAATGACTGCTTTTCCCTCTGCACTTGGAGTGGTTCCACCAGGAATGGCCACGTTTCCCTCCTGGTCACCCCTGCAGGCTGTGCTCTCCTTTAGGGTTGGATTTGGGCCAAACCTGAAAGGTTTTTCCCAGGCTAAATGGTTTTCCAAAGTCACCTTGATCGGAATTGCGAGGTTTCATCGTGGAAAAAGCAAAATTCCTGCCTGAGATCCAACCCAGAAACAGAGGAGAAAGGGATGAGCTCGAAGCCCGGGCTCAGAAGAGCTCCAATTTCAGCTGGGCTTCTTCTCCCAGCCAGGGTAACACCAAATTCCAGTGGGAGGTGGGAACCACAGGAGCTTCCAGGTCCCTTCCAAGCCAAGCCAAGCCATGGCCTGGATGTGGATGCTGTGGGTGCTCAGATCTTTCCAGAGGTTCTGACATCAGCCAAACTGATGGGAGAGATGAAACCCACTGAGGATTGAGAAACTGATGGGAGAGATGAAATCCACTGAGGATTGAGAAACTGATGGAAGAAAAGTCCACTAAGGTTACTAAACTCACTGGAAACAGGTGACTCGGAAGTTCCTGCATTTTCAAGTCCCAGGCTGGGAAAACTCATAGGGAAACCCCCACAAAATCAGATTTCAGACACCTCCCGCTCTGGCTTTTGGCTGCTGGTGGAGAAATAAAGCCTGACTCTTTAAGGTCACTCTTAGCTGAACTCCACGGAGCATAAAATGTTTTTGTTTAAACACCAGAAGGATCTGGGTCTCTTCTGGAAAACAAAGCTGGTGGTCAGGAGACTCAGCCCCATCCCACCAGCTCTGAGCTTGCTGTGCTCATCCCATTGCTCCCCTCACCAGAAATCAGGAATCTGAGGAGGTTTAACGAGAAGCCAAGCAGGAGGTGATGGGTTTCCACCAGGCCAGACTGGGAACTCACTGGAAGGATCCCTGCAGGAAAAAATGTGCCCATCCCATTGCTCCTCTCACCAGAAATCAGGAACTCACTGATTTTATAATACAAACACAAACCAGTTTGGATTTGTATTAAAAAACCAAATAAAAGCCAGCAGAAGTGCCCAGGGAATGTCCTGGATGTGGTGCCTACAGAGTGAGAATCTTCTGGACCATGGAGGAGCTTCCCTGAGCTGGTGCCACCAGGGTGAATCCTTTGGAGGCAAGGGTGGAAATGCACAGCAAGGCCCTGTGGCAAAGCATCAGTTTGGGCTCTTTAGGAATTATTTTTTCTCTTAAAAAAAAAGCAAAAAAAGGGGATGTTTCCCCCACTCCCATTATGGGAATCAAGAGTTTTCCTTCCCAACCTCCTCCTGCCCCCCGTTGCTTTGCTGTAGGATATTTTCTTTTTTCCCCAGGCATCAGTGAATGCCACCAGCTGGGAGCATTCCAGGGGTACACAGGGGTGGGCTGGGGGTAAGGTGAGGAAGGTGGGCATGAAAGGCATCCTTAAATCTGCTCCAGCATCCCTGAGCACCTGGATCTTGCAGGAGAAGCCAGATCTTAGGAGGGTTGTGAGGGAGAGAGAGCAGCCAGCCGTGCCCATCACGAAATCAAAACCCACATCCCTTCAGGAGAGCAAAGGAGGGGAGGGACGGATGGCTCCTAAAAAAAGGAGCTCTACTACAGCTTTACACCCAGGGGGAAGCCAAACAGAGTTCTGCCAGGCTGGAAGTTCACATTTCAAATCCAGGAGGGGAGAGCACAAAGCAGCACCTCCTGCCTGGGTGCTGGGGGTTCAGCACGGTGGGGAAACCTTGCAGGAACAAAGGGGAGCAGCTGCTGCCTGACAAACCAGCCATGGGAGCCCAAAAAAGGGGGAAAAAGGAACATCCATGAGCAGCCCTGCAGCTTCTCATCCCTCACAGTGCTGCTGGAGCCTCCCTGGAGCACCTGGAAAGGAAGAGCAGGGAAGGAAACGGGAGAGTTCCCCCAAATCCCAGCGGGCAGGAGAGGTGGGAGTCTGGATGGGCAATGACAGATTTAGGTCAGGGCACAGCAGGCTGAGAGGATAAACCCCAAATCCCCAATCCCAGGCTGTGGCAGCCCCACTCACACCATGAGGACACAATTTCACCTCTCCAGCCCTGGCCAGGTTTTCTCTGGAGCAGGATCTGCACTGGTGCCCTCTGGGGCACCTTGTCCCTCCTGGGTGGCTTTGAGGTCACCAGGACTGCAAGGTCGGGAAAATCCAACCCCAATCTGCTGCTTCTCCCTCTTTTTGAGGGAAATCCCCCACTTTTCCTCATCTCTGAGCATCCCTGATTTCTCTGTGAGACCAGCACAGACTGGGCAAACCACAGCACTGGTTCTGTCTCCGTGGTGCCCTTGTAGATCCTAAATGTCTCATTTCATTCTTCACTCCAGGGTGGTTTAAATCATCCTTAAATCATCATTTCCCCCCTTTCCATGCACTCTTATGGAATCTTATCTGCTGCTCTCCAAGGACCACACAGCTCTCCCAACTTTATGTCATTTTTTTCCTGCAGGGACCCTTCCAGTGGGTTCCCAGTCTGCCCTGGTGGAAACCCCATCACCTCCTGCTTCCCTCTCCATCACCTCCTGCTTCCCTCTCCATCACCTCCTGCTTCCCTCTCCATCACCTCCTGCTTGGCTTCTCCCTGAGCCTGCTCAGATTCCCGATTTCTCCTGGGGCTGTGCTCAGGACAAGACCTCTAAAGCTGTAAATAAATGTCAATTACCTGCCCATTGCTCAGGGATTTTAGCTGGTTCAGAAAAGCCTCGTGGAGAGCCACCATTTCCCTCCAAAGCAGGGATTAGGCCATGCCACATGCTGACCTCAGAGATGTTTCATTATTCTTACTTTAAATGATCATTTGGAGCAATTTAGCAGATACAGATGTAACCATTCCCAGCCTAATTCCTTGGATCCCCTCCAGAGAGCCTTAAAGCCAAGGTGCAACACTTAGAGCTCCCTTCCTGGGGGAGAAGAGCTGTTTTTAATGGAAGCTCCCATATTTTTGGCTGGCAGATCTGTCACTCACCCCACGTGCACTCTTAGATACACACCCATGATGGCCTGGCTGACTTATTGCTTTTTAATTTATCAATTTGCACCATTACTGGCTCCTCTGCCATCCCAGCTCCTGGACCATCCCTCATCTTTATGGCTGGCAAAGAGTGACAGGAGCTGGAAAAGGAAGCAGTGGAACCACGAAGACTCAGGCAAAGAACAAGCTGCAACCAACAAGTTTTCTTGTCTTTATTAGAAAGAGACCTATACAATATAGCAGCCTCTCTCTGCAGTACTTTACAGCTTTTTTGTTCCTTTGTTTTTTTTTAATTTTTACTTTTATTTTTAATTATTCAGAATACTGTACAGCTGACACAAAAAATCTCGACGTGTAGAGAGAGAGAGAGAGAGAGAGAGGAAGGGGGAACATAATACAAACTGGCATACTTAATCAAACCCAAATAATAGGAAACAACAAGCAAAGTGAAATGTTTGTCAATTGGTTTAATTACAGTACAAACAATATAAATAAAGCATCATCGAGTCATTGTAAAACAAACTTGCTGGATGAGGTAATATAAAAACAACAACAAAAGACCTTTTTTTTTTTGCCTTTTTTTCTTTTTTTTTTAGAATTTCCACACTGTCTCATCATCATTTATACATTATTATTTACAGAAACAGAAAACAAACAAAAATAAACCCAAACCCCAACAACCCAAACCTTGCTATGAAGCCTGCCATGTGCCAGGTACCTCCTGCCTCTACCCCAGGCAGGTGCTCCCTGCTCACCTGGGCTCCCTCCCTCCTCAGCTGGACAGACAAACACCACAAAGCAGAAAGACCTGGAGGATTTGGGGGCTGAACACAAAGTCTGCTGCTCAGGGCTGGGCCAAGCTTTTGGGAGATGCTCAAATCCTGCTGAAGCCCGGGAGTTTTAAGGCAGCAGGAGCTGCAGATCCGAGACCTTGGCTGTTCCAAGAGTCAGGAACATCACACAAGGAGTCCCTGGTGTTTTGGGGGACACTCCTGCCCCAAACCCCCCTCAGCCTGTGCACCCACATGCAGCCACCAGTGAAAGGTGCTCCTGACAGTGACACAGCAAGAGGGACACCTGGGACTACCAGAGAATGGGCACATCCTCTTCTCCTCAGCAGATCCCATGGAGAATCCAGCTGAGCCCCTGCTTACCTCAGGAAAAAACACTGGGGGGGTTTTCAACAGCACTTCCAAGGAATTGAGGGAGTGGGAAAGGCAAGATCCTCCCATTGTTTCCAAGATCCTCTAATTTTTCCCCACAGCTCCTTCCTGCCCTCTCCCTGTGGAAGGACAGGAAACCAAAGCCGGGGCAGAGATGGTGGCAGCAAGGCTGGCTCAGCTCCTCCCAGCCTGCAGCACCCCAGGTTTGTGACACCCCCACTCCAAAATTTTACAGCCAGTCATGGCCAAGGACAGCTGGAGGGAGGGATGAGGAGCTGGAGACAGCTCTTAGAACATCTCCCTTGGAAACATCTCCCCAACAGCCCCAAAAGGCAGCAGGACCCCAAGGGCACTGAATCCCTGACAGCTCACTGGTCCCACAGCCAGGTTCAGCCAGAAAGGTGAGTCTCAAGGAAATTTGTATTTAAAAGAGCCTCTGCAATGCAAGACTCTGTCCCTTCTACCTTCAGGATCTCCTTCCCTGGAGCTTCCCACCCCAGGGCTGGTCAGAGGGATTTCCCCTCTCCAAGGGAGGGATGTCTCCCCTCCAGCCCTGCAGGCCAAGCTCAAGGTTTCTCAAGCTGAGTGTTGCTGCTTGAAGGAATTGGATTTTTGGAAAACCCCTGAGGCTGCAGCAAGCCTGGAGCTCATCTCCCTGCACCTCCCCATCCCTCCAGCCAGTGGCTGGTCTGACTCCAGCTGGGATAAACTCCCAACCAGAGGCTGCCTCCAGCTCCTGGTGGTGATCAGGGCATTCCCACAGTCCCTGACAGCACTGTGGCACCAGCACACACACACAGCAAGTGCAAAGTGACCTCCAGGTGACACCTGAGGGCTCAGGACACCCTGGCTGCACCTCACCCACCAGTTCAACTCAGCTCAACCCCTACATTTGGGATGCAGATGCCAAAAACCCCACACTCAGCACCAAAACCCTTCTTGGGTCCTGCAGGAGGAGTCTGGGGTGTGGGGCTCAGAGGAGATGTGGATAAACTCTCTCTGTGAGGGGTTTTCCTCCTCGTGCCCTGCAATTCCTGAACACCAGGGAAGTGTTTTCAGCTACTTCAGGAGTACAAAACCCCCACATGGATCAGTTCTGGAAAGAGGGGAGGAGCAGGGAGCATTCAGTGCCAGCAAGCAAGGTGCCACTGTCCCCAAGGCATGCCATGAGAGCTCTGAGGTGTCCCCCACCCACCCCCCTCACATTCTGTACACAACACACAGATGGGAAAATGAGTAGCTCTGAAGCACTGCAAAACAGCCAGGCCTTAGCACTGGAAGCTAAATAAACCACATCCAGAAAATCCATGGCTGAGGGGAAGCTGAGGCTCTGCCTGCCAACAGAACCCAATGTGCCACGGGGGTTTGGGGTGCAGGCAGGCACGGGGAGATGAAGAGGTTAAAACTGCTGAAATGCACAAAGACAGCTTTATTTTATCCACCCACAAGCAAAATCCTCCCCCCTGAACATGGTAGGAAACGATGGGAGTTCATTCACCCACATCTTGCTGTCACCCTGAAATGAAACATGGGGCCAGAAACATGCTTGGCAGTTTGGGGCTGAAGATGGCCCTAAAAAAACCCCAGACTGACCTCTTACTTTTCAGAAATCATGCAATTCCCCTCTCTAAACGTGAACTATTCACAGCTCCTGACAATCCTGGCCAAGAGCCCTCAAACCTCCCTTTAAAGTGTGGGACAGACTCAGTCAAGTCAAGGTAAACTGTCCCAATATTTACTGTAAAAACTGGCCCATGCTAAACAACAAAGCAAAACCTACAAATATCCTAAACCAACAAATCCACCCATCTACAGCTCTGGATGTTTTGCTCTACGACCTCTATTATTATTTTCCAATAAAACCATTCAAGCCAACCTTCCTTTTTTTTTTTTGGTAGCTTAGAACTCAAAACTCACTGCAGAACCTCTTCATTTGGGGTAGTTCAGTGTTTCTTTTCTACCTTGACAAGAACTTTACTCTGAGCAGTTTTGGGTTTTTTTCCCCTCTTGTGCAGCAAACACAAGAACACCCATCCCTGGCTTTTCTGTGCAGTAAATGTTACCCACAAAACCATCCAGAATGGAAGGTGTGGAACTGAGGGTCCACAGGCAGAGATCCCACCTAAGGATAGGATTGTTGCAGCAGCCCCTGGAGGGGGAAGGAAGATGCCTGACGGTGAGATGAGGATGGGGAAGTTGTCTCCTCTCCAGCCAAGCTGCCCCAAAGTTTGGTCCCCAACGCTGCCCTCGAGTCCCCCCTCTGACAAGAACCACGTAACCAAACATGAAATGACCATTTCACCAACAACAAACCCCACAAACCATCCCTGTTAAGGTGCAAAGGCGGCTCCCCGAGACGTTTGGGAAGGGCCCCTTGGGGACCCCCTTGTGAAATCTGTGCTTGTCTCCACTACCACTACTCTGAACTAGAAACTACAAATTACTTCATTTCTCCCGATCTCCATACAAATATAAAAGCTGAAGCTATTCCAACCCCATAGACTCTAATTTTTCTACATTACAGTGCCGGAGATCACTTCCACACCCGGACCTGCGCTCCCACCTCCGCTCCTCTCCCCACATGACTCGGCCTTCTCTGGCCCAGGCAAATCTCCAAGTGCAGCTAAAGCTTCTTCTTGCACTAACACACATAATTTAAGGGAAGGGGGACAAGACAGTGAATTAAACAATGTTTACACAGTTATTTTACACTGCACCCAAATGCTTCAAAATCCTCTCCACCTTCCAGGAGCTCACCCGGCTTTCCCAGCAGCACCAAGGTTCTCCAAGCTTTCCTTTCTTTTCCCTGCTCCTTTTTTTAACCACCAAAATTGGAAATCTGCTAATGGGAGCCCTTGGCCAAATCTCTACATTCAGGGCAGGACCCTGAATTTTCCCAAGGTTGGGTCTTTTTTTCTTTATGAAGAGCAAGAAGGGAACTGTCCTGGCAATATCCAGGCTCAGCTGTGACACATCCAACTGAATTCCACAGCAATTAGCCAAAGGGAGGAGGAAATACGGAAACACCAATGGCTGAGCTGCTCCTAGTGTTTTAGTCATGGATAAAGTGCAGAGGAAGGGGGATTGCAAGGTATCTGGGACGAGGGGAAGGGTTTGGGGGTGCAATGCCAACCACTGCCACAGACTCCAGAGAAAACAGCTCTGGCTGCCGGGTTTCTGCTGGGATTTCTCATGGACTGGGTCACAGCTAGGGCTTGTTTTGTTCCCAACATGCTCCAAGGGTGTGAGGGTTCCAAACAAGCAACAAGAGTGGCTAAGCACGAGCCAAGGAGTGGGAGAATGGAGTGAAAGCATCAGGAACCATGATTCCTGTGGGATCTCCGAGTGCCAGAAGACCTTGCCTGATTCTGCACCTGGATGGCTCCAGGAGCAGCCCCTGCAAAGTGCAAACACATCCCCTGAAAAGCCTGGGAGCTCTCCAAGCCAAGCCCCACCAGGATCCAGCCAAGGAGAGCCTCCTGAACCCCCTGCCAGGAGTGACTTGGTGACAACAGTCCTGGGTGACCTCAGCCAGAGGGTCCCCTTCCAGCTCAGGATATTCTGGGATCTCCTGACCTTCCAAGGGAGCTCTGCCACGTGCAGGGCTGGGAATTCTCCCCACAGACCCCCAGTCCACAATGCCTCAACACAGTTATGCCAACACTTAGGGGAAAACCACATTTAGGTTAAAAGCAACCACGCTACCACTTAATTAAAGCAGTGCTTGGCTTGCCTGGATGCATAATTTTTCCTGTAATAGACTGGAATTTCCTCTCCTAAAAGTATTCTGTGCTTTTTCAAGGGTTGCCCTCAGAAGATTTTTAGGAAAGGACCAAGAAATTTGTCCTCCTGCAATCTGCCTGGTTGCCCTTGTTTCTCAAACATCACCCTCAGCCTTGTCAGAGGAAGGTGGCCCAAAGAGAGCATTAAACAATGTGCAGAAAATAACCTCAATTAAGGAAAAAAAAACCCCAGCTCTGAAAAGGAATGTGCACTTTGAACCCTGGGTTTGAAACACTGGACTTGGTTTTTGGGATACAAATGCCCTGGATGCTCCTGGGGGGAGCTCTAGCACCTCTGGGATTGCCGTTCCTGAATCCCTGCTGTGGCAAAGCTCCTGAGCACCAGCACACAGAGGGGGTTTCACAGCATCCCACATCAGCTGGGCTGTCCCCTCCCTGAGGGACCACCTCGAAGTACCAAATGTCAGGAATGGTGGAGAAATGGCAGTTCAGACAGACACCTTTTCTGAATTAAAAAAAAAAAAAAAAAAAATTCAAATATTTAGAAGTATCCCAGTGGGAAGGGAATCAGCTGTGTCTGGTGCAGTCAGCCTTGGCTGGCTGGAGAAAGATTCCCTCCCCCAGATACTCAAAGGTCTAGAATACAACAAAGTACAAAAGGACAACACCACCAAAGAGGAGAAGCTGGTCAATACCCCTGTGCTTCCACCTCAAGGCTTGTTTTTCAGCCACAATTCTGCCTCAAATCCATAATTTTTCATTTTTTTTGGTTTTCCTTAAGATAACCACATGGCATTTCTTCCTTTGCATTTTGTCCACATTCAGTTTATTCAGCAACTGCTCCTCCCATTTGTGTGCTGAGTGGAACCCAGAGCCCCAAGGAAGAGCACCACCAAAGGTTTGGGAAATGCACAGGAGCAGGTAGATCTGCAAATTACTCTGCTGTGTGCACCTCCCTGCCTTCACATAATTGCTCCTTTGCCATCCAATTCAGTTGAGTTTTCAACTTTCCCCATGATAAACCATGCCCTCATCCCCACATTGCCATAAGCCACTTCTAACGAAAAACAACAAAAAAAATCACTTTTCTGCCTGCTGAAACCTCTGCTTCCCCACGCCAGAATGCTGCTAGTGGGAGGCAGGAGAAACTGGGATGCAAGACCAAAATGACCCAATCAGGTGTTAAAAGTTGGAATTGAAAGGAACTGTCCAGGGCACTTGCACAAGCCATTTTTCTCGCCGAAAGCAGCCCTGCCCGCCGTGCTGAAGGCTATCAATTCTGAACTTAATCAAATCTGATCTTCCCCCAGCCAGAATGGGCCTTTTTGTCTTGGCTTGTGAAAGCTTCCTGACTTCTGGAGTAAAATATATTTACAGTGCTGAGGAACAGCCTCTTTTCTCCTTCCTAAATGCTTTTTTTTTCCTTCCCTGATCTCCTTCTGATATGTTGTTCCTCACAGGCTTTGGAAAGAAGAGTTCACTGCTGGGAATATTATCAATGTACAATAATGATCTGTAACCCACAGATCCTAACTAGTTGCACATTTTTTAGTTCACATCCATTACAGTTTATAAATTAACAGAGATGTAATTTTCTGTACAAAAAAAAAATCAATGTATATTTACGGTCCTTTTTTTTATTCAAATAGATTTTAAATACATAGAATCTAGAGACACAATACAAAAATCTGCATAAGTTAGGCAATGCATCACAGGAGTGACCAAAAAACTCAACACAATTTACCTTGGCAAAATGACAGAACCTATTTCTGCTGGCTGAAAACATAAAAAAAAAAAATTAAAAAAAAATTAGCTTTTAATGCATTTATTAATTTCACCAAACGTACTTGAAATGTTGTTTTCCACAGCGGTATTCATTATTCCTTTTTGTGTTTCAGGCTTACCCTTATTTATTTTTTCCATTTTGTTTTTACACCAAGGAGACTGCAGTCAAATAACACTCAGCAACTCATTTCCTCTCTTTGGACTGAAAAATTAAACAGATACTAAATTATGACAGTGAATTTAGAAAGGAGGGCTCCAAGGGCTCGAAAGAACATGTCTGAGATAATATGATGCTTCTAAGAATATTGCAATCACATCCAAGCAATCACCGAAGCGTGCCATGTAACTACCTCCTCAGCTAATATGCTTTTTTCTCCGTGATGACTAATCATGTTCTATTAAACAGCAGTAATGCTGGAAGAACTCAACTATACAAGTGTAATGAAGCCAGTATTCTCCCCGGACAGATTAGCTACAACTGATTTGACACATACCATCATAGGAGCTTCAAACCTGACAAACTCTGTGCTTGCTTCTGATTTATGCCGTCAAGCTCTTCGGGAGAAGAGAATGGAAATCCAGGCGCCGCAGAGGTGAAATGTTCTGATGTGCTTCACTGTCACTTAGGGAAAGTCACCGTCTCTCCTTCCTTCTTTCCTTCTTTCTTTCCTTCCTTCTGCTCTGGCTCGCCTCTCCCCGCGGTGCCGGTGCCACCCGGCATGGCCCCCAAACCCAGGGCCTGCCCGGCATGGCCCCCAAACCCAGGGCCTGCCCGGCATGGCCCCCAAACCCAGGGCCTGCCCGCAGCCCCCGCGCTCCTCCCGGGCCCCCCGCGCTCCGCTGGCACTCGGGATGGACGCAGGGAAAAGGGAGGAGGAGGAGAGGCAGCGGACTCACAGAGCGGAGCTGCGATGGCGATGGAGGAATGTGAGGCTGCGGCCGCCGCCGGGCTCAGCCAAGGCGCTCCCCTCAGATGATGGTGGGCATCCTCCCGCCGCTGTTGTTGCGGTTGTTGTTCTTCCTGGACAGGTTTGGGGTGGCCATGAGGGCGAAGCGCTCGTCGGGGCAGCCGTACTGCAGCAGCACGTCGATGCACTCCTGGCTGGAGGCCTGGCGGGCGTAGGCCAGCGCCGTGTTCCCGTGGGCGTCGCGCGCCATCACGTCCACGCCGTACTGCGGGGTGACAAGACGGGGGAATCACAAACCGCAAATGTCACCTGAGCTGTTGGGAGCTGGGGTATGACAATTTGGGGAGGGGGTTTGGGATTGGAGGTGAGAGAGGGTGAGGGAGCAGCCTGGCAACATGAGCAGGGCAGCGCTGAGCCACGTATGGAAAACATGTTTCTGAGGGAGGGACAAAATCGTGTGGGACAAAATCTGCCCTAGCACACTCCAAGCTAAGGGAATCTCTCCTTCCTCCTTTCCCATGCTCTCCTTCGCTTTCCAACAAGCAGCAGAGAGGCAGAAATGTGTTTTTCTACCATCCTCTGAAAGCATGCAGTGAGGAACACCCACCCTGAGGCCATGGGGCCGTGAAGCCCTCCAGGAGCAGCCGTGGCCCATCCTCCTGAGGGACACAGCCCAGCCCTGGCAGGAGTCCTTGCCCAGATGAGGAGGCCATGAAGCCCTCCAGTAGCAGCCCTGGCCCATCCTGCTGAGGGAGGGCAGCGAGTCCTTACCCAGGTGAGGAACTGCAGCAGCTCCACCCTGAGGCCATGGTGCCCTGAAGCTCTCCAGGAGCAGCTGTGGCCCATCCTGCTGAGGGACACAGCCCCTGGAAGGAGTCTTTATCCAGATGAGGAGGCCATGAAGCCCTCCAGGAGCAGCTCTGGCCCATCCTGCTGAGGGACACAGCCCAGCCCTGACAGGAGTCCTTGTCCAGATGAGGAGCTCCAGAAGCACCACCCTGAGGCCATGGTGCCCTGAAGCCCTCCAGGAGCAGCCCTGGCCCATCCTCCTGAGGGAGGGCAGCGAGTCCTTTCCCATGTGAAAAATGCATATTTTATGATTGGCTTTTCACAAGTATTAAAATGACTATTGTATGTCTTGTGTTAGAAAGCGATGCTGTATTAATTCTCTTAAGTAGTGTGTTAAAGATAGTTTTAGGTTATAAAAGATGTTAAAATAGAAACAATGCTAT
This sequence comes from Chlorospingus semifuscus, assembly GCA_035048045.1. Classification (NCBI taxonomy): domain Eukaryota; kingdom Metazoa; phylum Chordata; class Aves; order Passeriformes; family Passerellidae; genus Chlorospingus; species Chlorospingus semifuscus. Next base: position 12,389 of record JAWWMS010000418.1, read on the forward strand.
GTAGGATACTTTTTTTAAAGAAAGGACTCGCAGCTAGATAGCAGCCACAGGACACCTGAATCTTTCAGAGAAAAGAATTTATTGCTCTCTTATCAGAAGAAACGAACTTCTTCCCACCTCGAAGGCGCTGTTAGGATTCAGAGGAAGAAGTTGATGATGACCAAACAGAATTCTCTATCTGAATGGAATTTATGCATCATGGATGAGGTGTATGAATATGCAACAGGCTGTTGCTTTTAAGGGTTAATCCTCTGTT
>JAWWMS010000419.1:0-12634 GCA_035048045.1 Chlorospingus semifuscus
ATTTGGGGTTTTTCAGGAATTGCGAGGATTCCCAAAAATCTGGGGGGGGGGGGTCCCAAAAATCCAGGGGGATTTCCCAGGGATTGGGGTGTCCCCAGGGATGGGGGGGTTCCCAAAATTGGGGGTCCCTGACCTTTGACCCCGCGCTCCCCCAGCTCCAGCCCTGCTGTCCCTGGCACCTGGCCCAGGTGAGTGCGCCTGGGGTCTGGGGGATTTGGGGGACTTTTGGGATTTTTGGGGGGACTTTTGGGGTTTTGGGGTTTCTCCAGGATTTGGGAAACTCCTGGGAATCCATCCCAAGGGGATTTGGGATCTCCATCCTGAGGGATTTGGGGATTTCATCTGAAAGGATTTGGGGTTCCATCCCAAGGGATTTTGGGTTCCATTCCTGTGGGATTTGAGGGCTCCATCCCAGAGGATTTGGGGGATCCACCTCAAAGGGTTTGGGGGATCCATCCCGAGGGATTTGGGGGCTCCATCCCGAGGGATTTGGGAGATCCATCCCAAAGGATTTGGGGATTTCATCCTAAAGAATTTGGGGAATCCACCCCAAAGGATTTGAGGGATTTCATCCCAGAGGATTTGGGGGATCCACCCCAGAAGATTTTGGGATTTCATCCCAGAGGATTTGGGGGATCCATCCCAGAAGATTTGGGGATTTCATCCCAGTGGATTTGGGGGATCCATCCCAAGGGATTTTGGGTTCCATTCCTGTGGGATTTGAGGGCTCCATCCCAGAGGATTTGGGGTTCCATTCTTGAGAGATTTGGGGGATCCATCCCAAAGGATTTGGGGGATCCATCCTGTGGGATTTGGAGGATCCATCCCAATGGATTTGGGGATTTCATCCCGAAGGATTTGGGGGCTCCATCCCAGAGGATTTGGTGTTCCATTCCTGTGGGATTTGGGGGCTCCCTCATGAGGGATTTGGGGGATCCATCTCAGTGGAATTTGGGGGATCCACCTCAAAGGATTTGGGGGCTCCATCCCAAAGGATTTGAGGGGTCCGTCCCTGAGGATTTGGGGATTTCATCCCAAAGGATTTGGAGGATCCATCCCTGAGGATTTGGGGTCTCCATCCCAGAGAATTTGGGGGGTCCACCCCAGAGGATTTTGGATCTCCATCCTGACGGATTTGGGGGATCCATCCCAAAGGATTTGGGGGATCCATCCCAAAGTATTTGAGGATTTCATCCTAAAGAATTTGGGGGATCTACCCCAGAGGATTTGGGGGCTCCATCCCAGAGGATTTGGGGGATCTATCCCATAGGAATTGGGGGATCCATCCTACAGGATTTGGGGGCTCCATCCCAAAGGATTTGGGGGCTCCATCCCAAAGAATTTGGGGGCTCCATCCCAAAGGATTTGGGGAGTTCATCCCAGAGGATTTGGCGGATCCACCCGAGAGGATTTGGAGGCTCCATCCCAAAGGATTTGGGGGCTCCATCCTGAGGGATTTGGGGGCTTCATCTTGAGGGAGTTGGGGGCTCCATCCCAGTGAATTTGGGAGATCCATCTTGAAGGATTTAGGGGTTCCACCCCAAGGGATTTTGGGTTCCATTCCTGTGGGATTTGGGGGATCCACCCCCATAGGAATTGTGGGCTCCATCCTGTGGGATTTGGGGGCTCAATCCCAAGAGATTTGGGGGATCCATTTGGGAGGATTTTGGGGCTTTATCCCTGAGGATTTGGGGTTCCATTCCTGAGGATTTGGGACCACCCAGTTTCCCCCAGTTTCTCTCCCATTTTCAGTTTTTATCCCATTTTTTTCTCCCACTTTATTCCATTTTCCCCCCACTTTTTCTCCCAGTTTCTCCCAGTTCTTATCCCAGTTTCTCCCACTTTATCCCAGTTCCTTCCAGTTTCTCCCACTTTATCCCAGTTTGTCCCATTTTTTCTCCCACTTTATCCCATTTTTTCTCCCAGTCCCTCCCAGTTTCTCCCAGTTTGGGGCCAGCAGGAGGCTGGGCAGGGCAGATCCCACTCCAGAGGCTCTGGAATGCCCTGGGATGTTTTTTTGGGATATTTTTGGGAGCAGCAGCGTCAGCCTGAGCCTGTCCAGATGCAGCCTCAGGAATCCCAGGATTTCTGGAACATTCCCTGCAATTCCCACATTTCCCACCCCCCCTTTGGATCAGGAGTGGATTTGGGAGCTCCTTCCTGATCCCTCACCTGGGAATGGAGCAAAAAATTCCTGGATTGGAATTTTTTGGAGGAAAAAATGGTGAGGTTTGAGGGTGGAGGGGGAATTCCAGTGCTGGCCTTTGGGGTTGTTTGGGATTCCAGAGGAATTCCAGGGAATTCTGTGGGATTCCAGCAGAATTTCCAGGGAATTCCATGGAATTCCAGGGCTCTGCTCCACGGAAATGGGGATTTTTGGGGGGCTCAGGGACTGGCACTGCTCTCCTGGAGAGATTCCAGAGGGAATTTTGTGTGGGAATGTTCCAAAAATGGATCTGTAGAATCCCAAATTTCTCAGGATTGGATTTTTCCGGGATGCTGAGCAGAGTTTGGGTGTTCTGCACAATTCCCAGGTGGTTTTTCCATGGAAAATTTGGATTTTGGGAACAAACTCGACCCCGTGGGGCTCTGTGGTAGGTGGAAAAATGGGAATTTTGCGTGGGAATGTTCCAGAATGGATTTTTGGGATCCCAAATCCCTCAGGATTGGATTTTCCTGGGATGCTGAGCAGGGTTTGGGTGTCGTGCAGCTTTCCCAGGTGGATTTTCCATGGAAAATTGGGAATTTTGGGAGTGCCCACGATGCTGGGGTGGGCTGGGGACACAGGGACATCCCGTGGTGGCTGTGGCAGGGCCACTCCCGCTCTGCGTCATGGTGTCCCTGTGTCCTGTCCCCAATGTCCCTGTGTGTCTCCATGTCCTGTCATGTCCCCAATGTCCCCGTGTCCCCGCAGGGATTCCCGTGGGAGGCGGTGATGTCGGACAAGGGCGGCAGCATGGACGGCAGGACGGACATTGTCAACGGTGAGGGGACAGCTGGGGACAGCTGGGGTGGCACTGACAGTGATGGGGACGGGCTGGCAGCGATGGTGACAAGGTAACGGTGACAGCGAGGGTGGCAGCAGAGGTGACAGTGAAGATGCCAGGGTGGCAACAATGGTGACAAAGTGACTGTGGTGGTGATGGTGATGACAGCGATGGTGACAAAGAGATGCGGCGGTGACAGGATGGTGCCAGGGTGTCAGTGCAGGTGCCAACCACGGTGCCACCACACTGTGCGCATGTCCCCCTGTCCCCAGGCAGCCTGTCCAGCAGCCCTGAGGACATGTCAGCCGAGGAGGGCCGGTGTCACTGTGATGTCCCCATGGCAGTATGACACTGGTGTCACTGTTAATGTCCCCTGTTCCCAGGCAGTACAGTGACACTGGTGACACTGGTGACAGTGTCCCCATGTCCCCTGTCCCCAGGCAGCCTGTCCAGCAGCCCTGAGGACATGTCAGCCGAGGAGGGCCGCGAGACGTCCTCGGGGATCGAGGTGGAGGCGTCCGACCTGAGCCTGAGCCTGACGGGCGACGACGCCGGGGCCGCGCGGGGCCGCGCCAGCGACAGCGACAGCTCCGGGGACAAGGACAGCGACAGCATGGACGACACCGGCCACTACTCCATCCCCGAGGAGCCCCGGCACGACGAGGACGAGGAGGAGGAGGAGGAGGAGGAAGAAGAGCCCCGTGCCCGGCGCAGGGCCCCCCGCAAGCGGCCGCCCCACGAGCGCGACTCGTCCGACGAGGAGCAGGCGCTGGAGGACTGGGTGGCTGCTGCTTCTGGCACTTACTGAGGGGCTGTGGGGGGCAAGGAGGGTTTAAAAGAGGTTTAAGTGAGGTTTTAAATGAGGTTTTTAATGAGGTTTTTAATGAGGTTTTCAATGAGGTTTTAGAAGATTTAATTGTATTGTCAGTAGCAACAAATAGCGAGACACAGGAGATGCTGCTTCTGGCACTTACACGGGGGCTGGCGGGGAAGGAGGGTTTAAAATAAGGTTTTAAAAGAGGTTTAAATGAGGTTTTTAATGAGGTTTTTAATGAGGTTTTAAAAGAGGTTTGAAGTGAGGCTTTAGAGGATTTTATCCCGTAGTGAGACATTGGGTGGCTGCTGCTTCTGGCACTTACTGAGGGTGCTCGGGGGGAAAAGAGGAGGTGAAAGGGGTTTAAAAGAAGTTTAAAATGAGGTTTAAAAGAGGTTTTGATGAGGTTTAAAATGAGGTTTTAATGAGGTTTTAAAAGAGATTTTAAGTGACGTTTTAGAGAATTTTATTCCATAGTGAGACACAGATGTAGAACTGGGTGGCTGCTGCTTCTGTCACTTGCCCAGGGGCTCAGGGGGAAACAGGGGTGAAAAAGGTTTAAAAGAGGTCCTAAAAGAGGTTTAAAAGAGGTTTAAAATGAGGTTTTAGAGGATTTTATTCTATTACCAGTAGTAAGGAATAGTGAGACACAGGAGATGTAAAACTGGGTGGCCTCTGCTTCTGTCACTAACACAGAGGCTCAGGGGGGAAAGGGGTTTAAAAGAGGTTTAGAATTAGGTTTGAAATGAGGTTTAAAAGAGGTTTTAATGAGGTTTAAAATGAGGTCTTAAATGAGGTTTTAAAAGAGATTTTAAGTGAAGTTTTCGAGGATTTTATTCCATAGTGAGACACAGGGTGTTCCATAGTGAGACATTGGGTGGCTGCTGCTTCTGGCACTTACTGAGGGGCTTGGGGTGGAACAGGGGTGAAAAAGGTTTAAAAGAAGTTTAAAATGAGGTTTTAAAAGAGATTTCAATGAGGTTTTGAATGAGGTTTTAAATGAGGTTTTAAACAAGGTTTCAAGTGAGGTTTTAGAGGATTTTATTCCATAGTGAGACACTGGAGGTGTAAAACTGGGTGGCTGTTGGTTTTCTCCATAAAAACTGAGGAAGTTTTCACACTGGATTGTGGAAGGTCACCCTACAATAACAAGGGACCCAGAGTGACCCTACAATAACATTGGGGTGACCCTAAACCCAGGTGACCCTACAATAACATTGGGGTGACCCTACAGTGACCCTAAACACAGGTGACCCTACAATAACATTGGTTTTCTCTGTAAAAACTGAGAAAGTTTTCACACTTGATTGTGGAAGGTCACCCTACAATAACATTGGGGTGACTCTAAACACGGATGACCCTAAACATGGGTGACCCTACAATAACTTTGGTTTTCTCTAAAAACTGGGAAAGTTTTCACAGTTTATTATGGCAGAAACAGATAAAACTTCCCAGTTACCAGCAGCTAACCCCTTTAGCAGATGAATAGATTAATTCATGCACCCCTGTGTCCCCTCAGGTGACATCAGAGACATGGCTGCTGCCGCGGCCGCCATCTTGGGTGACCCTACAATAACTTTGGTTTTCACTAAAAACTGAGGAAGTTTTCACACTTTATTATGGAATGTGATCCTGTGTAATCAATAATTGATTTATTAACACACCCCTGTGTCGCCAGGTGGCCTCGGAGACGTGGGCGCTGCCGCGGCCGCGCTGGCGGGCGATCCCGGCGCTGCGGCAGCGCCAGCTGGGCGGCTGCTCGCGCTTCGTGGCGCAGGCCTGCGGCGCCCGGCTCTTCGTGCAGAAATTCCGGCTGCAGCACGGCCTGGAGGGGCACACGGGCTGCGTGAACACGCTGCACTTCAACCAGAGGGGCACCCGCCTGGCCAGCGGCAGCGACGACCTCAAGGTGCTGGTGTGGGACTGGCTGAGGCGCCGGCCCGTGCTGCAGTTCGACAGCGGGCACAAGAGCAACGTCTTCCAGGTGGGCATGGTGTGGGCATGACGTGGAGATTGGGGTTTTGGGGTGAGATCCCCAAGGGGATTTGTTCTTTGGATGGGTGTCCTGAAGTTCATGGGTGTGTCGTAAAATTTGTCGGGTTGAGGGGCCTTGTTTGGGGTGGGAGAGGATTCCAGGAAAATGTCACCGGGGCAAGGGGATGCTTGGGTAGGGATCGGGGAACGGGTCCCCAGATCCCACTGACTGACCCCCAGATCCCACAGACTGATGCCCCAGATCCTACAGATTGACCCCCAAATCCTGCAGATTGATGCCCCAAATCCCACTGGTGTGCCCTAAAATTCATCATCCTAAAGGGTTCCTGTTTGGGGTGGGAGAGGGTCCCAGGAACAGCTCAACTGGGAAAGGGAATTCTTGGAAAAGGGTCTGGGAACAGGTCCTCAAATCCCACAGACTGACACTCCAATCCTGAGAGAGCTTGGGATGATGCCTGGGAGATTTTGGGATGATTCCTGAGAGAATTTGGGATGATCCCTGGCACATTTTGGGATGATACCCAGGGGAGAGTTTGGGATGATTCCCAAGAGAACTGGGACAACTCCCAGAACAATTCCACCAATTCCCCCCATCCCTTCCCCCCTCCACCTCCTCTGCGATTCCCCATTTCCTTCCCCTCTCCCCCCACCATTCTCCTGTCCCTTTTTCCCACTTTTTCCCACTTTTTCCCCGTTTTCCAGGCCAAGTTCCTGCCCAACAGCGGTGACTCCACGCTGGCCATGTGTGCCCGGGACGGGCAGGTGCGCGTGGCCGAGCTCTCGGCCACCCAGTGCTGCCGCAGCACCAAGCGCGTGGCCCAGCACAAGGGGGCTTCCCACAAGGTGAGGGGGAGTTTGGGCTTGCCAAATCCTGGCATTTGGGGTGCTTGGGAATGGGGGAACACAGTGGGAATGGGGTGGGAGCAGGGGATGTCACCACCCAGTGACGCCCGGTGCTGTCACAGCACTGAGCGCGTGGCCCAGCATAAGGGAGCTTCCCACGAGGTGAGGGGGGGTTTGGGATTCCCAAATCCCGGGATTTGGGGTGCTTGGGGTGCTTGGGATTTGGGAATGGCAAATCCCAGGATTTGGGGTGCTTGGGAATGGGGGAACACAGTGGGAATGGGGTGGGAGCAGTGCTGGGAGCAGGGGATGTCACCACAGAGGTGACAGAGTTGTCACAGCACTGAGCCCAGCACAAAGGAGCTTCCCACAAGGTGAGGGGGATCCCAGGAATGGCAAATCCTGGGAATGGCAAATCCTTGGAATGCCAAATCCTGGGAATGCCAAATTCCTGGGATTTGGGGTGCCTGGGAATGGGGGAACCCAGTGGGAATGGTGGGGGCATCACCTGGGGCATCACCACACAGGTGAGGAGGGTGGGTTTAGCCACTCAACTCCATTAAAATCCAGGAATTTTGGGATTTTCCCACTTTTTGGGTGTGATTCAGACCCTTAGCTGTGTTGTTGTCCCTATGACATCACCCGAATGACATCACTGCAGTTCACAGCAGGAATCCCCAAACCTGGGGTTTTTCCAGGTGGATTTTCCTGGTTTTTGGGATTTTTGGGAATTATTCTCACTGTTTTTTGCCTTTTTTCCCCCCAATCCCAGCTGGCGCTGGAGCCGGACTCGCCCTGCACGTTCCTGTCTGCGGGGGAGGACGCCGTGGTCTTCACCATCGACCTGCGGCAGGACCGGCCCGCCTCGTGAGTGAGGGGAAAGTGGGAATTCTGAGGGGAAAATCGGGAATTCTGAGGGGAAAATGGGGAATTCTGAGTGGGAAATGGGAATTCTGGGGGAAAAAAAGGGGATTTGAGGTGGGAAATGGGAATTCCATTGACTTGTGGCAGGACTGGCCTGCCTCGTGAGTGAGGGGAATATTCAGGATTCTGAGGGGAAAATTCAGAATTCTGAGGGGAAAAGTAGGAATTCTGAGGGGAAAATTGGGAATTCTGAGTGGGAAATGGGAATTCTGGGGGAAAAAAAGGGGATTTGGGGTGGGAAATGGGGATTCCGTTGACCTGTCACAGGACTGGCCTGCCTCATGAGTGAGGGGAATATTCAGGATTCTGAGGGGAAAATTCAGAATTCTGAGGGGAAAAAGTGGAAATTCTGTGCAGAAAATGGGACTTCTGGGGGGAAAAAAAGAGTATTTGGGGTGGGAAATGGGGATTCCATCAACCTGCGACAGGACCGGCCCGCCTTGTGAGTGAGAGGAAAGCGGGAATTCTGAGGAGAAAATTTGGAATTCTGAGGAAAAAAGTGGGAATTCTGAGGGGAAAATCAGGAATTCTGGGTGGGAAATGGGAATTCTATGGGGAAAAAAGGGGATTTGGGGTGGGAAATGGAGATTCCATTGGTCTGAAGTAGCATTGGCCCACCTCACGAGTGACCAGAAAATTGGGAATTCTGAGGGGAAAATTGGGAATTGTGAGGGGATATTTGAGAATTCTGAGGGGAAAAATGGGAATTCTGGGCAGGAAATGGTGAATTCTGGGTGGGAAATGGGAAGAAGTGGGTTTTGGGGAAAAATCAGGGTTTTTTTGGGAAATCAGGTTATTTTTGTGGGGAAAATGGGTTGGGTTTTTTTTTTTGAAAATGGAGATTTTTTGCAGGAAAATTTGATCTGTTTTGTGGCAACATGAATATTTTTGGGGAAAAAAAAGGAATTTTTTTGAAAATTAATTTTTTTGGGGGGAGAATAAATTAACATTTTTTGGGGGGAAAGCAGGTTGGTTTTTTTTGGGAAAAACCACTGTTTTCTGAGGAAAAATCTTTTTTTTGAGGAAAATCAGGGACTTCTGGGCAAAACCTGATTATTTTTCGAGGGAAAATCAATGGTTTTTTGTGGGAAAAGCGGGGATTTTTTCAGGGAAAAGCAGTTTTTCTGTCTGCTTGTGTTTTTCCAAGCCTCTGGGCTGTCATTCCGGAGGCTGATCCAGCCCAAATCCCGGGGTTTCATAACCAGGACGAGCCCTTTAATCCCTGATCCCTCCGGAATCCGTGGCTGGAGCTGATCCCAACCCCCTCCCTGGGCTGGATCCCTCTGGAATTCTCACCCTGGCAGAGCCAACCTCAAATTTTCCCTCATGGAATGCCCCAAATTCCCTCAAATCCCAGCTGTTTTCAGGGATTTTTTGGGAAAAATGGTTTTTTTTTGGGGGGGGGGAAAAACGGGGATTTTGGGGGGAAAATTTGGATCTTGGTGGGGAATAATAGGGATTTTATTGGGGGGAATGGTAGACAGAAAAATGAGGATTCTGTCAGAAAAATGGAGATTTTTCTTTTTGAAAGATGGGAATTTGGTAGGGGAAACAGGATTTGGGAAATAACAGGTGGAGTCTGGGGAAAAATTTGGGGTTTTTTTTGGGAAATCACATTTCCCTTGAGAATTCCCAGCCCCCTCCCTGTCCTCTGGGCTGGATCCCTTTGGAATTTCACCCTGGTGGAGCCAACCCTGAATATTTCTCTCCTGGAATGCCCCAAATTCCCCACAAATCCTGGCTGGTTTTAGGGGAGAAACTCCCCCAAATCCCATTTTTCCCTTGGGAAATTCCCAACCTCGGGAACATTCCCCACCCTCATTTTACCCAAATCCTGCTGATTTTTGGGGATTTTCTCCATTGGGAATTCCCACTACTGATTTGGGCTGGGATTGGGGCTGGGATTTGGGGGAATTTGGGGCGATTTGGGCTGAGATTGGGGCTGGGATTTGGGGGGATTTGAGATGGGATTTGGGGGGATTTGGGCTGGGATTTGGGGAAATTTGGGCTGGGATTGGGGCTGGGATTTGGGATGGAATTTGGGCTGGGGTTTTGGCTGATCCCAACGATTTTTCCCAGGAAATTGGTGGTGACGAAGGAGAAGGAGAAGAAGGTCGGGCTCTACACCATCTTTGTCAACCCTGCCAACACCTCCCAGTTCGCTGTGGGCGGCCGTGACCAGTTTGTGAGGTGGGGACAAACTGGGAGCACTGGGAGAGCCCAAATCCAGGGATTTCCCATCCCAAATCCATGATTTCCCCTGCCCAATTTCCCTTTCTCAAATCCAGCTTTTGCCCTCCCCAAATCCGTGGTTTCCCTGTCCCAAATCAGGGGCTGGGACCAGTTTGTGAGGTGGGGCCAAACTGGGAGCACTGGGAGAGCTCAAATCCAGAGAATTCCCTTCCCAAATGCAGGGATTCCCCTTCCCAAATCCAGAGATTTCCCTTCCTGAATCCAGAGATTTCCCATCCCAAATCCAGGAATCCCTCATCCCAAATCCAGGGATTTCCCATCCCAAATCCAGAGATTTCCCTTCCCAAATCCAGAGATTTCCCATCCCAAATGCAGGAATTTCTCATCCCAAATCCAGGGATTTCCCTTCCCAAATCCAGGAATTTCCAATCCCAAATCCAGGAATTTCCCATCCCAAATCCAGGGATTTCCCATCCCAAATCCAGGGATTTCTCATCCCAAATCCAGAGATTTCCCATCCCAAATCCAGGAATTTCCCATCCTGAATCCAGGGATTTCCTATCCCAAATCCAGGAATTTCCCATCCCAAATCCAGAGATTTCCCTTCCCAAATCCAGGAATTTCCCATCCCAAATCCAGGAATCCCTCATCCCAAATCCAGAGATTTCCCATCCCAAATCCAGGAATTTCTCATTCCAAATCCAGAGATTTCCCATCCCAAATGCAGGAATTTCCCATCCCAAATCCAGAGATTTCCCATCCCAAATCCAGAGATTTCCCATCCCAAATGCAGGAATTTCCCATCCCAAATCCAGGGATTTCCCATCCCAAATCCAGGGATTTCCCATCCCAAATCCAGGAATTTCCCATCCCAAATCCAGGAATTTCCCTTCCCAAATCCAGGAATTTCTCATCCCAAATCCAGAGATTTCCCATCCCAAATCCAGGAATTTCCCATCCCAAATCCAGAGATTTCCCATCCCAAATCCAGGAATTTCCAATCCCAAATCCAGGGATTTCCCATCCCAAATCCAGAGATTTCCCATCCCAAATCCAGGGATTTCCCATCCCAAATCCAGAGATTTCCCTTCCCAAATCCAGGGATTTCTCATCCCAAATCCAGGGATTTCCCATCCCAAATCCAGGAATTTCCCATCCCAAATCCAGAGATTTCCCATCCCAAATGCAGGAATTTCTCATCCCAAATCCAGAGATTTCCCATCCCAAATCCAGAGATTTCCCATCCCAAATCCAGGAATTTCCCTTCCCAAATCCAGGAATTTCCCTTCCCAAATCCAGAGATTTCTCATCCCAAATCCAGAGATTTCCCATCCCAAATCCAGGGATTTCTCATCCCAAATCCAGAGATTTCCCATCCCAAATCCAGAGATTCCCAAATCTGCCTCTTTCCCTTCCCAAATCCCCAATTTCCCCTTCCCAAATCCGGGGCTGGAACCAACACAGAATTCCAGGGAATTTTAGGATGGAATTTGGGGCATGGGAATGTTTTTTCTGCCCCAGATCCCAAGGGAATTTTTTAGATGGAATTTTGGCTGTGGGAACATCATTCCTGCCCCAAATCCCCAGGGAATTCTAGGATGGAATTTGGGGCATGGGAATGTTTTTTCTGCCCCAAATCCCCAGGGAATTTTAGGATGGAATTTTGGATGTGAGAACAACATTCCTTCACAAAATCCCCAGGGAATTTTAAGATGGAATTCTGGCAATGGGAACAACATTTCCTGCCCCAAATCTGGGCCTATCCTGGCACAAAAATCCCAGGGAATTTCAGGATGGAATTTTGAGCCCTGGGATCTCAGAATGGGAATTTTGGGGATAAAAAAGCTTCCCTGGAGTAAATCCAACCTTTTTTTTTATTTTTCCCTGATTCCTGCAGGATTTATGATCAGAGGAAAATCGATGAGAACGAGAACAACGGAGTCCTGAAGAAGTTTTGCCCCCACCACCTGGTACTGGGGATACTGGGAGGGAACTGGAAGGGAACTGGGAGCACTGGGATCACCCCAGAACAATCCCATGGGAAATCTTCCTGGAAAACCCTTCAGGAAGAGGCAAAAAAACCTCCCAGAAATCTTTTTTTTTTGTTGTTCTTTTGCCCTTCAATCCCAATTTTCTGCCTCCCTAAATCCCCATCTGGGGGTTTAACACTCAGAATTCCCAGGAAAAGGGGCTGGATCTGAGATTTTTCCCACTTTTTCCCACTTTTTCCCACTTTTCCAGGTGAACTGTGAGTCCAAAGCCAACATCACCTGCCTGGTCTACAGCCATGATGGCTCAGGTGAGTCCAGGTGGGAATTTGGGGAGTTCTGGGGGGGTCCCACTCCCTCAAACCCCCTCATTTCCCACCAAAAAAAGATCACTTTTCCCCAAAAATACCCATTTTCCTAAAAAACCACCTATTTGTCCTCAAACAAACACCTCTTCCCCACAGAAAACTGACTTTCCCCCAAAATTCCATGTTTCCCAAAATAAAAATAATTTTCCCCCCCCAAAAAAACCTGTTGAGTTCCAGACCCTCCTGTTTTTCCTCATTTTCCTCCTGTTTTTCCCATTTTCCTCCCATTTTTTCCCATTTTCCTCCTGGTTTTCCCCTTCTCCCATTTTTTCCCTTTTCCTCATTTTCCCTGCTGCTTTTCCCCATTCCTCCCCTGTTTTTTCTCCATTTTCCTGCTGTTTTTATCCCTTTCCCCATTCTCCTCCCATTTTTTCCCATTCTCCTCCCATTTTTCCCATTTTCCTCCCATTTTCCCCTTCCCTCATCTTCCCATTCCCCTTCTCCCCATTTTTTCCCTTTTCCCCATTTTCCTGCTGCGTTTTCCCATCTTCCCACAGTTTTTTATGTTTCATTGGTGTGTTT
>JAWWMS010000420.1:0-12565 GCA_035048045.1 Chlorospingus semifuscus
TAAATAAGTAAGTGTGTGTGTGTGTGTGTGTGTGTGTGTGTATATATATATATATATATATATATACACACACATTTATAAAAAACCTTATTAAGAATGATATGATACCTCGGATTTTCAAGAAAGTTGTGAAATATGTGATTTAATTTCTAAATCAACTTTAAACAGTCCAACACAAGGAAGTAATTCACCCAAAACCTAACACCCTTTTGGTATGCTTAGCAAGAACCTCCACTACTCCTCAGCCCAAAGGGTGTTTTTTGCATTGAAAAGTGACAAGTTTTTATAGGTAGCAGATTTCATGAATTTCACCACAAAGGAAAAATTAAGAGAGGCAGGCAGCAATATGTGCATGGTCTTCATTCTACTTACCTATATGTTTTCTCTAATATTCGCCTAAGGCATCTCTTCTTTCTGTTCTTCAGCGGATTTCAGAGGTTTCTGACTGTTGCTGAAAAAAACGGCTAAATATGGAACTTTCCCTTTCTTGAATTGAATTTTCTGTGAAAATTTCTCTTTCTTTTGGTAAGGCAAATATGTTGTATTCTACAAATTTTATATTGACCCTTGAAAGTAGTATTCGATATTCTATGAAGAATAATTGACAACAATTCATGCTGCAATATACGTGTCTGGTCATTAAAATAATGGACTGTTTTCAAGATTTCAGTTAATATTTGAGGTGTAGGACTCAAGATTTTTGTCTGTGAAAAATACTATTCAGTGTAAATTATAACTGACTGGCATTGTATTTTGACGGAATCAGACAATACAGCAGGTTGAAAAGATGGACTTCCAGCAGAAGGAATTCAGTGATGATAATTTAGACCAGTTGGTGATTGGCTTCATAGTTTTAATGTATCTTCATAGTTTTAATGTATCTTTTTTTATTTCCCATGTTATCAGCTCAGGGTTTCTTTTATTAAGAGCCAGCTAAAATCACACTGTGCATACATGAGAGATTTAGTTATGTATAAAGTATTGCACAGAGTGGACTAAAAGGTACTAGGAGATTTCACAATAAGACTGGAATGTAGATCAGTACTTTTTACTTCTCTTTCAACATTTTTACTGGAGTTTGAAGACCTTGAGAAGTGAATGTAGGCTACTAGTTCTTTGAACAATATTATTGATCAAACTGTGTTAAAAAAGACATGGATGTTGTTTAAAAATGGGAAAATCAAGGCACAAAGAAGAGGTAACTGGGGGTTATCAAGGAAACAAAGACCAGAAAGGTATGCAGTTGGAATGTAGTTATGCAACTTTTTATTTTAAACTAGGCCAGTCCTTTGCTCTTAACCATACAATCCACCCTTATTCACATGGCACATGAGTTCATGGAGAAAAGATTTGGAAACGGTCATTAAACTGAGTTGATAAGGCTTAGGAGGACTTGAATTAAGAAGTAACATTAAAATTACATTTTGTGGCACTACTGTAAGCTGCTTTTCAGGAATTTGTCCCTGACCCAGGAGTTCAGGTATTTCAGCAATTTTTCTACATACTTCCAAGAAATGGAATGAGGCCATTTAGCTTTGGTCCTGCCAATAGTTCCAATCTCTCTTAGCAGGTATTAAAATGGTGTTGAGTAAGAGAAGCTGGCAGTGTGGAAGACAGAAATGACACTAACTGTGCTAAAAAGCAGATTCTTAAAATTCTTAGAGTGTTTCTCTATAGTTGAAAATCTGAGTTTCCGAATGCATAGTTTTTTGTTCTACCTACTGATGATCAAGCAAGTTTTGTACCTGGGTAAGATAAATAGGATATTGAGGTACCATGGTTGGCTATGCTTAGGTTATTGCCCATTTCCTTTGGATGTCTGCAGTTGAATAAATAATAAAAAAAGATATCTGTCCTTTGTGTTGGTGAATCTGTTTGTGCTTAAAAATATATATTAATGAAACTACCTTCCTCCAAACCAACTAGTAAACATAAATAAATAGCCTCAAGAACTCAGCAGCTGCTGATGTTGCCAAAGGGAAAAGAAATTATATTCACTCTAGCTGAGTACAGGATTATGCTCTGAATAAATCACCTTTCAAACTATCATTTTTTTCTGACATGACTGTCAGGAAAAACAGAGAAAAACTTTTAAAGAAAAAATTAACTTGCACTTACCCTTTGACAACAGTGTGCATTACAGTGATTGAACTTCATTAAGAGAATTGTTTGCCAGCCCTATTTATCTTTCTTTTGACAGTTCTGGCATAAATATTTAATTTAATTTATGTTCCAAATTAAAAAAATGTCTCTATAAAGACAGAGCAGTACATGCCCACTATGAAAAAAATGATTCTTATATATTGCTGTGCCATTCACAGTGAAATATCTCTGTATGAAAACTGACTGTTCCCTTGTAGCCTGAAGTTTTAACTGTTTCGTAGGTGGGCTGAAAGACAAAGCCTGGAGAGTTGGAAAAATGCACCAAGAAGTGAAAGAGATGCCCATCATTGAAAGTTTTTTTCTTCAGGAAAGGATGTTTTTCTTGTTTTTAACATGATATTTCTCTACATTTGCTACATTATTTCAAAAGTAGACAGGGAAAAAGATCCTTTTCTGTCTAAACTTGGGGGTAAATGTATCCCTAATGCAAGACCAAGGATGGTAGTGAATGTCATGAATAGGTCACTCAGCCAGGTGTGCTGAGGTACCTGAGCCCCAGGAGTAGTAACTAGTACCCATTTTCTAGGGATTTTCTTGTACGTAATAACATTGGATTCATGCTGTTTTGTCCTAATTAGCACTGAAATCTCCAACAATATCTTCTATTTATTTAATTTTTAAAGAATTTATAATATGAAAATTCTGCAGTTCAAATCCAGTATTCAAATCCTGAATTCTGTATGTGTACAGGACTTTTCCCATGCATACAGTTTTTCTGTCAATTTTCTTTTAACATTTTAAGTAAAATTGTACTTTTAATTAATAATGACTGTTCCTTGTGATATATAGGGATAAGAACCTGAGGCATCAGAAGAATGAGAATTCAAAAGCCCTGATTATGAGGACACTGTATAAATGGTTTTACTTCAGAAACCTGGAGATATCCCTTCAGGACCTGAAGGGAACCTACAAGAAAAGTGGAGGGAGAATATTTACAAGAACATCAAGTGACAGAGCACAAGAGGAAATGGCTTCAAAGTAAAATATTAGATATTAGGAAAAAATTTGTTTGCCGTGAGGGTAGGGACACACAGGAACAGGCTGTCCAGAGAAGTTGTGGATGCCCAATCCCTGGAAGGCCAATTTGGATGCAGCTCTGAGAAACCTAGTCATGTGGAAGGTGGCCCTGCCTATGGCAGAGGAGCTGGAAAGAGATGATCTTTAAGGCCCCTTCCAACACTGGCAGTTCTATGATCCTTTCCCAGGTTGTGCTGAATTTGATACCTCCAAGGTTTGTGAGTGAATGTGCACTTCTGAACACAGCAAATGGAATACTCAGCCACATTGTGTTATAACCCAGATGTTCTTATTTAGTGAGACACCTCAATGCTAGAAATAAATGCTAAGTCATCTGAGCTGAGTTCTCTGAACATTTTCCTCTGACCTTACTGTACTGCTAAAGAGATGAGAATAGAGAAAACAAACATTTTCAAAAGTGAGAATCAATGCAACGCACAGTTCCAGTTGGTTTCTTAATTGTCCTCAAGTGCCCAAGAGATATTTTCACAACTTGCTATTTTTAGTAATTAATCAACAACGCATTATTTTCACAAATAGCACCTATTTATAGGTTTTATTTATATTCTCCTTCTTTCATGCGCTGTGTAAGGTTTTTACTTGAGAGTAAACAAAAGTATTTTCCTATTTGTATGGAAAAAGACACCACAAAGGAGTCTTTTGTGCCCAGAAGAGTTAAGTAGCTGACAGTTTCCCAGCAATATACAGTCATCTTCACGTGATAATTTTAATGAGTGTAATGCATACAGGGTAATTCAAAACAAGTTTTTGTCTGCTTCAGATAATGAATTTCCTCATCTGGATTAGTACTAGTGTTTATTTTCAGTTTAGATTGAGTTTAACTGAGAAGTTTTATAGTCTGAAAATTCCTAATTTTTTTTAAATTCTCTTTTGTGTGTTTGACATCAACAGCCACCTAGTGGTTTTGGGTACTAGCTCTTTCATACAGGAAACTCATGATGAAGTTAAAACTATAATAGTTCATCACAGCAAAAGGACTTCCTTTTTCTTCTGCTGCAGACTCATTATTGCAGAGCTGGGATATCCCTCAAATTTTGAGTTAAATTGGATTGGAACCATTAAAAAAAAGAGAATTTTTTCCAAGTGATATGTGTCTATGCCTTTATGTCTGTGAGAGAGGGAGAGGAATCGATGCAATGAAATGAGTGTAAAAATACTTATTAAAATTCTTTTCGTTTTGTTTGACAACCAATACAGCATTAAAACAGCAAGAAGGGAAAGGTTCCTCCAAATATTCTTTTCTGGATAATACACTGAAGACCTGAAGCATGCATATGTTTTTACTCGTATGTGACAGCAGGCTATAGACAGATCCAGATGTAGGAAATGTGGTACATTTTCAATACTAATGACAAGCATGTGAAGATGATGTGCAAAATCTTATAAATCTGTATTAATTCTGAAAGTGTTGAACAGTTTTGTTTACGACTCTATTGTTTTTTGGATAACCTCTGGCTGATGACACCTTGTTGAAATCCCACTTAGAGTAGAAGTTTTCAGGTGTCTAATAATATGGATAATTATATTCTCTCCACTTAGATGAATTTAAGATAAACATCAACCATGTAAGCTCATTCATCTAAGATCTTAACCACACAGTAAAAGTAATTTTTCTAGGGACATGACTGACTTTATTTTCTCTGTAGGACCAGTTTGTTTCATGACCTTTTTTGTATAAGTTAGGTGTCAGTATTGTATTGTATTAGGTGTCAGGCGATTGTATTACTGTTATCACAAGAAGCTTCGTTCCCCATTAAAAAAAGATGCCCTAAATATATTTCTGATCTTATTTAAAAGTGTGATAAAATCATACTATCTCCACACTAGAACTGCTGTTCAAGGCAGTTACAGCACTTTTAAAGTGTGTCCTTTGCTGCTGGTTTTTGTGCACCTCTTATGCCTCTAAGTTAAATCTGTTCCAGAGGGGAATGTGCATTGTGGCTTTAGTGCTATCACTGTGCCTGGTTTGTGGTGCTAACATCTCATCTTCTACAGCTGCAACACTGGCCCAGCCTCTGGAATGGTTTTCTATTCCTACACTTAGTGCTTATTGTGCAGGAATAAAAACCTGTTAAGCAATTTCATTACTCTTTAATTTTGTATAAACTATATTATGTTGAATTGACACTTTGAAGTGTATGGAAGATATTAAAATAAATACATACATCTGCTGTAGGGATTAATTATATGATTTTGTTTAAGTTAAATATTTTTTTTCAGCCTTCTATATTTACTGTTTTCTTTTATTTAAATTTATTTCATGTCTGTTCACTTCTGCTTTCTATATTTGTCACATCTTGGATGTCTAAAAATATGCCTAGAAAAATTTATTGAATGAGGAGTTGAATTTCTTTCTCTTTCTTTCCTCTTATGTCTGTATAGATTAGCAGTTTATTTTAAAGAGGTTTTGGGTTTGGCCTCATTTCTTCTTTTCTGTAAGAAGTTACACTGAGTACAGTGTTTTTCCCATTTTCTACTTCCTTCTTCTATCCAAGTAACATTTAACCTGTAGATCAACATCAAAACTAACAGAGCAGGAGATGTCTCAAAAATAATGGAGTATTTATGTATTTTGTGAAAACAGTTGCTAAGGAATTTCTGAAAAGTCATGTAAATAAGAGCAGCTAGGTGTGGAAAGCTGGGAACAGCTGCAGTAGGGACCCCAGTCTTGTTGAACCCTGGAGAAGGTGTCCTTTTGAATGTCTCTAGTTAAGATTTAAAAAAAAAGAGCTGACTTCTGTTGCCTTAACCATCTTTTTACAAAATGTACAATGCATTTGTGGAAAAGGACATGATTTATCCATGGTTGTAATAGAGAGCTGTGGGTAGTTTTCAAGATGCTGAGCTTTGCCTTGTACCTTGTTCAGGGTTGCCCTCCAGCTGGATAAATAAAAACTGGAGTGTCAACATTTGCTTTCATGCTGATAAATACAATCTCAGGTCTCACAGTGTTGTGTCACTGAGGTCCTAGGCCTAGTACTTTGTTTTAAATTCTATGAAAGTCCTGATAGAGGAAAAACAGCAAGAAAAATATTTTTGCAGCAGTTTATTTTCTTGAGAAGAGTTTTAAGTTATGTGGAATTTTCCTTCAAGGTGAGCAGCCATTTGAGTTACTGTAGAACGATTAGGGGTTCAGGGATATATATTCTATATATTAATAGAATTCAAATAGGAAGTGATGCCAAGGAATGTGTTTCTCCCAATGCATTGATATCCCAGCTGATTGAGTCTGGATTGCACTCAGTCATAGAAGGTCATATAATATGTACTGAATTGTAAGAGGCCATCAGGATCATCCAAGTCCAGCTCCTGGCCCTGCAGAGGACACCCCAAGAGTCACACCATGGGCCTGAGAGCATTATACAAACCCTTCTTGAACTCTGTCAGGCTGGTGCTGTGACCACTTCCTTGGGGAGCCTCTTCCAGTGTCCAATCACACACCAGGCAAGAGCTTTTTCCATATATCCAACCTAAACCTCTCTCAGCTTGATGCTGTTTCTTCAAGTCCTGTCACTGGTCTGCAGAGAGATCAGTGCCTGCCCATCCTCTTCCCCTCAGGAGGAAGTTGTAACTGCAGTGAGGTCTCCCCTGAGTCTTTCCAGGCTGAACAGACCAGGTGACCTGAGCTGCTCCTCCGAAGTCTGAGGAGTAGTCTGGTTCATTCAGTTACAGTGCCATTAGTTGTTAAGATTTATGGGTCATGTATTTGTTGAGACAGTATTTGTTAGGAGAGCACACATGCTGTGTAAGGATTAGGAAGTCCATACAAATTAATTCAGAGACTATCTATCGATGTTTAAGAGATTTACAAGTCACTTTCTTGTAGGCTCAGCATTACTAGTAATTGAATAGTGGTTATTGCATGATTTAGAGATGTGAAAGATAAATCTATTCAAATTAGGTGAATTGCCTAATAATTCTGTATGTTTGAAGAAATATCCTCTGCTTGTAGTAGTAATGCCAATTTAGATAGATCACTTTGAAACCTGGTTTAGAAAAAAGAAATTAATTATTATTGAAAATCTTCAAGCTGGTACAAGTGCATATTTTTAAACTTACCAGAAAATATCTCTAGCTTCCTTGTCTGAGAAGGAGACACAGCATGAATCATTATAAAACAGGATTGGACAAAATAATTTCCAAAGTACCTGTTCCTGTAGTGGGTTTACTTAGCAGGGTAGGGGTGCTTGGATTGTAATCGAGGCCACCACATGTTGGTAAAGTTAACATTTGGGTGAAGTGGCATGAGGCCAGAGCGCTGCTTAAATCTCACTTAAGTCATTGATCTAAGAAGCTGAAGAGACTTGAAAGGTACAGAATCCTTCTGCTTCCTTCTTGCCTGAAGGCAAGTTTCACTTTATGTGAAAAATGCAGGAATTTTCCTACAGTTATGAAACTTAACTAAATACACCTCAATAGTAATGAAAAACCAATAAGACCTGTATAAAAAAATTTCAAGCAGAAGCAAACATTATGCCAGTGACTTGTTTAATCAATTGTTATTTCCTACAGAATTATTGTTTATCTTCAAATAAAGAATTAATATGCAATTGATCCTTGTCTTTTTCATTAAGTTTATGCTGTAACCTCAATGCTTTTGCTCAGTATCTCAGTCTCATAGGAAACAGTATTTCTCTGCTAAAAGTGATAACTATCATATATAACTAACTTTTTTTTTTTCCTGAAGTGTAAAAGGAAGTTCGGTAATTAGATAACTTTTCCTTTTCCTTTCTCACTCTTCTATCTACTGTTGGCAACCACTTCTCAGGATTGTGTCTTCTGGTGAACACAGCACACATTTCTCATAAAGCCCTCCTATGTGATATTCCATCCTTAGCGACCTGTCTGGGGACATCATTCCCAGTGAATTTGAAGTCTGCCCAGTTTAAACAAACTGTAGATGGAAATTTGCAGGGAGGTGTTTCAGGAAAAAAATAACTTGGTGATCTTGACCTTACAGGACTTAATCTGTTAGGAAGCTAGATGTGTATGTTAGTTTCTCTCTGGGATTTACTTTGTGCAGTATTTGAAATTTTATATTAAATGTGCTTGCTGTAGAACAAGCAATAGGTATGACTAAAATATGATTGGGAACTATGGGAATTTTTGTTGCTGACAAATGTGCTGTGTTGAGATAGACATATCATTAGGAATTAGGACTTGACTCCCTCTTGTCCACGCAGGGAGGATATTGCAGTACAAGACGGTGCTTTGAAATTTAGATTTCATGGGCTTTTTCAGGATCATTGTATAACAGCAAGACACTTTTCAGCAATTTTCACTCTGTCTTAGAGTTTTTGGTTGTATCTAATGCATTGTATGCTACCTACAGGATTCATGAATACTTCACATTGAGAGATAAGGAGTATGCAGGAAAAAATATATATTTTTTTTTCCATAAACAGAGTTTCCCCTCACAAGTCCTCTGTTTCTTTGTGTGAAAAAACATGTGTCCGCTGCTTAGAAAGCTTTTGCAATCTGTTTAAATGTCTTTATGTTTGCAAACTGTGCTCCCTAGCATGTTAGAAATTGTCAGGGAAAGAAATGCTCCAGTGCTACTCAAGTAGAGTGGGAGAAGAACTGAAAGGATGCAGACACACAGTGTTGATGGAAACATCCTGGAGCTTATAGCACAGGAGCACTGAAGTGGGTGAGCAGGCTGAGCCTCAGTTAGTTCCCCAGTGTTTCACAGCACCTCTCTATATTCTCTGTCTTCTTCAGGTAACTACTGCCCTTCAGCAGTGAGCACAGCACTGCTGGAAAAATTGAGTAGAAATGCTAGCAAAACCTGGAGAAGAGATTATAAATACAGTCTCTGAGAACAGCTAAGTAAACTTGACATCCATAAGTCCCTGGGCCCTGGCAGGATGTATCCGTGAGTGCTGAGAGATCTGGCAGACACCGCCGTGAAGCCATTTATGATCATCTTTTAAAGGTCGTGGTGACCTGGAGAGGTGCCTCAGGAGAGAAAGAAAATGTCACCACGTCTTCAAAAAGGGCAAGAAGGAGGACCCAGGGAACTTCAGCTCAGTCCCTGAAAGGAGAGGGTGCACTTCATTCTGGAGGCCATCTCTACCCACATGGAAAACAAGAAGGTGATCAGCATGAATTCACTAAATGAGGTAAAGGCCTGAGCAACCTGATCTGACTCCACGGCCGAGCCTGCTCTGGGCTGGGGTGTAGGTGAAGACCTCCTGAGGCTGACATTGACCTGAATCGTCCTGCCATGCCAAACGGGTTGGCAGGTCACTATGTCACGACTTTAAAACAGCCAGCGATTCTATTTTGATTTCAATTGCTGCAGAATTTGCTTAATTCCTCATGTTTAAGTAAGACAAAAGAAAGGCCAGTGAACGTTAGAGTTATGCAATAATATAAGTAAGGGGGAGGAGAAAGAGTGTGGTGATAAAAGATTTGTATTTCCATTTAATAGGGCAATTGTTTACTTATCTTTTTAGATGCCTTTCTCCATGAATTTGTGGGGTGAGATAAGAGAATTCTATTTTAAAAATGGTGTTAATTTGATATAGGAATTACTTATAAAGAGGAAGGAAAGAGGAAGGATGCTGGCACAAGGAAAAGTCCAGTAGCAATTCTCCACAGGCAGAAAATAATTTTTTTGAGTGCATAATTAATAGATTTGTTAGAAAAGTGCTTAGATTGTGAAATATTGTCAATAGACCTCTTTCCAGATGGATTAAGAATAGTAGGTTCTCCAGCAGAGTGTGAAACCTTATTGCTTAGTGGAGAGGATTGCACCCAGATGTGTATGAATTTTTGTTTCTGTACTCTGTCCCTTCTCTTGCTCCTATGGCTTCAGGAGAGAGAATGAGGAGAATGAAGTCAAAAGGAAAGAATGCTCCTAATTTCACCATGGAATGGTGTCCTTTATCTAAAAGGCATCCAAGCAGTCAAAATTAAATCAGATGGGCAATGTGAGGCTATATACTTCACGGGAATATAAATGGAGGGAGGCTGATGTTATGTGCAAAACAATTAAGTTACATACCAGTGTGCTTCAGAGACAGTAGCATATCCAAATCAAGATACTTAAAAATCAACTCATACTTTTCTGTTACATCCTCAGCACTGGGCGAGGGAAGAGAAATAATTTGTGATGCCAAAGAAATATGGGTGAACAGCTTATTCTCAGCTTAGTATTAAGTGTTTCTTCACTGAAAACATGGAAAGAAATTTGAAAAATTTTTGTGATTCATGTCAAGAGAGAAATAACTAAAATGTGTTAATGACCACTACTCATCATCACTGGTTCTGAAAATACACTCTTTTAAAACCAAACAAGCATCAGAAATGCCAGTTATGCAGCTCTTTAATTTTGTATTTCAGTTTTGAGAGAGCAGGAGTAACAGAACAATGTTATTTGATGTATCTCTGACCAAAGAAAATAAGCAAATTAAAACTATTGGTGGCACGCAAAATAGGGTAGTTTTGAAAATGTCTGTTAATAAAGGAAAAGCAGCTGCATTTGTGCCAATAGTTTTGGAATTTCATAAACATGTGACCCTTCCAGTTTCCTAGAGAAGGCAAACTCACATGTGGAAGAGAAAAGAACCATATATGTGAACTTGCTGATTGTTTCCAGATTCCTGAGAAGGCTATAGCAGAGCTGCATAATACTGCCTTATGGAGTAGCACTCAAATTATTTTAATTGTTTCTTTTTTTTTTTTTTTTATGTACTGAACACGATTTCCCCCTTCATGTTCTCCTTTGTCATTTCCATTCCATTTTTTGTTTAGAAAATCTTGATCTGAGCTTAAAATTCCAAATAAATAAATAAACTGAATTTAAAATCCCATATTTTTCCCTTTAGACTAAAAGTACACATTAAATCTAATGGAAGTCTATACCAAAACTTAATATGAAAAGGCACACATATTATGAAAATTATCCTTTTTGCCCATCCATGTTTAAACCTGACAGTTAGGGCCAGTCTCCAACTTTTGGTTTTTATTTTGTCTTGGCTTACCATGTCTCCAGATGTCTTTGAATGGAAAAAAAGTTTTAAATAGCATCATTGTGTGTAAAAAATATCAGAAATTAAGGAATCATTCAGCCATGTGCTGTATTTTTGAGTCAGCCCCTGGCTGGGTAGTTCATTGGGCAGTGTAGCCTATTTACACATTTAGATGACTCCTAAATTTCATTTCTGGATCTTTCTAGACATCCCCATATATCATTTCTAAAATGTAGAGGAAATATCACAGACTGAACATTCAGAGCTCATCAGAGGGTTTGCTTTAAGTTGCATTTCTCGCTGACCAAGGTTGCACAGAATGAGTTGTAGGATCCAGTTTGGTCAGGGAGATTCAGAACAGCTTCATTAATGGACTTATGTTGGGGAAATTAAAATTTTTCTTTCAATTAAATCTAAAGATCTAGACTAGTCAGGAGATGTGGATTGCAAGCTGACATGATCTTAAGTTACTTGTGCGATGCTTGGACTCTGTTTTGCTCACATTTAGACAGCTGTTTCAGACACCTAAAAATTGGTCTTCAGCGATGTCAGCTGCTCCCAGGGTTTGACTGTGACTCAGCATATGAGTCGACTATTCAGGCTAGCAGGCACCCTATAACAGAGAAGGGAAAAACTCAGCTGACTGGCTGAGCTGGCAATGGGCTTAGCTTATAATTCACCCAAAGAAGAAGAAAACAAATCAAGGATGGCTCTTGAGTAGTTAGCTTTTTATTTTTTTGAGAAATACATCCTCAGGTAAAATATGTATTTTTATTTTGTCATTCTGAAAAGGGGGTAACTCCTTGTACCTTCCCTGAAAGAAATGGTCAGAAAAATTGAGTGCCCTTTTAAATGTATCTGAATATTTTTAAATTTTATTTGAAACATTGATTTTACTGTTTTGGTTTTTTTTCAACCCAAACCAATCTATGATTTGAGAAATTGATTTTTTTTATGTCATGTAGAAATGATTCTAAGTCATGCCACTGCCCTAAAATACTTTTAATTTTACATCTGTCAGTCCAGATTTTGTGTCTCTTAAGGAGTCTTTCCTTACTAATTTATGTTTCACAAACTTTAGAAAGAGAAGAAAGGGAAAAATGTTTTGGTGTTCCATAGCACACTGATTTTTGCATTTTAGCCTTATTTTCGTGACTTAAGTGTTATTCAAGGCAAATTTTACACCTGTTCTGTGTATAGATGACTACTTGTATATTTTTTCTTAAATTCTCATAACTGAATCTTGTACCTCATAAGATGAAGAAATTTGAGAGACTTGCATGTGTTTTAAATAAGCTAAGTCACTAATTGATAAGATTATGGGTCACTGAGTTGCTATGGGAAAAAAAAAGAAAAAAAGGGGAAGGGGAAGGGGAAGGGGAAGGGGA
>JAWWMS010000421.1:0-12561 GCA_035048045.1 Chlorospingus semifuscus
ATAGCAAGTGTCCAGTCTCTAGGCAGCATTGATGGGGAGGGCAGGCCAGGCTGAAGAGGGCCCATGTCCTCGATGACCTCGTTGATTCTGCGAAGGTTGTGGAGAAGCCTCCACTTGTTTGTCCCAGGTTTTGGTAGAATGAAGACTGGAGAGTTCCAAGGGCTGTCGGACTCCACTATGTGGCCTTTTTTGAGCTGTTCTTCTGCAAGGGTGTTTAGGGCGCGCAGCTTGGCTTTCTTTAGGGGCCACTGCTTGGTCCAGATTGGCTTTTGGTTTTTCCAGGTGAGACAGGGTATTTCTGGCAGCTTACTCAACTCAGTGGCCCCAGTTAGAAATCCTGGATGGAAATACGTAGGGAAGCTCCCCAGTGGGATAAAACGTCTCTGCCCCAAAGGGTGATGGGGGCCCTTACCACAAATGGATGGATCCTTGCCAGTTTGCCTTCAGGCCCTTCAACGATGACAGTCTTCTTGCTTCTCATGGATACTGTAGCTCCACCAACCCTGGAAATCATGCCTGCAACAGGTTGTAGATCCCAGTGTGCTGGCCAATCTGAATGGGTGATGATGGTCACATCTGCACTGGTGTCTAGCATCCCTGGCAGGTGGGTCTTCTCTCCTTTGTAGGAGAGGCTGCACTCGATGATAGGCTAGGATGGTCCCACGACTTGTCCCCACATAGCTGTACGGTTGAGAGGAATCTGTTCCCTGTGATTCTTTGGGAGTAAGAAGGCCTGAGCTATTGGAATTCCCTTAGAAAGAAAAAAATGGTGAGTCTATGCAGTATACCTGCACAAGGATCTCTTGTCCCGGCTGCACTGTCAGCACTTCCGGAACAACGAAGATTTCCTTTGGAGTATCAAGAAAGTCACCTGTAATTAAAATGTCTGAAGGACTCCCTTTAGGTCCATATTTTCCTGTGGGAACATGGTGAACATTCTTATCATCAAAGTCAATGGACAAAGCAGTTACCAGTTGCCGACGGGTACCCATCTGGGCTGTCCCATGGGTTGGGGCTACTTCTTTGGGTCTGGAGCGACCTGGGTTTGTGTGATTGGGTCTGGGTGGCCTTTGATTTATTTGCTGCCGGGCAACTCAAGGAGTTTAAAGGACGCGGTTGAGAGTGTTGCTGATTTTGGGGTCTTTGATAAGAATTACAGTGGTATCGGGCGGTAATCTCTCCGGGAAGTCCTTTATATAATGTCCAAGACCCCCACAGTGATAGCATTTAGCTTGTTCTTTAGAGGTTATGACTGCATATGCTCCAGAAACTCCTTCAGCAATACCCTTAGCAACTGCTTGGGCCACTGTATTTTCAGTGGACATGTCACGTGTACAGCATTCTAGCATTTGCTCTATAGTAGGGTTTGAATCTATGGGTAGAGACCTCAAAATGGCCTTACGTTTCTCATTTGAGTTGCTGAAAGCAAACTTACATAAAAATTCCTTCCTTGCCTCTGCGCTCTCTATCTGTTTCTCCAGAGCATCTCTAAGTCTGTCCACAAATTTTACAAAGCTTTCTTCAATGCCTTGTTTAATGGTAGAAAAATGCATTGTTGGCATTGACTCATCCTGCATAAGAAGCAAGGAGGTTTTAACTGCAATTGCTACATCCTGCAGTGCTTCTTTATTCAGAGTTTCCAATTGTTCAGCTGGCTTTTGTAAGTCTCCTTCGCCGGCCAGCTGTTCTACTGTAAAGTTTGGTTTAGTAGCATTGGTAGTATATGAATCTGATAACATTTTTAAGTGTTTCTTCCAATGCCTGTCCCATAATAAATATTCTGCCGGGGACAGGAGGCATTGTGAAATATTTTTTACATCGTGAGGAAGCAAGACGTGCAGAGAACATGGCTTCTAAGAAATTTCTAAAGATATGCTAACTACGTCCATGTTCTTTGGCTATATTTCTCAATTGCACTAGTTCCTTATTAGGAATTGGTTTCCATGTCTTAATATTAGATACCCCACCATTCCTTCCTTGCCTGTGTTCAGCTGGGAAAGCTGTGATTTTCTGCGCTAGGTCCCTGTTCCCCGACTTCGTAGCTTCTATCTTAATAAGAGCCCATGGGCCTGTGTTAATCGTATCAAAATCAGATTCATCGGAAGAGCTCTCATCGTCTGAGGAAAGCTGCGAGGGATTTGCTACCCTTGAATTCCTTTTTTTGCCTTTAGAAGCGTTTTTCGAGGTTTTCAATAACTGGCCAGGAGGTGGCGCTATTGGATCAGGGATAGCAACACAGCAGGGACCGGATTGGGTGGGGGGGTGACGCCACGGGGGGTCTCTGATCCGTTCTGGTGGCAGGAGGGTTGGGTAAGGGGTTGGAAGGACGAATAGGGGCAGGGAGGGTGGGCGGGCTGGGGATGCACGCCTGGGGGGTTTGGGGGTGCGCAAGCAGTGCCGCTGGTTTGGGATACTACAGGTATAGGGGGAGCTGGTGTTACTGCCCATGTGTGAGGCTCAGTGCAGGGGAACAGGGTGTGGGCGTGGCTCGGGAAAGCACTGGGAGGGGCCAGCCCACTCTCAGCCGGGCCTGGGAGGGCTGGGGCGGTCTCGGGAGGGGCGGGAGCGGGGGTGATGACAGCGGGGAGGGCGGCCGCGGAGGTGGGGGATAGAAGCGTGGGGTTGGGGGTGGCGGCGGCGATAACGGGGCCAGGGAGCATGGCGGGCGCAGCGGGGTAGCAGGGGGCAGGGCGGGGACAGCAGTGGGAGCGGGGGATACGGTGACGGAGGAAGCGGGGGCGGGGAACGGTGGTGCGGGGTTAGGGAGGACCCGGATCACGGCTATGGGAGGCGACAAAGGCAGCACGGGGGCGGGGGGAGCAGGGACGAAGTAGACCGGCGCAGGGGGAGGGGTGGCCACAGCGGGGGGCACGATGGCAGAGGCAGGGAGCAGGGACCCCGGGGCCAGAAGCAGGAAGGAAGCGGAGCCGGGGGGAGGGGGGCTGCAAAGGCGGATATGGCAGAGGCCGGAAACAGGAAACTGGGCAGTGCGGGTCCCGCAAAGGTGGGGGGGTGTGGGGTGGGGGACGATGGTGAGCACTTCCGGCTCTGAAGCGAGGAAGAGGGGGTGGGGGGTGAACTGCTTACGCTCTGCCCGTGACATGACGTCTGCAGGAAGCACTGCAGAGTCCAGAAGTGCATACCTCTGCTCTCTTAGCGCAATTAGCATATGAAGAGGAAAAATCTGTTGGTGTCTAGCTTTTTTCAGAGTTAGATTTTTCAACAGTCTTTGTTATTATATGAAATAAAGGTAAGAAGTTAGTAACAGAAAAGTCCTATTTTGTTTGAGAAATATAAATAGTGTTTCCAACCGTATTCCAGAAAGAATTTTCAGTAATCGTGGTTTTATTAGTTTTAGGGAATTGCACCACAATTCAAGTTACAAATTTTTTAAGAGTCTTTTTTGACAGACTACCTTTAGAAAAAGAGAAATTATTAACAGATAAGGTTTCTACAATGGTTGAATATAACTCTCTCTCAAGTGTGGTTAGTTTTAGGGTGCTTAAACAAGTATCCATTTTTTTTTTCAAGCCCTTTCCACAGAAAAACAAGAAAAAAAAAGAAAAGAAAACGAAAAAGGTTTTTTAGACCACCCAAAAGGTATGAGTGCAACACTTATGTCCTTCGGGGTCGGGGGTCTGTGGAAGGGGGTCTGCTGCTCAATTCTCCTCGAACGGTATCTCGTGCAGATGTTTGTGTTGAGGGTTGTATTGAGCCTTCCGGAGAGAGAATTTTCTAAAATGAAAGGTCCTTGTGTAGAAGGAGCAGGTTCCTGAACAGGCAATAACAGGAGACCCCGAAAGGCTCCGATGCTCCGGCTAAGTTTCGTCCCTGGGAGAGGGGGTCCGATGACACGTTGGGAGGCCACTTAATGAGACTTAATTGGTCTTATCCTAAGGCAAGTTATGACAGCTCTAGAGCTCAGCCCCCAAGGGAACTGAGTGCCAGAGGCCAGCTCACCCAGACCAAGGCCGCGCGTCAGCCCCTAGCAAGCAGGGGGATATTCAGCTCTTAGTGATTAGCCAGCTCTTATGATTTCAGCTTTGCTTGCTAGGTAGCTTGCCCTTGGCTTGAGGCTCCAGCAGACAGATAGAGAGAGGAGAAGGAGAAGACGCCGGCTGTTCCATGAATGTGGCTTTATTGGAGGGGTCCGTGAAGGGTCTCAGCTCTTCCTCTTCTAAGTTAGTAGGGGTACAGTATGTTACTTTTATAGCCTTGGCCCGATTCAAATCTTGACCAATGGCAAGGGTTAGAGGGACCATAAGTGACCAATAGTAGGGTTAACAAGATATTGCCTTACATGGTTAGAGGGATAGGTTATAGGGCGGATGTCCCTGGAGTCAGGAAGCTTCTTTGCTGCTGTATCAGCCTTTCTATTATTCAGATTCTTTACAGAGCCCTTGCTAAAGCTGTGGGTTTTACTAAAGGTGTCCGTGGCGGGCCTAATGAAGCACTGGAGAAAATTGTTACCCCGTGGAATCTCATCAAACCACATATCCATGCTGGGACTGATGGAACACTGGAAAACATTGGAACCAAATGGAATCTCATGGAACCAGTTTTCCATGGTGACAGATGGAAAACTGGAGAGCATTGTTACACAGTGGAATCTCATGGAACTAGGTGTGCATGGCGAGTCACATGGAAGACTGAAGAAAATTATTACCCAATGGAATCACATGCAACCAGGCGTCCATAGTGCACTGGAGAACATTGTTACCCAATAGAATCTTATCAAACCAGGTGTCCATGGTGAAAGAGCCACTGGAGAAAATTGTTATCCAATGGAATCTCATGGAACCAGGTCCATGGTGTCAGAGCCGGGCCTGATGGAACACTGGAGAATATTGTTACGCCATGGAATCTCATTGAAGAAGATGGCCATGACGGGCCTGATGGAACACTGGAGAACATTGGTACCCAATGGAATCTCATAAAACCAGGTGTCCATGGCGGGCCTCATGGAAGACGGGAGAACATTCTTACCCAATGGAATCTCATGGAATCAGGTCCATGGTGTCAGAGCCGGGCCTGATGGAACACTGGAGACCATTGGTACCCAATAGAATCTCATGGAACCGCTTGTCCATTGTGACAAATGGAGCTAAGGAGAACATTGTAGCCCAATGGAATCTGATGGAACCAGGTGTCCATGGCGGGCCTCCTGGAACGCTGGAGAACATTGGTACCCAATGGAGACTCATAGAACCACTTCTCCATCGGGACAAATGGAACAAAGGAGAACATTGTTACCCCATGGAATCTCATGGAACCAGATGTCCATGGTGACAGATAGAACACAGGAGAACATTGTTACCCCATGGAACCCCATGGAACCAGTTGCCCATGGTGACAGATGGAACACAGGAGAGCATTGTTACCCCATGGAATCTCATCATACCAGGTCTCCGTGGTAACAGAGCCGAATGGAACATTGGCGAATATTGTTACCCCATGGAATCTCATGGAAATAGTTGCCCTTGGTGACACTGGAGAACATAGCTACCCCATGAAATCTCATGGAACCAGCTGTCCATGTAAACAGAGCCCAGCCTGCTGTATCACTGGAGAAAGTTTTTACCCCCTGGAATCTTATGAAACCAGGTTTTCATGGTGACACAGGCTGACGGAAGACAGAAGAACATTGTTACCCAATGGAATCTTATGGAACCAGGTGTCCATGGTGGGCCTGATGGAACACTGGAGAACATTGTTTCCAAAAGGAATCTCATTACACCAGATGTCCATGTGACAGAGCCAGGCCTGATGCAACACTGGAGAATATTGTTACCCCATGTAATCTGATGGAACGAGGTGTTCATGTTGACAGAAAGAATATGTGGGAACATTGTTTCCCAAAGGAATAACATGGAACCCAGTGTCCATGTTGTCCATGGTGACAGATGGAACACTGGAAAATCTTGTTATCCCATGGAATCTAATGCAACCAAGTGTCCATGGTGGGCCTGATGGAACACTGGAATCATTGCTACCCAATGGAATCTCATGGAACCAGTGTCCACAGTGAGAGAGCCTGATGGAACACTGCAGAACATTGTTACACCATAGAATCTCTTGAAACCAAGTGTCCATGGCGACACCGGAGAACATATTTGCCCAATGGCGACTCATGGAACCAGATGTCCACGGTGACAGAACCAGAGGAATATGGGAGAGGATTGTTACCCAATAGAATCTCAACGAACCAGGTGTTCTTGGTGGGCCAGATGGAACACTGGAGAACATTGTTGCGCAATGGAACCTCATGGAACCAGGTGCCCATGTTAAAAGATGGAACACTGGAGAACATTGTTACCCAACGGAATCTCATTGAACCAGGTGTCCATTGAGACAGATGGAACACTGCAGAACATTATTACCCCATGGAATCTCATAGAGCAAGGTGTCCATAGCAGGCACGAAGGAACACTGGAGAACGTTGTTACCCAATGGAATCTCATGGAACCAGGTGTCCATGGTGACAGATCGAACACTGGAGAACATGGTTACCCAATGGAATATCATTGAACCAGGTGTCCATGGCGGTCCTGATGGAATACTGGAGAACATTTTTAACCAATGGAATCCCATTGAACCAGGTGTCCTTGGTGACAGATGGAACACTGGAGAATGTTGGGATTTATAAAATTAGAGGGTTTTGAGAAAGTGGTTAAAAAGACAGGCCTCAGACAGTAGACTCTTGAACATCGCTAATACAGCGAAAAGTTTTCTAAGCAGTAGAGCAGACATGAGAAATAGAACACTAAGCCCCTGTGATGTGTCTTTATAGATTACAACAAGGTTATTTAATGTGTATCTTTAGAAGGTTAGTATGAATGAGTCTCTGTGTTTTGTCTCTCATAAACAAGCCATTGTGTTACAAAATAATTTTCTATTGTATTAACTACCATTACGTGTGTTTCATATGATTGGATAGAATTATTGTCAATATGATTTGCTATATGTTTGATTGGCTGAAACCTAGGCTGAGATGGCTTTATGCTACCCTGTAACATGACGTTTCCTTGGCATTCCATTTGAATCAGAGAGCCGTAAACATACTGTCTCCATTGTCCTAACAATGTACTGAGACTGATGTGTGAAATAAACAGCTCACGACACTGATTCAGATTGTCCCGTTCCATTCGAGCTTGTATATAGCTGCCATGGCAGAGAACATTGTTATCCCATGGAATCTCATCAAACAAGGTGTCCATGGTGACATATGGAACACTGCAGAACATTGTTTCCCAATTGAATCTCATGGAACCCAGTGTCCATGGTAAAAGAGACACTGGAGAACCTGGTTACCCACTGGAATCTCATGGAACCAGGTGTCCATCATGATAGAGCCGCTCCTGATCGAACACTGGAGAATATTGTTACCCATTGAAATCTCATGGAACCAGGTGTCAATCCTGACAGAGCCGCTCCTGATCGAACACTGGAGAACATTGTTACCCAATGGAATCTCATGGAACCAGGTGTCCATCGTGACAGAGCCGCTCCTGATCAAACACTGGAGAACGTTGTTACCCAATTGAAAGTCATGGAAGAAGGTGTAAACGGGGGGCCTGATGGAACCCTGGTGTATATGGTTACCCAACAGAAACTCATGCAACCAGATTTCTATGGTAATAGATGGAACACTGGAGAACATTGTTACCAAATGGAAACTCATGGAACCACGTGTCCATGGTGAGAGATAGAACACTGGAGAAAATTTTTACCCAATGGAATCTCATGGAATCCAGTGTCCATGGCAAAAGAGCCACTGGAGAACATGGTTTCCCAAAGGACTCTCATGGAACCAGGTGTCCCCGTTGCCAGAGCCAGGCCTAATGAAACACTGAAGAATATTTTTACCCAATGGAATCTCATTGAACCAGGTGTCCACGGTGACGGAGCCTGCTGGAACAGTGGAGAACATGGTTGCCCCATGGAATCTCATGGAGCCATGTGTATATAATGACAGATGGAACACTGGAGAACATTGTTACCCCAAGGAATCTGATATAGCCAGCTGTCCATGGTAACAGAGCCTAATGGAACAGTGGAGAACATTGTTACCCCGTGGAATCTCATTGAACCAGATATCCATGGTGACAGATGGATCACTGGAAAACATTTTTACCCCATGGAATCTCATGGAACCAGTTGCCCAGGGTGACACTGGAGAACATAGTTACCCCATGAAATCTCATGGAACCGGGTGTCGATGCAAAGAGAGCTGAGCCTCATGTATCACTGGGGAACGTTTTTACTCCCTGGCATGTTATGAATCCAGGTTTCCATTGTGACACACCCTGATGGAAGACAGAAGAACATTGTTACCCAATGGAATCTCATGGAAACGTGTCCATGGTGGGCCTGATGGAACACTGGAGAACACTATTACCCCATGGAATCTCATGGAAACAGGTGTCTATGGTGACAGATAGAACACTGGGGAACATTTTAACCAAAAGGAATCCCATAAAACCAGGTGTGCATGGCGGTCCTGAAGGAACATTGGAGAACATTATTACTCAATGGAATCTCATGGAAACAGGGGTCCGTGGTGACAGAGCCGAGCCTGATGGAACACTGGAGAAAATTTTTGCGCCATGGAATCTGATCGAAGCAGATGTCCATGGTGACAGATGGAAGACTGGAGAACATTGTTACCCCATGGAATCTCATGGAACCAGGTGTTCAGGGTGACAGAGCATGATGGAAGGGAGGAGAATATTGTTACCCAATGGAATCTCATGGAACCAGGTGTCCATGGTGAGAGAACCGGGCCTGATGGAATACTGGAGAACACTGTTACCCAATGCAATCTCATCAAGCCAGGTGTCCATTGTGACAGATGGAGCTCTGGAGAGCATGGTTACCCATAGAAATCTCAAAGAATCAGCTGTCCATGATGATAGAGAAGGCCCTGATGGAACACAGGAGTACATTGTCACCCCGTGGAATTTCATGAAACCAGGTATCCGTGGCGGGGGCGAAGAAACACTGGAGAATGTTGTTACACAATGGAATCCCATGGAACCAGGTGTCCATGGTGACAGAGCCTTATGGAAAAAAGGAGAACATTGTTACCCAATGGAATCTCATGGAACCAAGTGTCAATGGTGAAAGACGCTGATGGAAGACAGCCCAATGGAATCTCATTAAACCAGATGTCCAAGGCGGGCCAGATGGAACACTGGAGAACATTGTTACCCCTTGGAATCTCATGGAACCAGGTGTCCATGGTGACAGATGGAACACTGCAGAACATTGATACCCCATGAAATCTCATCAAACCAGGTGTCCATGGCGGGCCTGCTG
This sequence comes from Chlorospingus semifuscus, assembly GCA_035048045.1. Taxonomy (NCBI): domain Eukaryota; kingdom Metazoa; phylum Chordata; class Aves; order Passeriformes; family Passerellidae; genus Chlorospingus; species Chlorospingus semifuscus. The sequence continues at coordinate 9,319 of JAWWMS010000421.1, forward strand.
GAACACTGGAGAACATTCTTACCCCATGGAACCTCACTGAACCTGGTGTCCATGATGAAACTGGAGAACATATTTACCCCATGAAATCTCATGGAACGATGTGTCCATGGACACAGAGCCGGGCCTAATGGAACACTGGAGAACATTGTTACCCCATGGAATCTCATGGCAGCAGGCGCCCATGGTGACAGATGGAACATTGGAGAACATTTTTACCACTTGGAATCTCATGTAACGAGGTGTCCATGGTAAAAGAGTTGCTCGAGAATATTGTTGCCCAATGGAATCTCATGGAACAAGCTGTCCATCGTCACAGAGCCACTCCTGATAGAACACTGGAGAACATTGCTACCCAATGTAATCTTATGGAACCAGGGGTCCATTGTGACAGATGGAAGACTGGAGAACATTGTTAACCCATGGAATCTCATGGAACCCGGTTTCCACGGTGAGAGATGGAACACTGGTGAATATTGTAACCCCATGTAATCTCATGGAACAATGTGTCCTTGGTCACAGAGCCGGGCCTAATGGAAGACAGGAGAACACTGTTACCCCATGGAATCTCATCGAACCAGGTGTCCATGGCGGGCCTCCTTGAACACTGGAGAACATTGTTACACCATGGAACCTCATGAAACCAGGTGTCCATGGTGACAGAGCCGAGCCTGATGGAACACTGGAGAACATTGTTACCCAAAGAAATCTGGTGGAACCAGGCGTCCATGGTGACAGAGCCAGATCGAAAACTAAAGAACATTGTTACCCCATGGAATCTCATGGAACCAGATGTCCATAGTGGGTCTGATGGAACACTGGAATCACTGTTAGGCAATGGAATCTCATGGAACCAGGTGTCCATGGTGATAGAGCCTGTTGGAACACTGGAGAACTTTGTCACCTAATGGAATCTCATAGAACCAAGTGTCAATGGTGAAAGACCCTGATGGAAGAGAGGAGAATATTGTTGCCCAATGGAATCTCATGGAACCAGGTGTCCATGGTGAGCCTGATGGAACTCTGGAGAAAATTGTTACCCAATGGAATCTCATGGAACCAGGTGCCCATGGCGGGCCTGATGGAACAATGGAGAACATTGTTACCCCAGGAATCTCATGAGTCCAGGTGTACATGGGGATAGAGAAGGCCCTGATGGAACACAGGAGAACATTGTTACCCCATGGAATCTCATGCCACCAGGTGTCCGTGGTGACAAATGGAACACTGGAGATCATTGTTACCCCATGGAATCTCATGGAACCAGGTGTGCATGGTGACTGATGGAACTCTGGAGAACATTGTTACCCCATGGAATCTCATGGAACCAGGTGTCCATGGCGGGACTGAGAGAACACTGGAGAACATAGGTATCCCATGGAATCCCATGGAACAAGATGTCCACATTGACAGATGGAACACTAGAGAACATTGTTACCCCATGGAATCTCATGGAACCATGTGTCCATGGTGACAGAGCCTGATGGAACGCTGGGTAACATTGTTACGCAATGGAATCTCATCAAAGCAGGTGTCCATTGTGACAGATGTAACTCTGGAAAAAATGGTTACCCAATGGAATCTCATGGAACCAGGCGTCCACGGTGACAGAAGGAATACTGGAGAATTTTGTCACTGAATGGAATCTCATGGAACCAAGTGTCAATGGTGAAAGACCCTGGTGGAAGAGAGGAGAATATTGTTCCCCAATGGAATCTCATGGAACCAGGTGTCCAGGATGGGCTTGATGGAACTCTGGAGAAAATTGTTACCCAATGGAATATCATGGAATCAGGTGTCCATGGTTGTAGATGGAACTCTGGATAACATTGTTACCCGATGGAATGCCATGGAACCAGGTGTCCATGGCGGGCCTCATCGAACACTGGAGAACACTGGTACCGAATGGAATCTCATGCATCCAGGTGTCCATGGTGACAGAGCCAGATGGAACACTGGAGAACATTGTTACCCAATGGAATCTCAACAAACCAGGTGTCCATGACAGGTCTGATGGAACACTGGAGATCATTCTTATGCACTGGGATCTCATGGAATCAGCTGTCCATGGTGACAGAGCCTGTTGGAAGACTGAATGACATTTTTACCCAATGGAATCTCATGGAATCATTGTCCATGGTGAAAGATGGAATACTGGAGAACATTGTTACCCCATGGAATCTCATGGAACCAGGTGTTCATTGTGACAGAGCTTATGGAGGAAAGGAGAACATTGTTACCCAATGGAATCTCATCGAATCAGTTGTCTATGGTTATAGACACTGGTGGAAAATAGAAGAACATTGTTACCCCTTAGAATCTCATAGAACAAGGTGTCCATGGTGACAGAGCCTGGTGGAACACAGGACAGGATTGTTACCCAATGGAATCTCATCGAATCAGGTGTCCATGGCAGGCCTAATGGAACACTGGAAGACATTGTTACCCCATGATATATCGTTGAACCCGGTGTCCATGGCGGGCCTGAATGGACACTGTAGAATATTGTTACGCAATGGAATCTCATGGAACCAGGTGTCCATAGTGACAGAGCCTGATGGAAGAAAGGAGAATATTGAAACCCAATGGAATCTCATCGAACCAGGTATCCATGGTGAGAGAACCGGGCCTGATGGAACACTGGAGAACAGAGTTCCCCCATGGAATCTCATGCAACCAGGGGTCTGTGGTTATACAGGCTGATGGAAGGCAGAAGAGCATTGTTACCCCATGGAATCGCATGGAACCAGGAGTCCATGCTTACAGAGCCTGATGGAACATTTGAGAACATTGTTACCCAATGGAATCTCATCGAAGCAGGTGGCCATTGTAACAGATGGAACTCTGGAGAACATGGTTACCCAATGAAATCTCATGGAATCAGGTGTCCATGGTGATAGAGAAGGCCCTGATGGAACACAGGAGAACAATGTTACCCCATGGAATTTCATGAAACCAGGTGCCCATGGCGGGCATGAAGGAACACTGGAGAACGTTGTTACACAATGGAATCTCATGGAACCAGGTGACCACAGTAAGACAGCCTGATGGAACACTGGAGAACATTGTTAACCCATGGAATCTCATGGAACCAGGTGTCCATGGCTGACCTGATGGAACACTGGAGAACATTGTTACCCCATGGAATCTCATGGAACCAGAAGTCCATGGCGGGCCTGATGGAACAGTGGGATCATTGTTACGCAATGAAATCTCATGCAACCAGGTCTCCCTGGTGACAGAGCC
>JAWWMS010000422.1:0-12516 GCA_035048045.1 Chlorospingus semifuscus
ATTTTCAAAGTTCTTTTGCTTTTGCCAAGGCACCCTGTTATCAAATCTCTTATGTTAAGCAGGTCCAGAGTCCCTCAGCTGTCTTGTGTCCCTCAACATTCCAACATTTAGGAAATGGGTGAAATGCACAAATGTGAGAGATTTCTGTCAGAAGTTACTGACTATGATGTTTTTGGGTACAGGTTAAACTTCACCAGCACTGCAGATGCCACGGAGAGCTACTCGGGATGTGTTCTCCATCAGAATGGGGAAAATTGTTGAAAAAACAGTTACCCTCATCCATTCCTTCCCCAGGGTATTGGAGAACTGTTTTTACAGGTTTCTGCACACCCCTGCTCTTACTGTGCTGTGGGGTCCCGTGCCTATAGCACGTGTTACATCCAGATGTTTTTTACTCTTCTTGACGAATCCTCTAAGGGCATTATCTAATTAGCCTTTCCTAATATCTGACAAAACTACTATGCAATAGCTCTGTCTGATCTGTGTGTCTACATGTGTCAGAAATTTAGAATTATTTCCCCAAAGCCATTAAACACCAGAGCAAGAAATACAAAGAGCACAGATCATCAGGAGCAGTATTTTCATGTTGCCTTTTTCTTTGGTGAAAAATAGCTCCACTCAGACAAGGAATAACCTCACTCAAAATCCTTGAGTATTGACAATCTAAGTTTATTATTGATACAATCAAACAGGATGGTGAATTGGAATAAATACAATTTTCAGCACCACTTGCGACCACCAGTGTATAACAAAAGGGATGTGCTAACATTTGAAACAATACAAGTGACCCAAGAATTAAAAACAAACAAAATAATAAAGGCGTGAACACAATTTTTTTTTTTATTTTCTGGTAAAATTATTTTCATTTTACGTTCTTACTATGCATCCGAGGAGAACCTACTTGTGAAATAAACTCAATTTCTGCAATAAAAGGACCAAGTGTACTTTGATATGGATTCAGGCCTTTGCTCATTTTAGCATGTAGCAATTGTGGCTTTGTGACAAGTACAATAAATGTTTAGTTTTGTATTCTGTTAAAAAAATATATGCATAAATTTGAAGTGCAATTAATATACTTATCCCCTGGAAAGCTTCCTACTATTAATGATGAAGTTACAAATTTTATGGAGGTTGTTGATACAATTACAGATGGATATTGCTGATTTTTTAGCTTTTAAATTATATTTCTCTGAGCTATTTTTTCACTTTTTTCCCCTCTTCATTTTTTCCCCTCCCTCCACATAAAATTGCAACCCACATCTCCCAGGCAGCCACAAAACCTCTCAGCTGAGAACGTGAACCACGCAAAAATGGCACCAGGAAGAATGTACATTATCAACAGTGGGTCAGCAGTTACAGACACCTGCTCTCCACCTCCCACCTGCCCAGAAATCCCCACAATAAACAGGGACCGTAAAGCTCAATTTATTTTTACTTTTTACTTTTTCGATTTTATTTTTTAATTTTTGCCCTTGCTTAACTGGAGGTTGTGTGGTGTATCTTTGCTTGCATGTGAGGGGTGAAAACATCCACTCAGATCACTGTTGTCAGGGCTGCTCTGCCTACAGCCTTTTAGGATAATTTTTTTTTGTTCTTCTGCTGTTACACACATTTTCTGCAGGCGTTTGTGCAGCCCCAGCTGCATTTGAACCGATTCATTATAATGATTTTCGGCACGTTGCATCTGTACCAAAAACCAAAGCAACGTGGGGCCTTGTCCCCTAGCCTAGGCCTAGCCTTCCACCGAACCCACCTAATCTCAGCCCTACTATGTTTAGAGAGCATAATATCGTCCATATGCATCGCCCTAGCCATATGACCCATCCAAATCCAATAATCAGTCTCCACTATCCTGCCTACCCTCATACTAACATTTTCGGCCTGCGAAGCAGGTACAGGCCTAGCCCTACTAGTAGCTTCAACCCGAACCCACGGATCTGACCACCTACACAACTTTCACAACTTCCGACCACCTACACAACTTTCACAGCGCCCTGGGAGGATGAGGGTGCCCTGCCGTGTTTGATTCCTGGCTCGGGGCTCCCGTTTGCCACAAACCCCCAAGGGTTCCTGTGGCCCCCCCGGCTGGGTGCAGGCAGGAGCTGCTCGGCTGCACAAAGCAAACATCAAATGTCTCTTCTGAGGCTTCCACGGGGGAATGCAACTGGTGGAGTACCAAACCTGCCTCTATTGAATTATGCACCCCTGTGGCAGATTATTTGCAGGCTTCATGCCAGATGGAGAGAATTCTCTGTATCAGCATCAGGCCTTGTAAACATCACCATTTCTTCCCAGGGTTACTTACTTATGCCAGATGGCACCCGCTGCGCTCTCTGTATCTTTCTTCCAATCTGTGGGGCTTACTTTTTCCCAAGAAATGAGAGTGCTTTAATATTTTACACATTTTTCCTATTTCTATGCCAATACGTGAGAGTATCTTGACAGAATAAGCAAAGAGTGATTTGCATTTATACTCGGTTCGCATGGAATAAGGAATTAAAAAAAAAATAAAAAAAGAAAGGAAATTTTATCCTACTTTGTCTTTTTAATTCTAAAGTAATTTTCCCAGCTACCAAGGGCTTTCTGAAACTGAGAGCAATCACAGCCCAGAGTCTGCTGATCCCCCTGCTCTCAGGAGCTCAGCCATCACACTGCCTCTCCCGGCTCACATTTGGAGAGCATTATGAAATCTGTGTTGGGACATGCCAAAGCCTCTGGAACACTGAGAGCACTAATTTGAGAGATCTCCCCAGAACGTTGAGACAGTTTCATGCTTTAGCAATTTGTGAGCTGTAGGACAATACCCTTCTTAAGGACACCACACTAATCACAGGGTCTGTGAAATTCTCATTACATAGCTCCTAGAGCAGAGGAAAAAGGAGTAATCTCTGCTAACTTTCAAATTCAGGGCTCAGCTCTGGCAGTCATGTTTCCAACAAGCGAGTGTGTGTCTCCATATGAAAATTTCAGTCATGTGAATAAAGTTTTGAAGCATTATTGTCACTATATTTTGCATTTAGCGCTTAGCCAATGCTTGTTGCATCTGTATTAAATAAAATAGTCCTGGAACTTTTAATTAACATGTCTGGTCAACAAGCTGAGTCCTGGCTCTTCCCTTTTAATCCCAGCTGGCAAACCTTTTGCTGAAAAAGGAACCAGCTGAAAACAGGCTTAAGGAGAAAAGCTGCTGTCTTTTCTCCCCCACGTGATTTCAGTGCTGATTTGGACTATCAGCATTCCCACATCTGAAATGCCACTTTCCTTCCCAGCACTGCCCTGGACCCAATCCTTTCCCTTCAACTGCCGTGGTGCCCTGGCACCTGTGTTACCCAGCCCTGCCCTGCTGTTTCTGCCCCATTTGTTGCCCAGCCCTCCTCTCTCTGCCCGGTGCTGGCCTCCTGTCCTGCCCCAGGTCCTGCTCTCACTCCCAGCACCTCAGTGGGTGTTTCCAGCTCCTCCGTGCCCTGCTGCAGCCATGCCAAGCACCCAGGGCTCTCCTGCCACGGCTGCTTGGCTTTCTGCAGGGTTCCCTGCCCTGCCCTGCTTTGTCTCCTGCAGCCCCGCAGCTCACAGGGTTTCCCTCTGCTCTCTGCCCACCATGCTCTCATTACCATCATTCTCCCTTCCCTTTGCCTCCTGCCTTACTAGTGGTATTTCTCCAGCTTAATTGAGTCCCTTTATTCCAGCTTTTCTCTTTTTTTTTTTTACTTCTGCTTTTGATTTTCTCCAGCCTGACTGTGAGACACCTTCCGCATTGCATTTATTTTTCTCGTTTCTTTTCAACAGTCCTTTGTATTTTCTCATGCTGTCCTTGACCACAGGCAAGAACTCGCCAACGACCTCTGCAGACACACCAAACTGCTTATTTCAAAAGTTGCTCTACAACCTCATTTAGCTATTCTTCTCCCAAAATACCAGCAGCAAGTATGCCAGCTGTGTGCTGGGGATGCTGCCTGTCACAAAGGGCAGCACGCAGCGCCTGCACTCCTTTCTTGCCTCTAGGGATCTGATCTTGTGCTCAGACTGAGTGGCTCCTGGCTTGGATGGTTTTCCTGTGCTTCTGCAACATTTTGCACTAAGAGGTTAAGGCATGATCACAAAAAATGATGATGATGATGATGATGATGATGATATCCTCACCTGCATAACAGGTGATTTGCAGTTGCCTGCCTTCTGCTGCTCCCACTGGGTGTTGGGCTGGGATTCCTGAAGGAGGGAATCTCATGGATGCCTGTGTCACCACCTCTCTCACCCCCCTGAGCAGCCACAAGTAAATCCATCAGGAATGAATTACCACTGTGGTATACAGAGTGACTTAAAATTGATTTAACAAGGAAACTCCATCCCAGAATGTCTCCACAAAGCAGGAACAGTAACTCTCAAAGGGCGTCATCAGCAGTATTAAACTCAAACTTGTTTGCAAGATATTCAGGACTTAGAATGGCAGTGATTGAGGTGTGTATTTCACAATTTTCCTGCTTTATCAGATAACTGAATCTTAGCTGAATATCACAAATACCTTTCAGGTAGCCAAGTTATACTGTATGCCTTGAAGAGCAAACAATTAGATCAGCAAAAATGAGTAAAATCACAGAGAAGAAACTGGTTCAGTTCTGCTTCTCAAACAATCTGCAAGAGGAGACAGAGAGGGGCATTCTTAGCGAAACTGTTTTTTTTTCCCCAGAAGTTATTGCAGCACTTCTTTGACAGCTTTACTAAATCGTTTTGTATTTGATACATTACCTTGATATGAAAATGCAAATAGTGATTTAGTGACATAAACATATAAAAAGTAGAACACGTATATACAAAACCAGACATAAAAACAGCAGTATAATGTTGATAACTTTTCCTCCATTGCTTTAGTCAGTTTTCACTGCCTTTACATTAACAGCACTTTTTCTGAAGTGCTTTTTAGGATAGAGGCCTAAATTTTACATGATTTCTAAACTAGATTTTCTAGATTTTTTTGTCACCCAGAGGACTGACAACTCACTGCCCTGTTCCCCAAATTCCCAGGGTCACTTCTGGGTGTGGGACTCAGCAATTCCACTGCTGTGGAACACAACTCCATGTATTTCCCTGCTTATGGCATCTTTGAACACCTTGCATTGGACTAGTTCCCAGAGGAAATTTCAGGTTAAATGTAGCCTAATTGGGTCAAATTATCTCTGCTGAAACAGGACCACAACTTCCCCCTGTAGTTCTACAGCGAGGTCCTCGGAGCCCACCCTGGCAACACTTGGGAATGTGTTTTCATAAATGAATGCCCTGGAATTAAAATACAATAAAATGAAGATTGGGATATAAAATAAAGTAAAACGGTGTGCTTATCTGTATGTTCTCTTCCTCAGAGCCCCATGGAATAAATTACATCCACGGATTCCTTTACATCTGTTTGCACATATAACTCGATCGTGTTCATACATATGAATTTGGGCTAGAATTCTTTTTTTTTTAAAGCACAAAAACCCCCTTCTTTAATGTTGATAAAGAAGAATTTAAAAAAATAATCCCATATAGATACACAGATACATTTGGATGTATTAGATAGTATACACATTCATATATATGTTGTAGACATTTAAAGCAAGAAAAAGTAAGTTGTACTTGTATGAGAATGATCAGGGATAAGTAATAAAGATAATATAATGGAGAGAACTAAATCATACTTGAACAATAAAGGACAAGCTGATGGTTACACAAACAGCATTTACTGTAGTGACCAGGAATATTAGACTCCTTTTAGTTCCTAGAGATTGCTGTGCTATGACATATTCAACATTTTCAGCTGAGGAAAAGTGCCTGCATGTCTGGGAGAAAATGATGTAGTCAAAGAAAACCCTCTCTTTCTTTCTTTCTTTCTTTACAAACAAAATTTACCTCCTGTCATTTATTTTTTTCTGTGTGTCTCAGGTGACCTGGTGGAACAGATGACGTGTGATCATTCGTGACTTGTGCAAAAGCTTTATTAAAGCACAAATTACGTCAGCTGGGACAAAAGCCCACAACTTTATCTTGGCAAGGATGGGCTCTTGCTGTAGGATTTCCCCGTGATGTACGACGTGCTTGTTCTGGAAAGCTGCAGCTCCTCACCGAGTGTCAGATGTCTGCACGCTCCCCTGAGTGGCAGCTTGCTGCTCTGGCTGCCTTGCCCTTTGCTGCAGGAATTCCATGGAATTCCACACGGGAGCTGGTGCACTGGCAGGGGCACCAGTCCTGTCACACCTGCCCAAAGCCTGGGCTTCCCCGGCCTTGGTGTGCTGGGCTCTGATTTCAGTGTGAGAAGGCACAAGGCAAAGGCAATTCCAGCAGGGTTTGTGCATCTGTTTGTGCTTTTCTCATACAAAATTGTCTGTCGACAAGATCAGAGCCTTACAACCCTGCACAGGCCCGTAGTTCCTGCAAATAATGCACAGAACCACAGGTGCTGACACAGATCACACAGGAAATATTTTCTAACCCATCCTGCGCATTATACGGCAATACTGAATATTGTAACTTCCACATTTTTATTCCTTTTTCTTTTTTACTCACGAGACGCAGCAAAGCGAAAGGCAGTGAGAGCTACATATGCAAAATAGGTTTTCAAATGAAAGGGTTCCAAGGCTTTTCCCGAAAGAGCCCTAAGAGGAAGTTTCAGTCGCTCAATTTCCATACTGGTGTGTTTTATGTAAAACAATTCTGGGCGCCAGTTTGCTGGCTGTGATGAAGGTGGGCAGGTGCCGGGGCGCAGGAGCCAGCCCCTGCTGCCCCCCTCGTTCCCCGGGCTGGGAGCACACCCGGGCACTCCCGATGTTCCTGTCATGAGTGCAGCTCCCCGGCGCTGCGGGATCTGTGAATGGTCCCGCTTGCGGCAGGCGAGCCCCGCAGAGCCCCCCAGCCCGAGCCGGGGCTCTCTCTGCACCCACCGCCCTGCCCAGGGACATGCGGGGCTGCGGTGACCCCTGGGACGCTCCCCCGCGCCTTTATCGGCCTGAATTTCGGGTTAAAAGTGACAGTTTTCTGGTGTTTCTCTTGTGTTTCCCTGCTGCCTTTTGCTTTAATTCTTTCGCCACAGCTCGAGAGCGAAGTTACCCGGCTCCGGCGGCCGCGCTCGCCCGGCCCTGCCGCTTTCCAAGATTTTCGCTCGAAGAACGGGAAAAGGCGGAAACTATCGAGAAACCACGGGGCAGCCCCAAATCACCCCCGCGGCTCCCGGGCCGGCCCGGACAGCGCTGCGGGGCCCGCGGGGAGCCCCGCTCCGCATCCCGGAGGGACGGGGTGATGGAGGGATGGAGATACGGGGGGATGGAGGGATGGAGGGATGGGGGGATGGAGGGATGGGGGATGGAGAGCGGAGGGATGCGGGGATGGGGGGAAGGGTGGCGGGGGGCAGGGACCCGGGCGCTGCGGCGGCGGCGACTTTGCTCTTTAAATCGCTCTCCAAAGCGGATTTACGGCTGATCCCCCACGTCAGCGCCCGGGGGGCCGCTCGCCGCCGGCGGAGCCGGTGCCTGGGGCGGCGGGAGGCGGCGCGGGGCGGGGCGGGGCGCGGGGCCGGGGCCGCCCCGTCGGTGCGTGCCGGAGCCCATGAATTGCTCCGAGAGCGCCCGGCGAGGCTGCGCCGCGGCCGCGGGCTCCGGGCACGATGCAGAAGAGCGTGCGGTACAACGAGGGGCACGCCCTGTACCTGGCGCTGCTGGCCCGCAAGGAGGGCACCAAGCGCGGCTACCTCAGCAAGAAGACGGCCGAGACCAACCGCTGGCACGAGAAGTGGTTCGCCCTCTACCAAAACGTGCTCTTCTACTTCGAGGGCGAGCAGAGCGCCCGCCCCGCCGGCATGTACATGCTGGAGGGCTGCAACTGCGAGCGGGTGCCCGCTCCCAAGGGATGCGCCGCGGGCAGCGCCAAGGATGCCGCGCTGGACAAGCAGGTACCGCCCCAGCCGCGGGTGGAGGGCAGCGGGGAGGGACACCGGGCCCTCGGGCCGCCCCCTCGCAGCCCCGGCGGTGCCGCCCCCGGCCCGGCCCGGCCCCGCCAGCGGCGGCTCCCGAGCGCGGGCCAAGTGCGGGGCCGGCGGCTCCGAGTGCTCGCTGGTGGCTGCCCGTTCCTCGCCCAGCCTTGTGTTTCCACGCCCGGCGAGAGCCGCCGAGTTTCGGTGCGCTGCCCGGAGAGGGGCGTTTCACAGGGCAGGTGCTGAGTGGTCTGGGTGCCAGCACTTGTGCCGCGTGGAGAAGCGCAGCTGTGCGCTTCTCAGCAAACTCAGCACGGGGCCAGAGTCCCGGAGCAGCTCGGGGGCACCGTGAGGAGTCACGGAGCCCTTTCTTCCCCGTGGGGCTGCCCCGCTGCCAGCGATGCTCTGGGGGCACACAGCCGGGCAGGTGTCCGGGTGAGCCCTGCCCTGATGGCAGCCTGCGACATCCGAGGGGTCCCTGCCAGGCACTGTGGCAGCCCTGGGATGGCACTGATGGCACAGAGCCCGAGCCGGGTCCGGCCCGGTGCTGCGGGGCTGGGACCGCCCGGGGCTCGGGTGGGATTCCTTCCCCGGGGGGCGACCGTGACCTGCCCAATTCCTGCCCAATTCCGGCCCAATTCCCGCCCCGGCGGCCCCGCTGATCCTGCCCAAAGCTGATCTGTGTGACATGCGTGTGTCAGAGCAGCAGTGGTTAAACACTCGCGTGTATTACATAACCGGGAAGGGAGGGACGCTCTGCTCGCTCGGCGTGGATGGAGAGCGGGTGTCTTACCCACACACCTCCTGTTGCCTCGTCTGAATTCTTGATCTCGTTTGCAATGTGCTCGAAGCCGGTGCTGGCGTGCCCTGGTGCCTTTCCCCCCGCACGGGGCGGGTTTGGGGAAGTTTGGGTGGTTCCAGGAGCTGTTTCGGGCTGGCTGCAGGTGTTTCCTCACGCTGGTGAGAAAGTGACACCGGCCGCAGCCGTGTGCTGAAACCCAGCGCATCTCCGAGCTGTCCTGGAGCGGCAGCTTTGCCAGGGGAGCTCAGAGCCTCGGCTTATATTGATGTTTTGTCCCCCACCTGTAAATAATCCTGGTGTGCCCAGGCAGCCTCGTGGTTGAGCGAGCAAACTTTGGGGAGCGGGGATGGTTGTGGTTGTGTCGTGTTCACCCTCCAGTTCCTGCCCACTGCTCTGAGGCATGTTTTCATGGCGTTATAAATGGAGTGCTGGAGGATCCCAGATGATATTAGACATGGATGTTGACTCCTTTACATCGGCTTACTACGGCTGTTTACCGGCGGTGTTGGTAAATTACGGCTTGGCTAAGAGAACTGCCTGAAACCAACCCCTTCCGTGTCTGTTCTCCACGAGCCTTGAGTTGTGCTTTTATAGTGATGAATGAGTTGTTCATAATTACATCTAGTAATAATTACAGGGCAGGAAGCTGAGCTTTTATTGCTTCAGACATCAACTGTGTTGGGTGCTTTCAAGAATAGCAGGCTGCTATTAAAGAGGCAGAAGAATGCCTCGGTTTTGGTTTTTTGGTTTTTTTTTTTTTGTTTGTTTGTTTTTTTTTTTCATGGGATGCTGTTTGAATTTTCAACAGAGACCATCAGGAAATATCCTTTTCTGTTCACCTTTTGCTTGATCCCAAGCTTTATGCAAAGCTTTTGAGTGTGAGTAGCTTTTACAGGTGTTTAATCATTGAAGTGCACCCTTGTTTGTAAACACACATTCGAACACAAATCTTTGCTAAGGTGTACAGGAAATTCCCTCAGTGGCCAGAACTGATGCATTGCAAGAAAAAAAAGAATGAAAACATTTGAAAATTAAGCAGTCTCTTTCATTTAGAAAATGTGCTCACATTTTTAAAGGTGTAAAGCAATAAGCCACGAACCTTCAGTTTATTAACAGAGGCAGGCAAACTTTAATCAGATGATAATGAAAAGTCGATATTGCACATGCTAACCCCTGGCAGTGAAAAAATACTGCATAGATTTAATTTGCTTTGATTTCACCACACAAATGTATTAGTGGAATGAAAAAAAAAAAGAAAAAAGAGAGAAGCTCTGTGGCAGTTTTTGAAGAATCAGCTTGCTCCAAAGAAGGGACGAAAGACAACAGTTATCTGCTTTAGTTTGGGTTTTATTTACCTGAGTAAATTAGAGTGATGTGATAGACATTAGAGTGATATGTGCTATAAAATTACACAAATGAGGGACAGAAAGAGGAATTAATCACACAAGAGAGCTTCATCAGCATACCTTGAGTGGATATGTGGAAAAGCAATGCATTTTGTCCAAGTTACGCAATAAAGATTACGGAAAATGCTTGTAGGACAAATAGATTTTGCTTTCCTTATCTTGCAGGTCCTTTCAGTGCTGGTTTCCAGTTGTTTGGGCACTGACTCTCAGGTCATGTGCCAGCTGAAGCTCTGTAAATGCCAGGGCTCAGTGATGGGATGAGGGCTGGGCTGGGCCGTCCTGCACAGCGCGCAGAATTGTGGCCGCCAGATGTGTCCAGATGTGGTGTCCATGTCCCAGCCAGCCCAGGTGCTGGGCAGCGACACATTCCACCCTGCTGGGATGTTCAGGTGTGACAGGAACCACGATTCTGAGGAAGATCCAAATGCCTTCGTAAGATTTGCTCTGATATTGCAGCATTAAGGGCTCGAGGAACAATTGCCATGGCAGAATGTGCTTATTTTGCCTTTTCCATTAACATATTAGTGTGTTTTTTTTTCCTTCACAGGGATATTTGCTTCAAAGGAAAATCTGTTAAAAGTACAGAGCCTGTGTTGGTAATGACTGCATAAAGAGTGAATCAACTGATATTCTGGAAATGTGTGATCAAATTGAGCCTGCTGCATATCCTGAACGATCTGCAGAGGGAATTCTTGTTTTTAAAGAAAAGTGTTTTGATCTCCCTCAGATTTTAGAAGAGTTTCTGTAAGCACCAAACAGGTGTTGCTGTACACTCTGATTTCACATTTCAGGCAGAAAAGAGAACACATAGATTTATTGAAGGAATAATAACGTGGAAGAGGCTGAGTTTCAAATCAGCAAGTTAGGACGTGTAAATACCACATGCAGATAGGTTCTGATTTTAGTTAAACTGCTTCTTCCCAGGGGAGCTGAGGGCTGTAAACAAGAGCAGCTCCCAACAGGTCCTTCACTGTGGCACTGGGAGTCTGGATGGGAACACATTTCTGCTTTTCTTTCCAAAACTCTGGAAAGAGAATGGCTGGCTCTGTCTCAGTGAGGGGTTAGACTCTTTCAAAAATAAAGCAAAATGCCCCAAATTATGCTTTTTGCAGAACCTCACAGAAGGCTTGCACTTGTTACCCAGCAAGTTCACAGATACTTTTTGAAATATTACTGGAAACAAGTGATTAGAGGAATGTAAATATTAACATTATTATTATTATTGTCCGCTTTGGGAGGAGGCCTGTGTGTTTGGTTTCTTTCGTAACTGTGCATTGAATACGTGGAAATGTTCTGATACTGTTATTAATAACTACCTCGGAGTATTTAAGGTTGTAAATGTTGCATGATTGGAGCAGAGTTATTCTTTGTGTCTTGCCTGCAATAATCTTCCTCCCACTTAGCAAAATTAAATGCAGTATTAGGTCCATGTCCCCACAGATTAACAGAATCCAATCATTTGAATTTTTTTTCTGCCTGCTGCAGCTCTGGTTTTGTAGAGGACACGGTGGTTTTGTGGATCCTCTCTGTTTTACACTTACAGCTTGGCACATGCCACCAGCAGCTTTGCTCTACCTTCAGCTGCTTTAATGTTTGACCAACCAACAGCACTTAAAGGGCATTTTTTAATGAAGATGAAATTTATTAAAAGTTATTCAAATTTTCTTTTTTGGGCAACCCCCCTGAGTTGCTCAGCGTCCTGTGCATTTTATACTGTAGATGCCTGAGAAGTGTTGGGGTTTTTTTGGCACCCTCAGGATTGGTATTGCCCATAAATCTTAATGCTGGCATGTGGGCAGGGAGCTCCCTGTGGCGGCAGAGTGTCTCAGTGCTCTTGTGTGGAGGCAGCACAAGAACATTGGGGTAATGTTCTTGTGGGTAACCTGCTCTTGGCCACCTTGCCAGGTTGTCCCTGAGCCCCAGTCCCTGCTGGGGACATCAGAGTTCGGGGGCACATTCCCCAGATGTTTCAGACTCCTGTGGTCTGTGTTTTGGTGGGCAGCAGAGCACGAGGCTCTGGCCCTGAGCTTCCCTCTTTGTCTTGAGAGGAAATGAAAAGTGAATTTACAGCATCCCCTGTGACCTAAGGCAGCAGAGTGTGACCGTGTTCACAGGGGTCTGAGGATGAGGAGAGACGAGGATCTGACTCCATGTTTCAGAAGGCTGATTTATTGTTTTATGGTATATATTACATTAAAACTATACTGAAAGAATAGAAGAAAGGGTTTCATCAGAAGGCTGGCTAAGAATAGAATAGCAAAGAATGATAACAAAGGCTTGTGGCTCGGACTCTCTGTCCGAGCCAGCTGACTGTGATTGGCCATTAATTAGAAACAACCAACATGAGACCAATCACAGATGCACCTGTTGCA
>JAWWMS010000423.1:0-12494 GCA_035048045.1 Chlorospingus semifuscus
GCCGGCGCCGGCGGCAGAGCAGCGCGGCGAGGAGGAGGAGGCAGGTGAGGAAGAGCAGCGCCACGGCCACGCCCAGCCCGGTGCCCACCTTGCTGACCCGGCCCGAGCACCGCGGGCCCGCGTACCAGAACAGCTCCTGGTCCGGGCAGCTGAGGAGAGGACACCGTGGTTGGGACCTCATGGTGGGGGGTGGGACCTCCCAATGGGTGGTGGGACCCCATCATGGACATTGGGACCTCATGGTGGACATTAGGAATGGGTGTTGGGACCCCATCATGGACATTGGGAACCCATGGTGGACATTGGAACTTCCCAATGGGTGGTGGGACCCCATCATGGACATTGGGACCTCATGGTGGACATTGGGAATGGGTGTTGGGACCCCATATTGGACATTGGGAACCCATGGTGGACATTGGAACCTCCCAATGTGTGGTGGGACCCCATCATGGACATTGGAACCTCATGGTGGACATTGGAACTTCCCAATGGGTGGTGGGACTCCATCATGGACATTGGGACCTCATGGTGGACATTGGAACTTCCCAATGGGTGGTGGGACCCCATCATGGACATTGGGACCTCATGGTGGACATTGGAACTTCCCAATGGGTGGTGGGACCCCATCACGGACATTGGGACCTCATGGTGGACATTGGGAATGGGTGTTGGGACCCCGTGTACCAGAACAGCTCCTGGTCCGGGCAGCTGCGGAGGGGACAACCGTGGTGGGCGTTGGGACAACCATGGTGGGCGTTGGGACCTCATGGTGGACATTGGGACAACCGTGGTGGGCGTTGGGACAACCATGGTGGACATTGAGACCATCCAATGGGTGTTGGGACCTCCCAATGGGTGTTGGAACCTCATGGTGGATGTTGGGACCTCTTGGTGGACATTGGGACAACCATGGTGGGCGTTGAGATCTCCCTCAAGGGTGTTGGGACCTCATGGTGGACATTGGAACGCCATCATGGACACTGGGAACCCCCAATGGGTGTTGGGACACCATGGTGGACATTGGGACAGCACGGGAGGGGCTGGGACCTCCCAATGGGTGTTGGGATCCCGTCATGGACATTGGGACCTCATGGTGGACGTTGAGACGCCCCAATGGGTGTTGGGACCCCGTGATGGACACTGGGACCCCATGGTGGACATTGGGACCTCCCAATGGGTGTTGGGATCATCAAGGGATGCTGGGACCCCATGGTGGACATTGGAACCTCATGGTGGACATTGGAACCCCATCATGGACATTGGGAACCCCCACTGGGTGTTGGGACACCATGGTGGACGTTGGGATCTCATGGTGGATGTTGGAACCTCATGGTGGATGTTGGGAACCCCCCAATGGGTGTTGCGACACCATCATGGACATCGGGACACCATGGTGGACATTGGGAACCCTCCAATCGGTGTTCGGACCTCATGGTGGACGTTGGGACCCCTTGGTGGGATCTGGGACCCCTTGGTGGGATCTGGGACCCCTTGGTGGACATTGTGACACCGTGGTGGGTTCTAGGACCCCTTGGTGGAATCTATGACCCCATGACAGGTTCTAGGACCCCTTGGTGGGATCTGGGACCCCTTGGTGGCATCTGGGACCCCTTTGGTGGCACTCACAAGCACTGCGGTCCCTGGCGGGTGACCTGGCAGCGGCCGTGGTGGCACTCCAGGCTCTGGGGCTGGTTGGGCGTGCAGGAGGTGACGCAGTGCAGGACCCCCGAGGTCACCACCGGCCAGAAGAAGTCACCGTAGCCCAGAGGGGCTCGCTGGTGGCACAGCTCTGCACAGGAGGGGACAACGAGGGGACATTGAGGGTGGGTGAGGGACAGGAGATGTTGGGTGGGCAGGGGGTGATGGGATGGTCAGAAGAGACCATGGGATGGTCAGAAGGTCCATGGGGTGGTCAGGGAATGGTGGATGGTCAGGAGGGTCCATGGGGTGGTCAGGGGGTGGTAGAGTGGTCAGAAGGTCCATGGGATGGTCAGAAGGGTCCATGGGGTGGTCAGGGGACAATGGGGTGGTCAGATGGTGATGGGGTGGTCAGAAAGGTCCATGGGATGGTCAGGGGGTGGTGGATGGTCAGGAGGGTCCATGGGGTGGTCAGGAGGGTCCATGGGGTGCTCAAGGTCTCCACACCATGCTCACCATCCAGGTCCATCACCTCCCTCATGGCGCTGACCACGGGGTTGTCTCTCAGCACCAGGCACAGCACGGCTGCGGTGGGAGGAGAAGACATCAGGGACCACCACCCTTGGATGGACCCCAGTTGGAGGTCCAGGGGACGTCCCACAAGGGGTCCAGGAGGATCTGGGAGGGCTTTAGGAGGTCACCCACAGGTGTTGTGCTGGCACTCGCCCTGGCTGGCCTCCACCTCCCGCAGGTTCTCCACCATCTTCTCCGTGGTCTCCTGGAACTCCTCGGTGGTGTTGCTGCTCTGGGCCATGGTGAAGAACACCTGGTGTCCCACCACGATGCTGCCGGACCTTCAGGAGGACACAGGAGGTCACAAGGGGGGTCTGAGGACATCCCACCCCAGCCCAGCCCTTGGGGGTGGTCAGGGACCTCCTTACTTGAGGCTGGTGATCTTCACGCCTTCATAACCAGCGATGGTCCCATAGATCTTCTTGATCTGCAAGAAGGGCAGAAGGTCACCTTGGTCACCTCTGTGGTCACCTTGGTGGCCGTGGTGGGACACCGTGGTCACCCCAGGTCCTCACCTCCTGCCGGAAGTGGTTCTGGAAGGACAGGAAGGTCTCGGAGTTGGGGTCCTGGAGGTCCTCGGAGTAGTTGAAGTTGGTGAGGGTCACCTCCATGTCCACGGCGGCCATGATGGTCCCAGGGAACGCTGGAGGAGCAATGGGGAGAAGAGGTTGGTGGGGTGGGATGGGGTCTCCAGGGTGTCCAGGACCACCAAAGTGACCAGGAACCCCAAGGAGACCAGGTCTTCCAGGGCAGTCAGGACCTTCAGGATGTCCAGGAACACCCAGGATGTCCAGGAACCCCATGGAAACCAGGAATCCCAAGGAGACCAGGACCACCAAGGAGACCAGGACCTCCAGGATGTCCAGGAACCCCAAGGAGACCAGGAACCCCAAGGAGACCAGGAACCCCAAAGTGACCAGGACCTCCAGGGTGTCCAAGACCACCAAAGTGACCAGGAACCCCAAGGAGATCAGGACCTCCAGGATGTCCAGGACCAACAAGGAAACCAGGACCTCCAGGGTGTCCAGGCACCTCAAAGTGACCAGGAACCCCAAGGAGACCAGGATTTCGAGGGTGGTCAGGACCTCCAGGATGGTCAAGACCCCCAAAAACATCAGAACCCCAAAGAAGACCAGGACCCCCAAGTTGTCCAAGACCCACAAAAACACCAGAACCTCCAAGGCGCTGAAGACCCCCAAGATGACCAGAACCCCAAAGAAGACCAAGACCCCAAAGACATCAAAACACCCAAGAAGATCAGAATCCCCAAGAAGCCCAGGAACCCCAAGATGACCAGGACCACCAAGATGACCAAGACCACCAAGAAGACCAAGATCCCCAAAATCACCAGAACCATCAAGAAGCCCAGGACCCCAAAACGACCAGGACTACCAAGAAGACCAGGACCACCAAGGTGCCCAGGACCCCCAAAGTGCCGAGGAACCCCAAGAAGAGCAAGAACCCCAAAACCACCAAAACTCCCAAAACCACCAGAACCCCCAGGATGACCAGAACCTTCAAGATGACCAAGAACCTTCAAGATGACCAAGAACCCCCAAGAAGACCAGGACCACCAAGATGACCAGAGACCCCAAAACCACCAGGACCACCAAGATGACCAGAACTTCCAAGGTGCCCAGAACCCCAAGATGACCAGAACCTCCAGGATGATCAGGACCACCAAGAAGACCCAGATCCCAAAAACCACCACAACCACCAAGAAGACCAAGACCCTCAAAAACATCAAAACCCCCAAAACGACCAGGACCCCAAAGAAACCCAGGACCACCAAGACCAGGACTCTTGAGAAGATCAGGACCACCAAGCCCCAAAACCACCAGAACCCCCAAGATGCTGAGGGCCCTCAAGAAGACCAAGACCACCAAGAAGACCAAGGCCCCCAAAACCTCCAGAACCCCCAAGGTGCCCAGGATCCCCAAGGTGCCCAAAACCACCAAGAAGACCAGGCAGTCCAAGATGACCAAGACCCTCAAGATGTCCAGAACCCCCAAGATGACCAGGACCACCAAGAAGCCCAGGACCTCCAAGGTGCCCAGAACCCCTGAGATGTCCAGCACCTCCAAGAAGCCCAGAACCTCCAAACCCAGAACCTCCAAGGTGCCCAGAACCACCAAGAAGACCAGAACCCCCAAAACCACCAAAACCACCAGAACCCTCAAGAAGACCAGAACCTCCAGGATGACAAGGACCACCAAGAAGACCAAGACCCCCAAAACCACCAGGACCCCCAAAACCACCAGGACCACCAAGAAGACCAAGATCTCCAAGGTGCCCAGAACCTCCAAGGTGCCCAGAACCAAGATGACCAGAACCACCAAGACGTCCAGAACCTCCAAGGAGCCCAGGACCTCCAAGCTGCCCAGAACCACCAAGAAGACCAAGACCCCCAAAACCACCAGGACCACCAAGAAGACCAAGATCTACAAGGTGCCCAGAACGTCCAAGGTGCCCAGAACCACCAAGATGACCAGAACCTCCAAGAAGCCCAGAACTTCCACGACCAAAACCTCCAAGGTGCCCAGAACCTCCAAGAAGCCCAGAACCACCAAGATGTCCAGAACCTCCAAGGTGCCCAGAACTACCAAGAAGACCAAGACCCCATCCCAGGTCCCCCAGGTGCGAGGTGGCCCCACCACTCACGCAGGTTGGTGTCCACGGTGTCGGTGGAGAACTCGCAGCTTGGACCGGCGTAGGATGGAGAGCAGAGACAGCCGGTGGCACTGGGTGTCCCCCCGTTCTCACACAGCCCTGGTGGGACACCATGGGGACATCGTGGGGACATCAGGGACAACCCGGGGACACCTCCAGGAGAAGGTGGAGCTCACCTGGGGAGGACTCACCTGGCGGAGGAGGAACAGTGGTGGAGGTGGTGGAGGTCAGCAAGGTGGTTGTCCATGAGGTCGTGGTGGTCTCTGGGAAGGTTGTGGAGGTCCCTGAGGTGCTTGTGGTGGTCCATGAGGTGGTTGGGGTGGGCCCTGAGCTCGTGGTGGTCTTAGGGGTGGTCGTGGTGGGCCCTGAGGAGGTTGTGGAGGTCCCTGAGGTGGTTGTGGTGGATCCTGAGGTGGTTGTGGGGGTCTCTGGTGTGGTCGTGGTGGTCTCTGGGACAGTTGTGGTGGTCTTAGGGATGGTCGAGGTGGTCCACGAGGTGGTTGTGGTGGTCCCTGAGGTCGTGGTGGGCTCTGAGAAAGTTGTGGAAGTCCCTGAGGTCATCGTGGGTGTCCTTGAGGTGGTCATGGAGGTCACTGGGGTGGTTGTGGTGGTCCATGAGGTTGTTGTGGTGGTCTCCGATGTGGTTGTGGAGGTCCCTGAGGTGGTCATGGTGGGCCCTGAGGTGCTCGTGGTGGACCCTGAGGTGGTTGTGGGGGTCTCTGGTGTGGTCGTGGTGGTCTCTGGGACGGTTGTGGTGGTCTTAGAGGTGGTTGTGGTGGTCCATGAGATGGTTGGAGTGGTCTTATGAGTGGTCATGGTGGACACTGGTGTGGTTGTGGAGGTCCCTGAGGTGGTTGTGGAGGTCATTGAGGTCATGGTGGTCCCTGAGGTGGTCGTAGAGGTCTTAGGGGTTGTGGTGGTCACTGGTGTGGTCGTGGGTATCCCTGAGGTGGTCGTGGAGGTCCCTGAGGTGGTCATGGTGGATCCTGAGGTGGTGGTGCTGGTCACTGAGGTCGTGGTGGTCTCTGGGGTGGTCATGGTGGACCCTGAGGTGGTTGTGGAGGTCTTAGGGGTGGTCGTGGTGGTCCCTGACATGGTTGTGGAGGTCCATGAGGTGGTCGTGGTGATCTCTGGGGTGGTCATGGAGGTCACTGAGGAGGTCATGGTGGACCCTGAGGTGGTCTTTGGGGTCTCTGGTGTGGTTGTGGAGGTCCCTGAGGTCGTGGTGGGCCTTGAGGTCGTGGTGGGCTCTGGGAAGGTTGTGGAGGTCCCTGAGGTGGTCATGGCGGACTCTGAGGAGGTGGCGGAGCTCCCTGAGATGGTTGTGGAGGTCCCTGAGATGGTCGTGGTTGTCCCTGAGGTCGTGGTGGTCTCTGGAGGGGTCGTGGAGGTCTCTGGTGCAGTCGTGGTGGTCCCCGAGGTTGTGGTGGTCTTAGGGGTGGTCGTGGTGGGCTCTGGGAAGGTCGTGGAGGTCACTGGGGTGGTCGTGGAGGTCCATGAAGTGGTGGTGGGCTCTGGGAAGGTGGTGGTGGACACTGAGGTGGTTGTGGAGGTCCCTGATGTGGTTGGGGTGGTCGCAGAGGAGGTGGTGGTGGTCTTTGGGGTGGCCGTGGTGGTCCCTGAGGTGGTTGTGGAGGTCCCTGGGAAGGTTGTGGTGGAGCCTGAGGGGGTGGTGGTGGTCTTAGGGGTGGTCGTGGTGGGCTCTGAGGTCGTGGTGGGCTCTGGGAAGGTCGTGGACGCCCCTGAGGAGGTCGTGGAGGTCACTGAGGTCATGGTGGTCCCTGAGGTGGTCATGGGGGTCTCTGGTGTGGTTGTGGAGGTCCCTGAGGTGGTCATGGGTGTCCCTGAGGTGGTTGTGGTGGTCTTAGGGGTGGTCGTGGAGGTCCCTGTGTTCATTGTGGTGGACCCTGAGGAGGTTGTGGTGGTCATTGGTGTGGTCGTGGGTGTCCCTGAGGTGGTCGTGGTGGTCTGTGGGATGGTTGTAGTGGTCACTGAGATCGTGGAGATCTCTGGGATGGTTGTGGTGGTCTTAGGAGTGGTCATGGTGGTCCCTGAGGAGGTCGTGGAGGTCTCTGGAGGGGTTGTGGAGGTCTCTGAGGTCGTGGTGGGCTCTGGGAAGGTTGTGGAGGTTACTGAGGTGGTCGTGGTGGACCCTGAGGAGGTCGTAGTGGTTCCTGAGGTCGTGATTGTCTCTGAGGAGGTCGTGGTGGTCTCTGAGGAGGTGGTGGTGGTCTCTGGGGTGGCCACAGAGGTCCCTGAGGTGGTTGAGGTGGTCCAGGAGGTGGTTGGGGAGGTCACTGGGGTGGTCATGGAGGACCCTGAGGAGGTTGTGGAGGTCCATGTTGTGGTTGGGGTGGTCACTGAGGCCGTGGTGGTCTCTGAGGAGGTGGTGGTGGTCTCTGGGGTAGCTGTGGTGGTCCCAGAGGTGGTTGAGGTGGTCACTGGGGTGGTCAAGGAAGTCCCTGTGTTGGTTGTGGTGGACCCTGAGGTGGTCGTGGTGGTCTGTGGGATGGTTGTAGTGGTCACTGAGATGGTGGAGGTCTCTGGGATGGTCGTGGAGGTCCCTGAGGAGGTTGGAGTGGACTCTGGGGTGGTCGTGGTGGACACTGATGTCATCGTGGTGGTCCCTGAGGTGGTCGTGGAGGTCCCTGAGGTTGTGGAGGTCCCTGAGGTGGTCATGGAGGTCCCCGAGGTGGTCGTGGAGATCTCTGGGGTGGTCGTGGTGGTCTTAGCAGTTGTCATGGTGGACCCTGAGGAGGTCGTGGTGGTCTCTGGAGAGGTTGTGGAGGTCTCTGCGGTGGTTGGGGTGGTCCCTGACGTGGTTGTGGTGGTCCCTGAGGTCGTGGAGGTCACCGGGGTGGTCGTGGTGGTCCCTGATGTGGATGTGGTGGTCATTGGAGAGGTTGTGAACGTTACTGGGGTGGTCGTGGAGCTCCCTGAGGTGGTTGTGGTCCCTGAGGTGGTCGTGGTGGATCCTGACGAGGTTGTGGTCGTCTTAGGAGTGGTCATGGTGGACGCTGAGGAGGTTGGGGTGGTCATCGGTGTGGTCGTGGTGGTCTCTGGGGTGGCCGCAGAGGTCCCTGAGGTGGTTGAGGTGGTCCAGGAGGTGGTTGTGGTGGTCTTAGGGGTGATCGTGGTGGGCCCTGAGGAGGTCGTGGTGGTCACTGGGGTGGTCGTGGTGGTCTGTGGGATGGTTGTAGTGGTCACTGAGATCGTGGAGGTCTCTGGTGTGGTCGTGGAGGTCCCTGAGGAGGTTGGGGTGGTCATCGGTGTGGTCGTGGTGGTCGTGGAGATCACGGTGGTCCCCGACATGGTCGTGGAGGTTGCTGGGGTGGTCGTGGGTGTCCCTGAGGTGGTTGTGCTGGTCCATGAGGTCGTGGTGGGCTCTGGGAAGGTTGTGGTGGCCCATGAGGTGGTTGCGGTGGTCTTAGGAGTGGTCGTGGTGGACCCTGAGGAGGTGGTGGTGGTCTCTGTGTGTGTCGTGGTGGTCCCTGAGGTTGTGGAAGTCCCTGGGAAGGTTGTGGAGGTCACCGGGATGGTCGTGGTGGTCCCTGATGTGGATGTCGTGGTCACTGGAGAGGTTGTGGAGGTCACTGGGAAGGTCATCGAGGTCCCTGAGGTGGTTGTGATGGTTCCTGAGGTAGTCGTGGAGGTCTCTGAGGAGGTTGGTGTCATCACCGGGGTGGTTGTGGAGGTCCCTGAAGTGGTTGGAGTGGCCTCTGAGGTGGTCGTGGTGGTCCCTGAGGAGGTGGTGGTGGTCTCTGGGGTGGCCACAGAGGTCCCTGAGGTGGTTGAGGTGCTCACCGCAGTGGTCGTGGTGGACCCTGAGAAGGTCGTGGGGGTCTCTGGGGTGGTCGTGGTGGTCGTGGAGATCATGGTGGTCCCTGACGTGGTCGTGGAGCTTGCTGGGGTGGTCGTGGAGATCTCTGGGTTGGTCGTTGTGGTTCTTGATGTGGTGGTGGTGGTCTCTGGGGTGGTCGTGGAGGACCCTGTGATGGTCAGGGTGGTCACTGTGGTGGTTGTGGTGGTCTTAGGAGTGGTCGTGGTAGTTCCTGAGGTGGTGGTGGTGGTCACCGGGGTGGTCATGGTGGTCTCTGTCATGGTCGGGGTGGTCCCTGAGGTGGTTGCGGTGGTCTTAGGAGTGGTCGTGGTGGACCCTGGGGAGGTCATGGAGGCCCCTGAGGTCATGGTGGACCCTGATGTGGTTGTGGTGGTCTCTGAGTCGGTTGGTGTCATCTCTGGTGGGGTGGTGGAGGACCTCGAGGTGGTTGTAATGGTCACCGGGGTGGTCGTGGAGGTCTCTGAGGAGGTCGGGGTGGTCACTGTGGTGGTTGTGGAGGTTTCTGTGTTGGCCGTGGTGGTTCCTGTGGTGGGCACGGTGGTCACTTCTGTGGTGATGGGTGTCCCTGAGGTGGTTGTGGAGGTCTCTGAGGTGCTTGGGGTGGTCCCTGTGGCAGTCGTGGTGGTCACTGGTGTGGTGGTGGAGCTTCCTGAGGTGGTCGTGGAGGTTCCTGTGGTGGTCAGGGTGGTCCTAGGGGTGGTCTTGGTGGTCACTGAGATCGTGGAGCTCCCTGAGGAAGTTGGGGTGGTCCCTGAGGAGGTGCTGGAGGTCCCTGAGGTGGTCGTGGTGGTCACTGGGGTGGTTGTGGGTGTCTCTGAGGTGGTCATGGAGGACCCTGAGATGGTCGGGATGGTCCCTGTGGTGGTCGTGGTGAACCCTGAGGTGGTCACGGTGGTCACTGGGGTGGTCGTGGACGATCCTGAGGTGGTCGTGGTGGTCCTAGGAGTGGTCACTGAAGTCGTGGTGGTCCCTGGGGTGGTTGTGGTGGACGCTGAGAAGGTCGTGGTGGTCCCTGGGGTGGTTGTGGTGGACGCTGAGAAGGTCGTGGTGGTCCCTGGGGTGGTCGTGGTGCTCACTGGAGTGGTCGGGATGGTCTCAGGGGTGGTCATGGTGGTCACTGGAGCGGTTGGGGTGGACCCTGAGGAGGTCGTGGAGGTCTCTGGGAAGGTCGTGGTGGTCACTGGGGTGGTCGTGGAGATTTCTGTGTTGGTCGGGGTGGGCCCTGTGGTGGGCATGGTGGTCACTGGTGTGGTCGTGGAGGACCTTGAGGTGGTTGTAATGGTACCTGGGGTGGTCGTGGTGGTCTCTGAGGAGATTGGGGTGGTCCCTGAGGTGGTTGTGGAGGTCCCTGAGATGGTCGTGGAGATCCCTGGGGTGCTTGTGGAGGTCTCTGTGGTGCTCAGGGAGGTCTCTGTGGTGGGTGGAGTGGCCTCTGGGGTGGTCGTGGTGATCCCTGTTGTGGGCGTGGTGGTCACTGTTGTGGTCATAGGTGTCCCTGAGATGGTCGTGGAGGAACCTGTGGTGGTCATGGTGGTCTTAGGAGTGGTCACTGAAGTTGTGGAGGTCACTGAGGAGGTGGTGGAGGTCCCTGGGGTGGTCGTAAAAGTCCCTGAAGTGGCTGGAGTGGCCTCTGGGGTGATCATGGTGGACACTGTGGTGGTCGTGGAGGAACCTGTGGTGGTTGTGGTGGTCACTGGTGTGGTCGTGGAGGTCTCTGAGCTGCTTGGGGTGGGCCCTGAGGTGGTCGTGGAGGAACCTGGGGTGGTCATGGAGGTCTCTGGGTTGGTTGGTGTCACCTCTGGGGTGGTGGTGGTGGTCACTGGGGTGGTGGTGGAGGTCTCTGAGGAGGTCGTGGTGGTCCCTGATGTGGTTGTGGAGGTCTCTGTGTTGGTCATGGTGGTCCCTGAGGTGGTCGTGGTGGTCACTGGGGTGGTTGTGGACGATCCTGAGGTGGTTGTGGTGGTCTTAGGAGTGGTCACTGAAGTCGTGGTGGTCCCTGGGGTGGTCGTGGTGGTTTCTGAGGAGATTGGGGTGGTCACTGAGGTGCTTGTGGAGGCCTCTGTGGTGCTCAGGGAGGTCTCTGTGGTGGGTGGAGTGGCCTCTGGGGTGGTCGTGGAGGTCCCTGGTGTGGGCGTGGTGGTCACTGTTGTGGCCGTGGGTGTCCCTGAGGTGGTCGTGGAGGTCTCTGAGGTGCCTGGGGTGGGCCCTGATGTGGTCATGGAGGTCCCCGTGGTGGTCAGGGTGGTCGTAGGGGTCACTGAGATTGTGGAGGTCTCTGGGAAGGGCGTGGTGGTCACTGGGGTGGTCGTGGTGAACCCTGAGGTGGTTGTGGTGGTCTTAGGAGTGGTCACTGAAGTCGTGGTGGTCCCTGGGTTGGTCGTGGTGGTCACTGGTGTGGTCGGGATGGTCTTAGGGGTGGTCATGGATGTCCCTGAGGTGGTTGGGGTGGACCCTGAGGAGGTCGTGGAGGTCCCTGGGGTGGTCGTGGTGGTTTCTGAGGAGATTGGGGTGGGCCCTGATGTGGTCGTGGAGGAACCTGTGGTGGTCAGGGTGGTCTCTGAGGAGGTTGCTGTCATCTCTGGGATGAGCGTGGTGGTCACTGAGGTGGTCGTGGTGGTCTTAGGAGTGGTCACTGAAGTCATGGAGGTCTCTGAGGTGCTTGGGGTGGTCCCTGATGTGGTCGTGGAGGTCCCTGTGGTGCTCGTGGGGGTCTCTGAGTTGGTTGGTGCCATTTCTGGGGTGGTCGTGGGGGTCACTGAGGTGGTTGTGGAGCTTCCTGGGGTGGTCGTGGAGGTCCCCATGGTCGTCGGCGTGGTCGTAGGGGTGGTCGTGGAGGTCACTGAGATCGTGGAGGTCTCTGGGAAGGTCGTGGTGGTCACTGAGGTGGTCGGGGTGGTCCTTGATGTGGTTGTGGAGATTCCTGTGTTGGTCATGGAGGTCCCTGAGGTGTCCATGGACTCTGTGGAGGTCCCTGTGGTGACCATGGGTTCCCTGGAGGTCCCTGTGGGGGTTGTGGAGGTCCTTGGGATGGTCGTGGTGGTCTCTGTGATGTTCATGGTGGTCTCTGAGGTGGTCGTGGTGGTCTCTGTGATGTTCATGGTGGTCTCTGAGGTGGTCATGGTGGTCCCATTGATGTCCATGGTGGTCTCTGAGGTGGTCATGGTGGTCTCTGTGATGTCCATGGTGGTCTCTGAGGTGGTCATGGTGGTCCCATTGATGTCCATGGACTCCGTGGAGCTCCCCTGGGCTCTGGTTGCCCCCAGGACAGCGGCTGCAGGAGAAGGTCCAGGGTGAGCAGAGACCCCCAAGACCCTCCCAGGGAGGAGGAGACCCCGACCTTCCTCCTCCTCCTCCTCCTCCTCCTGCCCTTTGGCCTATCTATTGTCCCCACATCTCCTCCACCTTCCTTCATCTTCATCCTCCTCATCCTCCTTCTCCAAGACCTTCATCCAAGGTTTCTTCTCCTTGTCCAACCTTTTCCATCATCCCCACCTTCTTCTTCCTCCTCCTCCTCCTCCTCCTCCTCCCTTTGACCCATCCATTGTCCCCACATCTCCTCCACCTTCCTTCATCTTCACACTCCTCATCCTCCTCCTTCTCCAAGACCTTCATCCAAGGTTTCTTCTTCTCCCTGTCCAACTCCTCCATCATCTCCACCTTCTTCTTCCTCCTTCTCCTCCTCCTCCTCCTGCCCCTTGACCCATCCAATGTCCTCCCCATCTCCTCCACGCTCCTTCATCTTCATCCTCCTCCTCCTCTTCTTCACCTTCCT
>JAWWMS010000424.1:0-12482 GCA_035048045.1 Chlorospingus semifuscus
TATAATATAATATAATATAATATAATATAATATAATATAATATAATATAATATAATATAATATAATATAATATTTATTATAATAAAATAATGATAATACTGGCTGTGGTTATGGTTGTAGGTAGTAGAAATCAGCCTTGTTATTAGCACACTAATTGTGTGTTTTAGTGCCTGGCTGTGTGCTTAGGAGATGCTGAGTGTTTGGTAGCACTGCACAGGAGGGGCTGGAGCTTTGTGCCATTGCAGTGACCCTGCTCTGGAGAGAACAACTCCTGGGGTGTTTGTCTTGCTCTAACCCTCTCTGTCCTGGGGCTCTGCCCTTAGGAAGAAGATTTTGAGCCTGAAATCAGACTTTTAGTAAAAAAGTAGGAATACCACTGAAAAACCCAGGTGTTACTTTGCTGTAGCCATTGGAATTGCTCTTGGAGGTTCAGAGTGCTGTAAAAAACACAAACCCAATGCAGGGATGGGTGGAACAATTTCTGTGGGCAAGTTTAAGTGCTGCTGTTCAGAGGAGGTTGTTTTGTTGTTCATCTCCCCTTCAGTGGCTGCAGAGCCTGCAGCTCTCTGTGGGCAGAGCAGTGCCTGTGTGTGTGTTGGGAATGACTCCCTTGGTCTCTGCATGGTGCCAGTATATGTGATATAACCAAGGATATTCCTGCTTTAACCCTGCTATCTGATAGCTTAATTCAATGTCCTGTTCCTCCACAATCACCCTGAGACTGTATAAAAACCAAATTTCCTCCTTTTACTGGCCATTCATGGATTTTATTGACTTTAATCATACCACTCACAGCTATCTAGTTCCCACATTGAAGGACCTTAATATGTTTAGCCTGTCCTAGGATTCCAGCTACCCCACATCTTTAAACTATTTATTGCCATTTTTATACCTCTCTGTTCTCTAGCAGTGTCTTCTTTGAGGTGGGATAACTGGAATTCCATGGAGTGTCCAAGACACAGCCTTACTGTGGCTTTGAAGTGGTAAAAAAAATTATATAGGGGGAAAAAAAAGGAGGAAAGAAATCTAAGAAAGAAAATTTAAGAATAAATCACGTTTTTCCTTTCTGACAGTGGCTGAAGAGTGAGCTGATGTTCCCAAACTGACCGTAACAATCCTGTGCTCTGTCCTGAGCAGTGTGGCTGATTCTGTGCCCCCACAATGTGCTGGTATTTAGGGCAGCTTTTCTGTGGCTACATCTGGTGATGTCCAACTTAATCCCTCAGTTCTTCTGCCCAGTCACTCAATGTCATGAAATGCTGTGATTTTCCACACACTGAATAAATTTGTGTTATTAGTAAATTCTGCTACTTAGTGGAGTTTAACTCTGAACATGTTCTTGAGCTGCTTCTGAAGAGGAGGTCAGAGCCTGTCTCAGTGTAATTTTTCTGCCATGTTCTTTTGCAAGAATAATTAACTGTGAAACTGGTAAATTTGAAGATGGTGTCACTTCAGGGAATTCTGCTGGGTTTTTTTGTGGTTACAAACTGGTGTCAGTGCCAGTGTCCCCAGTCTGAACTGATGCCTCCTATGTGGTGGTCCCAGACTGAACTGATGCCTCTCCTCAGTGGGGACAGATAACTCAAGATTTTAACTCCCTCACTCAAACACTTACATGTGCATGGTTTTCACAGCTGACTTAACAAAAAGCCAGAGGAACACAAACAGGTTGCTTCTAATGCTTTCAGTTCTTTGAGCAGCTCTGTTCCATTCTGCAAAGAATTCTGTGCTGACAGCTTGGCTGAATTCCTCTTTGTAGTTTACCTGCCTGTATATAGATTTAGATTTCCTCTCTCTTTGTCTGCAGGCACATAAACACATGTGCACCTCCCTTGGCCAGTAGTAGTTTTGTTGGTAAAATCAGCAAGTTCTGCCCTTAAAATGCTGGTTCTTACTCAGCTGGTGGGACCAGGTGTCACGATCTGTCCTTATGAACGGGTTTCGTGATGGTTTGTGGGGTGATCTCAGGGTGCAAAACACTGACACAGTACAGGGGGTTTACAGTAATCAAAAAAATGCACCTTTATTGAGTGACCACAACAAAAATGCATTGGGAGGGAACCGGGGAACAAAGGAGAAAATAAGGGAAAAGAGGGAGGAAAAGAGAATGGGTATATAGCTACCAAACTGCAGAGTCCTTCGGTATCCAGCTGATGGAGCTCACCAGGCCATGTCCAGGGAGATCTCAGAATCTGTAGCTAACTCAGAGGTTTTTATTAGGATAATTCTATTGAAAATTGTGAGGGGGGAAACAGATACAAAAAGGAATAGATATAACAGGTAGTTCATGCTCTCAGCAGCAAACGAGAGCCATTGTTTTTGTGGTCCAGTGGTCACAACCTGCAACATCCATCTCGCTTCGGTCAGCTTTGGTCCCCCACACACCTGCCCCAGGCTGGGGGTTTCAGTCCCAGTCCTTGGAAGGAGCAGAGGGGCCTTTTCACATGGGGGTTCCATGTCTCAGTCCTTGATGGAGAGGCTCCTTACATCTCAGTCTGTCTGTCATGGTGGTTGTAAAACAGGTGAGGGTCTTCTGTGGGAAACCACCTGAAACTCAGGGGAAGTCCAGCCAGGCCGAGAGGTGGGACAGCTCCCAAGGCTGTTGTTGCAAACAGGGCACGGTGCCCCTTCTTCTTCTCATTGGGCTCAGTGTAGCACACAGCAAACAACACCTGTGGAAACAATAACTTAGCACTGTGCTCTCAGGTCTCAGGTGCATGACTTTCTCCCTCAGAGCCAGAGATTCCAGACAGGGGGGTCTTCTCTTCAGTGGTCCCCCAATGACGATCGTGAGGTAGATGAGGGAAAATTCCGACAGAGTCTCACACCAGCTCAGCCCCTTCAGTGCCCTGTGCAGCTCCATCCTGTTCTTGCTGGACCCACCTGTGGCAGAGCTTTTGGGCTCTGTGTGGCAGAGCACCTTCAGTACAGCCCCCCACCCTACTTTTGAGCTCTAGGGTGGGGTTGTGACATGAAACATTGTCTGTCTTAGCCAGAAAAGGGAAGAATATTTCCTTTCTACGACTCTTAAAGGTTGATTTAATCTGTCTTGTAGAGCAGTAGTTGTGAGGGTATCATAACAGCACTGACCATTTGGAATGTATTACAGCCCTCAGCACACTTACCCACAGGCATTTAAGCAGACATGAACAACCAACTTGAAAATCACTGAATTTCAAGTAATGCTTTGTTAACTCTGGACTTTGAAAATAGGCATACATCCTCCCACCTCACTTTTTTTTCCCCCTCAGAGAACTGTAAAATACAGCATTCAATGTTTCCAAAGCTGAATTCTCTTAAAATTTAATTGAGGAAACTGTGATCCCATAAAAAAAAATAAATTCCTGCCTTACTTGGTCATTAAAACCCAGTTTTATACATCTGGAAAGTGCTGTTCATTTCTTGTGTTCCACAAAATTAGCATGTCAGCTGAATGGAAAGGAAAACATGGGATGACGCATTCTGCCAGTTCCATTTATCCTGTGCTGCTTGTATCAAATAGAAAGAAAAACCCAACACAAAACATGTAGGAGCACAAGAAACACAGAAATCCCAGACCACTGAGTTTATCCAAACTGCATTTGTTCCTGCAGTCTGTTCTGGTGAAGATCAGGTTTCCCAGCAAAGAGGGATCCTCTCTCCATCCCACTCCCTGGAATTGTGGCTATTTGCACATAAATCCCTTCCCATGACCTGTTGGACAGGTGGGTGATGAATTGGAGGCATTACCATAAATACATCACCATTGGGCTTGGACCTTTGGTGGTGTTTTGTGGCACCTCCTTGCTTGTAGGATTTGTTCATCATACAAATGGAGTGAGCACCAAGCAGTTGTCTGCACCATGGTTATTTGGTGGTTTTCCAAAGAGTTATGCTTGTTCTCTTCTGCTAACAGAAGGTAAAAATATCAGGGAGCTTCCTAAAAGAAAAGCCACTGGGAGGATGAACTGTGGGAGAAAAAAGAGGATCAGAGAGGGCTGTGTTTAGTGCCTGAGTGCTGGGGCTGGATGGGTCACAGTCCATGAGCTTTTGGCACCTTTCAGGGTGTAGCAGCAGTGGGAGATCCTCATGCAGAAGTTAAATGCTGTTAGAGATAATCCCCCAGTGTTCATCAGCCTCTGAGGCACAGAGCATCCTGTGCTTGTACCAGGCAGGTCCCAAACTAGACCCAGAGCCCAGGAAATGGCACTGAAATATTAGAATTGGAGGCAAGATGTGAAGCTAATGCAGCTTCTCCACAGAAAAGGAGCAGACAGCAAAAAGAAGATGATGGGGTGGCTGGTTCTGCTGGTTCTGCTGTCTGTGGTTCCAGATTTAGGGCACTTGAAGCAGTAAAGGAATCAGAGCCAAGGAATTCCAGTCTGGTGTGATTCATGGTGTGTTTTCTACTGAATGTGGCCTTTATGCTTCTGTCCTGTCACTGGTGGCCATTTGGGAGTGAAAAGATTTCTTCTGTGTTCCTGATGCTGCCACAACCTAACTACCACCTTGTCAGATAACTCTCATTTCTGTCTCTCATCCCCAGAACTTGACCTGCAGGATGTTTTTTCCCCAGTACATGTTTATCCTGTGCTTTATCAGGACAGCCATGATCATCTCATTGCAGAAGGGATGCATTGCTGCTATTAGAATTGGCAATAACACTTACAGGGGGCATTACCTAAAAATCCCCAATCCACACTGGAACACTCATTCAGCTGCTCAGAACACTGTTGTTTGCTCTGCTTGCTGTTTCTAGTTTCAAAGTTGATTCATATGGCTTTAGTATAAATGTTTTCAGATGCCTTTGCTGTTATATTATTGCATCCTTGTGAAATTCACAAATTTGGTGTGTATAAAACCATGTAGCTTTCTGTTAAGGGTATGGAATTTAAGTAAATTATTGGTAAATTGTAGTTTTAAGAAGTGGTGTCAGAACTTGGATTTCCTCCCACAACCTGTAGGATCAGGGACTGAGTTGAAGTGGTATTTAATAAAGCATTCTCACTATCAATGTTCTAGCCCATGATTGTTCTGAAGAAGTTTATGCCTCTTTGTAACACTTCACACTATGTCTGAAAACACCTTTTGTGTCAGGGCACAAGAAAACAGATCATTATATTGCTGGAATTGCTGCACAGAAGAACAGCTTAGCAAAAGATGGGCTGTTCAGGTTTCCAGCTGGGCTTCAGTGCAGTGATTTTCACCCTGCTGCTCCTTTGCTGCTCTCCAAATGCTATCCTGGTAGGGAGCCAGCATGGAGAAATCAGAAAAACTTCTGAGACAGCTTTAGGACAGGCTTGGGATACTGGGCATGCTGTAACACAGGAACAGCACAGAGAGGTGGGTGCTGCTGTCTCCTGCTTCAGTTGTGTCACTCTGAGAACAGATTAACACAAAAAGGGCTCCTATTACTTTTAATTTTGTGTTAGCACCTATTACTTTTAATTTTTTGTTAGTACCTGTGGGGTGCACTACACTTGTAAACATACAGGATAAAAGTCAGTTCTGAAAATGGAAGAAATTTATGAGAGGAAATATTTGAAGCAGTATTTTATTACATTTGTTAGGAGAAAAAACTTCCTCAGAAGAAACAACAGTATTTAGAAGTGCACACATTCTCCTTTTTGTGATTTTCCTTGTTTTCCTTGTTGTCTCTGTTGGTGTATTTAGAAGTGCACACATTCTCCTTTCCCTGATTTTCCTTGTTGTCTCTGTTGGTGCACTGTTTTTTTTTTTCTGTAGTGCAGCTGACAGAAAAGAAATCAAAGGGTTTTTTCTGTCATTTCAGTATGAGTGAGCAAAAATTATTGCCTATGCAATTTTCTGCAAGCTTGATTAAGTTGGGGTTTCTGCAAGCTTGATTAAGTTGGGATTGTGGCTACCAAGAAGCCAGAGAGAAATAAGAGTGGAGGGTCTCACACCAACCCCAATGAGTCAGTCCATTTGGGAATCTTTCAGCAGAGGAAAAAAGCTCCTTTTTTTGCTGAGTTGGACACACATCCATTGGTAAAGCATGTTTTTAGTCTAAAAGAGCAGGCAAAATACTGCAAATGCATCAAATGTCCCAGAATGTGTAATCTGACAGTGTTGGCCAGCAGTTGGTGTGTGAGGTGAAATGGCATTCATGTGAAAGCAAATGTTGAAAAATGTCTGCACACTTCTGCATCTGTGAAAAGTTAGGGGAAATGAAACAGTTCTGTAAAATAATCTGAACTTTTCCTTCCAGAAAATATTCTTCTACTGTTACATGCTTCTGAAGGCAGGCAGCTGGCAGCATCCCTGCCCACAAAGCTGGTGTTGTACACAGCTGGCATTGCATATTTTGCCTGCTCTTTGAGACTAAAAAGATGCTTTACCCATAAAAGTGTGTCCAGCTAACACAGCAAAAGAAAAGGAGCTGCTTTTCCACTGCTGCTTTTCCTCTGCCACCCCTGGCAAGGCTTGCTCTGACTTAGCAGTGCAGAAATGTTATTTATAGACCACAGGAGTTCCTCAGAGATAAGTAATTCTATTTCATCCCTTTTTTATGAAGAATGAACGTGGAGCTTGCAGAGCAATCCAAGGCTGAGCATTTTCTCTGGCACAGGGCTGGTGCTGACCCTGGGTTTGACAGCCAGGGCTTGTAGCCTTGGGCAGCTTGTGGGAATATCAGTTTCTCAGGAAAATGGGAGGGTGCTCTGTTTGCCTTAGAGATGCACTTTGAAGTACAACCAAATAGTCTTGATTCAGTTCTAATTAAGTGCAGGGTGACACTCAGAGCAGGGAGGTGGCTGGCCTAAGGTAGAACATGCAGAAATTCCTGCTCCACCATATGCTTTTAATCCATACTAACACTTAGATTGAGGCTGCACTGAAAGAAGGCTGCTGTCATTGAAACCAACATTGGATTTTTAATAAGATGAAAAATCTGCTTTGGGGGGAAAAAAAAATCAAAAGAAATGGTAATTTCTGTGGCATAAAAAAAAGTTTCCTGATATGAATTGTCAAAATGAGCTACAGATCTTTTTGTGAGATTGTTTCCATTAGATTTGGGCTGATAGCATTTATTGGACACCCCCCTGTCTGGAAAGGGATCAAATGAACTCCAGCTCCCATCTTCCCTCCAGACCAGAAGCCAAGATTTCCCAGAGCAGAGGTGTTCCAAACTATCCTCAGACAAAGCAATACTTGACATTTCCTTCACTCAGGAGTTGACAAATAGAAACTTTGTTCATTTTTCCAGTTAAATAACTTCAGCTCAGGCAAGATATATATATATATATATATATATATATATGCTAAAGTTAACTGTCACGATGAGAAGGCAGTGCTGGGAAACATCTTGGTTTTGACCAACTTTATTTGTTTAAAAGCAATTAACCCAACAATCAAAATCCCCAACAAATCAAACCAAAGTAAAACAACAAAAGTGTGTGGGAGTTTTAAGGCCATTGCAAAAACTTGGCTATTTTCTTTTTAATTATAATCTGGTGTTTTATTAATGCTTGTGCATATAGTAGAGTTAAGCTTTTTAATAAAAGTATGCTTCAGGCCAAATCATATTTTATCAAAAATCTTTTATGCATTATATTAGACACTAATGATACGACAGATCCAAAAGGGAAATAACTGTTCCTGTACTTCAGGAGAGGAGTGAGAGCTGATGGGGAAGGCTGACACATTTCTCTGCTCCTGGTGGGAATTTCTGTGGAATGTGCCAACCAAAAGGGAAACTGGAGAGGGAATGTGGTGTGTGTAGGGTCTGACCCTGCAGACTGGGGCTGCCCAGGCTCCCTGGGAGCCAGAGGAGCTGGAATCTCGGGGTTTGCAGCCTCCTCCTTGCTGTGGGCAGGAGAAGCGCCATGGCCCCTTCTCGGGCTGGCTGTCCTCAGAGCCTCTCCAGCCATCCCACTCACACCTTGGATGCCTTCAGCTTCAGCTTTTGTATTTTTCAGATCCTGTGCTGCATCAGTGCATCACTCCAAACTCCACACAGAGTGTGAGTTACTGTCCTCACATTTTGGTCACACCAAACAATCCCTCTGGGCCTGGGATCCAAGGACACCCCACAGCCTCAGGCCCCAAAAAGTACAAAAGTACAAAAAGTACAAACAAAAGTGAATCAAGGGGGAGCAAACTGGGGATAAATGACTTCATTGCCTGAAGATGTAATTGGAGGATTAACCCCTGATATGTAAATGGATCAAACTTGTAATTGTGTGAAAAACTGGTGCCCATTGTCCAGCTTGGGTGTAGCCTCTGGGAGGCTGTGGCTGCCCAGGGTGTATCTATCAAAGGCCTTTAATAAATACCTGCTTTTATTCTCTTACCTTTATGTAGCCTCTGTTCTTGGTGACCACTCCAAGGCATCCCTTTTTCCTGCTGAGCCCCACACTGGAAGAGCTGCAGTGCTTCTGGAGCAGCTCAGTCTGGGCTCATCCTCCTTTTAGGGTTTCCATTTAGGGCTCCTGCTCCCTGTCCCATTGCTCATGGGCAGGACATGATCCCCTGGCAAGTCACTGCTGCCCTGTGGGTGGGTGTTGGTGGCTTTGCTGTTCCCTGTGCACAACCATCAGAGCAGAATTGGCACTCTGGAGATGTCAATGCTTGATTTGTGAGCCTATCCCCTTGGCTCCTCCAACACAGGTTTGTTCCAGGAGCCACTGAGGGAATGGATGGAACCAAATGTGTTTGTCCAGGAGCTCATGCTGCTCCCTTCCTGTGAAGGGATTTAGGAATCCATTGGCCTGGAGTATTTCAGCAGCCAGCAAGGCATATCTGCCTTCATCATTTTGTGCCATGCAAGGCCAGCTTTCCTGTCTCAAACTCTGTGGGCAGGAGCAGCACCATGGCCCCTTCTGTGGCTGTGCTGGGGAGTAGAGGGCTGGCTGTCCTCAGGGCCTCTCCAGCCATCCCAGTCACACCTTGGATGCCTTCAGCTTTAGCTTTTTGTATTTTTCAGATCCTGTACTGCATTAGTACATCGTTCTGCTGTCCTGGATATTGCCTCAATTCCCCTTTCCTAATTTTAGCAACTTATATGCGGCCAGTGATTTAGGAGCCTGTTGGCCACAGTTTCTGTTTGCTGTCAGCACAGAGCATCAGACACTTGGAGGGGGTGATTCAGCTCTGCAGTTGGGCTCTGCTGCCTGCCAAAAATGCCTCCTCCTCTGAATGAGGGGCCAGGCTCAGTTTTCTCCTGGCTCCATCCCACCCTGCCATATGCCTGCTCCTGCAGGGGAAGAGGAGTCCCCTGTTCTGGCTAACTGGAGCATTGCCTTCCTCTGAGATGCCTGCCTTTACTTTTGCCTTTTTTAGCTGTGTGTGAAAATGGATATTTAAATACAAGGTACCATGAGGACTATAAGACATTAGGAACAGAGAAAAACACTCAATTCGTTTTTTGCTTGTAGCTGCTTTTGGTTCTGTTAGAAACAAGAAATAGTTAAGAAGAGAATAGTTAATAAGTATGTGTGTGTGTGTATATATATTCTTATATATATATATATATATATATTCTTATATATAAAACATATATTATATGTATATATTCTTACATATATATATTATATATATATATAAGAATAGTTAATAAGTAACAAGAAATAGTTAAAAATAAATGAAACAAGAAAACCTCCCTCCAAAGCCCCCCAAATAATCATAAAAACCCCTCAACAAAACACAAAACCAATTCCTCATTTTCTCATCTGTACTGGATATTTTCCTTTTAAAGCTGGATTATTGTTTGCCTTCCATATATTGGCTCCCTGCCTGCCAGGTGAGCAAGGCACATTTTATGTTGTTACCTTTGTAAGCAAAGACAGAAATGGATATTCCTCAGCAAGTTCCAGCAGGATTTTCAGAACATGGAACCTGTCTGAATGTGGCACTTAATCCTGACACTTTCAGGCGACTTTTTCGTGTGCCATACAGTCAGACTATGCCTTAATATAATTTACAAATCTGTTGTGTGTTTAAGAAAAAAAAAAACCCTTTTTTTTAAAAGTTACTTATTTGATAAAACATTTATCCGCGCCACTTTTGTATTTTCTTTGTTTCCTTTTTCTTTTTCCTCTTTTTCTAATTTCCTTTTTTTCATCAGGGTCCAATGTGCTCTCTGCTTCCAGTCTGTGTAAAAGTTGTGTCATCTGGAGGAGAACACATGCCTTCAACATGTACTGTCAATATTGGGTAATATTGTTATTGTTGTCAGCAACATCTTAGGGCCACTTGCACCAGAATCAAGTACCCTTCCAGTAAACTTTGGCATCAATTTACATTTTCCAGCTTGCTTCTGCTGGAAAATGCAAAATAAGGAGGAGAAGTTAGAAAAATACTGCTAGAAATGTTTGGCCTCTGCAATTAATTCATGATTTTTCCTTTTACATTGTTTGCCTTTCCTCCCCCTAAAGTCTGGGCTGTTTATAAACCCCAATTTTAGAGTCTCTATTTCCATTCAGGGAAATGGCCTCACATTAGCAGGCCCACTCAAGAGTGACCTGAAGAGAAAGACCTACACCAAATTACCATTTATGTTTAATTACCATTTATGTTTAATTGCCATTATGTTTAATCTGTAATGTTTTGCAAATGTCATGGAGTAGTGCTTTCAAAGAATCAGTACCACTGAGAGGATGGTGATGTTTTCACAGATATTCCCTAACTTAACTGATCAGAAATGAGTGAATTGATGGGGTTTAATGAGAGCAGTTTTTCATTACAGCCCATTTTATCTGAAGTCTCACATGCACAGAGCTCTGCAGTCTTGGGTTGCAAACCACATTGTAGTGCTCAATTCCAAACCAAAAACTGTTTCCAGGCACTCTTTAATTAAAATCTTTGGCATTCTCTGTTGATAATGTTGCAGGTTCCAGAGACAAAACAGAAATGTTTTACACTCAAGGGGTGTTTGGGAATTTCTGTTCCTGTGATAGAGGAGCAGGGGCAGAGGATCTGAGCTCTCCACCCCAGCAGAACCAGCCGTGCTGGAGCCCATTGGGCTGCCAGGAGCAGCAGAGTCTTCTCAGTCTCACAAGCTGGGCACAAATTCAGAAAGCATTGCCTTCTGCTGGGTCTGAAAGTTTTGGTGTTTTGTTTCCAGTGTTGGGTTCAGCTGTTATGAGAGAGGAAAGCAGAAATAGATGATTCTTTACAGTATCAAACCACAACTTGCGGGAGAAAATGTTCCAAAGAATGAGAGATTCAGGCTTTATTGGGTGTGTTTTAAGAAGTCACAAATGTTATGACCTAAATAATTCCATTTTGCTGATTTTTATGCTGGAAATGTGTTTCATTTGTGAATGTGAAGGAGAGAAACAAAAGCTTCAAGAAACAAGAAACACTAAAACGATTTCTGGTTTAGGTTATTTAGCATTCACTAATTTTCTGAAAGATGTCAAAGCATTGCTTTGTCCATCCATCTGCTGGTAGAATACTCTCACCTGGTTTACTGTCACCTGGCTTAAATATATTTCAGCAGAGTTTGAAAAGATTCTATTATTTGTGAACTGGAAAGCAGAAAGGACTCTTACTCTGCAACTGAAATGTTAAAAACAAATCTCTGTAACATAATGTTAGAACTGCTTTCTAGATCTCACCAGTAAGAATTGCTTAGCCCTCACAGCCTAAAGATTATTTTCCACGGCCCAAAACAGGAGCTGTAAATCAATGGTGCCCTACTCACTTCAGAGCAGAGATGTTGATTTATTTGCTTGGCAAGGTGACCTCATTAGCCCAGCTGAACAGAGGTCAGGTGCCACAAAGATTGAAATCAAGAGCAGGTTTTTTCAATAGGAACTTGATGTAGCTTTTCTTCAGAAACATCAGAACCTTAAATCCTGATTGTATGGACTTTTCTGGGGCAGGCAGGGTGTTCTGAGACATGTTTGGGAAGCCAGAGGAATCTCTCAAGTCATATCAAGCTCGTATTTGTTATACCATTCACTTTAGGGTGAAAGGTTGTGGAGTTTGGTTTTGGTTTTCTCTCATAGAAAATTTGTCAAGGAGACTGTATAAATGCTTGTCTACTTCTGGGCCATAGTCAAGGATGACCTGAAGTTCACTGTTTATCTACTTTTCTTAAAATTCAGCAGTTAGAGGCTTGTAGTGGCAGGGGGGTTGGAGCTGGATGTTCTTTAAGGTTCCTTTTGACCCCATTCTGTGATTCTATGTAAGAATGAATTGATGTGAGGTAAATTGGTCAGGACCTAGTGCTTTTCTACTTTATTCTAGGGTTCAGCTGTGCTGAGGGGAGAGGTGCAGGGGCAGCAGGAGAGCGCCCATTGCCTCCTCTCTGTCTCTGCACTGAGATTCAGCCCCACCTTCTCCTCTTCCACCCTTTCCACAGGGATTTCTTGGCAAATAGTCCCTGGTGCTGTGTTGTTCAGATTATTTTTTCTGTGGTTCCTCCCTGATGGATAAAAACTCCTGTAAAAAGTGTGGACGTGTGTCACAGACATCTTTTATGAAAAATCCTTTCCTTAGGATTTTTCCTCCTGAGAAGCTGGGAGGCCTCAGGAACA
>JAWWMS010000425.1:0-12450 GCA_035048045.1 Chlorospingus semifuscus
CATACCCAGCTAGGCCCAAGGACACGCTATCTTGCAGGTGCAGGACTTGGAATTAGCCATGGCTTTGTACTTTTCCATTCTCTAGTCACCTAAATTTCCCAACAGGTGCCATCTTCAGTCTGGCATCCATACTGCGTATCGTGGAATTTCAGGAGCCGCCCGGTCACTCCCAGCCACAGTCGCCCAAACACAAACCTTGGCCCTTTTCCCTGGCAAACAACACTCACCTGCCCGCTTCAGGATGGCAGATTGGAGGAACCACTTGGCACTGTCAAACCAGACCGCCTCTCAAGCAGTACCGTCTTCGGCCTAGGACTCATCCTGCCTGTCGTGGAATTTCAGGAGCCACCAGGCCACTCCCGGCCAGAGGCCCCCAAACACAAACCTCGTCACTTTTCCCTGGCAAACAAAACTCACCCTCCCGCTTCAGGATGGCAGATTGCAGGAGCCACTTGGCACTGTCAAACCAGCCCGACTTGGCACTGGTGCCATACTTGATCTAGGAACCATCCTGCGTATCGTGGAATTTCAGGAGCCACCAGGTCTCTCCCGGCCACAGTCCCCCAAATGCAAACCTCGGCCCTTTAACATGGCAAACAAAAGTCACCTCCCCCAGTTCTGGATTGCAGAATTTAGGAGCCACTTGGCACTGTCAAACGAGCCCAACTTGGCACTGGTGCCACCTCGGGTCTGGGAA
The DNA here is from genome assembly GCA_035048045.1 of Chlorospingus semifuscus. Taxonomy (NCBI): domain Eukaryota; kingdom Metazoa; phylum Chordata; class Aves; order Passeriformes; family Passerellidae; genus Chlorospingus; species Chlorospingus semifuscus. The sequence goes on from JAWWMS010000425.1 coordinate 698, forward strand.
CCATCCTGCATATCGTGGAATTTCAGGAGCCACCAGGTCACTCCCGGCCAGAGGCCCCCAAACACAGACCTCGGCCCTTTTCCCTGGCAAACAACACTTACCTGCCTGCTTCAGGATGGCAGATTGCAGGAGCCACTTGGCACTGTGAAACCAGACCGCCTTTCAAGTGGTGCCATCTTCGGCCTAGGATCCATCCTGCGTATCGTGGAATTTCATGAGCCACCAGGTCACTACCAGCCACAGGCCCCCAAACACAAACCTCGACCCTTTTCTCTTGCAACCAACACTCACCTGCCCCGCTTCTGGATGTCAGATTTTAGGAGTCACTTGGCACTGTCAAACCAGACCGCCTTTCAAGTGGTGCCATTTTCAGTCTGGGATCTATCCAGCATATCTGGCATTTCAGGAGCCACCAGGCCGCTACCGGCCCTAGGTCCCTGAATGCAAACCTCGGCAGTTTTCCCTGGCAAACACAACTCATCTGCCCTGTTTCTGGATGACAGATTGCAGCAGGCACTTGGAAGTGTCAAACCAGCCCGACTTGGCACTGTTGCGACGCTGGGTCTGGGAACCATCCTGCATATCGTGGAATTTCAGGAGCCACCAGGTCACTCCCAGCCACAGGACCAAATCACAAACCTCGGCCGTTTTCCCTGGCAAACAAGACTCACACATGCCCGGCTTCTGGATGGCAGATTTTAGGAGCCACTTGGCACTGTCAAACCAGACCGTCTTTCAAGTGGTGCCGTCTTTGGTCTGGTATCCATCCTGCGTAATGTGGAATTTCAGGAGCCACCAGGCCGCTCCCGGGCAGAGGCCCTAACAGAAACCTCAGTCCTTTTCCATGGCAAACAAAACTCACCTACACCGCTTCAGGATCGTAGATTGTACGACCCACTTGGCACTGTCAAACAACATCAACTTGACACTGGTGCCACCTTTGGTGTGGGGGCCATCCTGCCTATAGTGGAATTTCAGGAGCCTCCTGGCCGCTCCAAGAAACAGGCCACCAAACAAAAACCTCGGCCCTTTTTCCTCACAGACAACATTCACCTGCGCGGTTCTGGATGGCAGATTTTAGGAGCCACTTGGCACTGTCAAACCAGCACGACTCTGCACTGGTGCAACATTGGGTCTGGGATCCATCCTGCATATCGTGGAATTTCAGGAGCCACGTGGTCACTCCCGGTCAGAGGCCCGCAAACACAAACCTCGGCCCTTTAACATGGCAAACAACACTCACCTGTCCGCTTCAGGATGGGAGATTGCAGGAGCCAATAGGTATTGTCAAACCACACCGCCTTTTAAGTGCTGCAGTCTTCGGTCTGGCATTCATGCTGCGCATCGTGCAATTTCAGGAGTCACCAGGCCACTCCTGGCCACAGGCTCCAAACACAAACCTCAGCCCTTTTCAGTGACATACAACACTCACCTTCGCCGCTTCTGGATGGCAGATTGCAGGAGCCACTTGGCACTGTCAAACCAGCCTGACTTGGCAGTGGTGCCACCTTGGGTCTGGGAACCATCCTGGGTATCGTGCAATTTCAGGAGACACCAGGCCACTCATGGCCACAGCCCCCTAACACAAACCTCAGCCCTTTTCAGTGACATAGAACACTCACCTTCGCTGCTACTGGATGGCAGATTGCAGGAGCCACTTGGCACTGTCAAACCAACCTGACTTGGCAGTGGTGCCACCTTGGGTCTGGGAAACATCCTGCGTATCGTGGAATTGCAGGAGCCACAAGGTCACTCCCGGCCACAGGCCCCCAAACACAAACCTCGGCACTTTTCGCTGGCAAACAAAACTCACCTGTCCCGCTTCGGGATGGCAGATTTTAGGAGCCACTGGGCACTGTCAAACCAGACCGCCTTTCAAGCGTGCAATCTTCGGTCTGGCACCCATGCTGCGTATCGTGGAATTTCAGGAGCCACCAGGCCACCCACAGCCAGAGGCGCCCAAACACAAACCTCGGCCCATTTCCCTTGCATCCAAAACTCACTTGACCTGCTTCTGGATGGCAGATTTTAGGAACCACTTTGCACTGTCAAAACAGACCACATTAGAAGTGCTGCCGTTTTCAGTCTGGGATCCATCCGGCATACTTGGCATTTCAGGAGCCATCAGGCCACTCCCGGCCACAGGCCCCCTAACACAAACCTCGACCCTTTTCCCTTGCAAACAACACTTACCTGCCCCACTTCTGGACGGCAGATTTAAGGAACCACTTGGCACGGTGAAACCAGACCGCCTTTCGAGTGGTGCCACTTTCAGTCTGGGATCCAGCCAGCATATATGGAATTTCAGGAGCCATCAGGTCACTCCCGGCCACAGGCCCCCAAACACAAATCTCGGTCTTTTTCCCCGGCAAACAAAACTCACCTAACCCGCGTCTGGATGGCAGATTGCAGGAGCCGCTTGGCACTGTCAAACAAGCCCAACTTGGCACTGGTACCACCTTGGGTCTGGGAACCATCCTGCGTATAGTGGAATTTCAGGAGCCACCAGGCCACTCTCGACCGCAGGCCCCCAAACACAAACCTCGGCCCTTTTCACATGTAAACAACACTCACCTGCCCGCTTCTGGAGTGCAGATTGCAGGAGCCACTTGGCACTGTCAAACCAGCCCAACTTGGCACTGGTGCCACGCTGGGTGTGGGAATCATCCGGCGTATCGTGGAATTTCAGGAGCCACCAGGCCGCTCCCAGAGTCAGGCCCCCAAACACAAACCTTGGCCTTTTTCCCTGGCAAACAAAGCTCGCCTGTCCCACTTCTGGATGGCAGATTGTAGGAGCCACTTGGCACTGTCAAACCAGCCGAACTTGGCATGGGTACCACCTTGGGTCTGGAAACCATCCTGAGTATTGTGGAATTTCAGGAGCCACATGGTCACTCCTCAACACAGTCCCCAAAACGCAAACCATGGCCTTTGTCCCTGGCTAACAAAATCGCCTGCCTAGCGTCTGGATGGCTGATTGTAGGAGCCGCTGGGTACAGTCAAACCAGTCCAACTTCGTACTGCTACCACACTTGATCTGGGAACCATCCTGCGTATCCTGGAATTTCGGGAACCAGCAGGCCCCTCTCCAACACAGTCCCCAAAACACAAACCTCGGCCCTTTACACTGGCAAACAAAACTCACCTGCCCCAGTTCTGGATGGCAGATTTTAGCAGGCACCTGGGACTGTCAAAGTAGACTGGCTTTCAAGTAGTGTCGTTTTCAGTCTCGGATCCATCCTGCATATCGTGGAATTTCAGGAGCCACCAGGCCACTCCCGGCACCAGTCGCCCAAACGCAAACCTCAGCCCTTTTCCCTGGCAAACAAAACTAACCTACCCCACTTCTGGATGGCAGATTGCACGAGCCCCCTGGTACTGTTAAACCAGCCCGACCTGGCACTGGTGCGGCCTTGTGTCTGGGAACCATCCTACGTATCATGGAATTTCAGGAGCCAGACGGTCGCGCCCAGACACAGGCCCCCAAGCACAAATCTCGGCCCTTTACCCTGGCAAACAACACTCACTAGTCCCCCTTCTGGGTGGCAGATTGCAGGAGCCACTTGGCACTGCCAAACCAGCCCTACTTGGAATTGGTGCAATGTTGGGTCTGGGAACCATCCTGCGTATTGTGGAATATCATGACCCACCAGGCCACTTGCGGCCACAGGCCCCAAACACAAACCTCGGCCCTTTTACCTGGCAAACAACACTCACCTGCCCCAGTTGTGTATGGCAGATTTTAGGAGTCTCTTGGCACTGTCAAACCAGCCCGACTTGGCACTGGTGCCACCTTGGGTCAGGGAACAATCCTGTGTATTGTGGAATTTCAGGAGCCACCAGGTCACTCCCGGCCACAGGCCACCCAAACACAAACCTCGGCACTTTTCCCTGGAAAAGACAACTCACCTATCCCGCTTCTGGATGGCAGATTGCAGGAGCCACGTGGCATTGTCAAACCAACACGACTTGGCACTGGTGCCAACTTGGGTCTGGGAAATATCCTGCGTATTGTGGAATTTCAGGAGTCACCAGGTCACTCCCGGCCACAGGCCCCCAAACACAAACCTCAGCCCTTTTTCCTGGGAAACAAAACTCACCTGCCCCACTTATGGATTGCAGATTGTAGGAGCCACTTGCCACTGTCAAAGCAGCCCGACTTGGCACTGGTACCACCTTGGGTGTGGGAATCATCCTACGTAGCGTGGAATTTCAGGAGCCACCAGGTCACTCCCAGACACAGGCCATCAAGCAGAAACCTCGGCCTTTTTCCCTGGCAAACAAAACTAACGTACCCCGCTTCTGGATGGCAGATTGCAGGAGCCACTTCGCCCTGTGAAACCAACCCGACTTGGCACTGGTGCCACTTTCGGTCTGGGAACAATCCTGCGTATCGTGGAAATTCAGGCGCCACCAGGTCATTCGCGGCCACAGGCCCCCAAACAAAAACCTCGGACCTTTTTCCTGGCAAACAAAACTCACCTAACCTGCTTATGAACAGCAGATTATAGGAGCCACTTGGCACTGTGAAAACAGTCGGAATTGGCACTGGTGCCACCATGGGTCTGGGAACGGTCCTGCGTATCATGGAATTTCAGGAGTCACCAGGCCACACCCAGACACAGGCCCTCAAACACAGACCTCGGCCCTTTTCCCTGGCAAACAAAACTTACCTGGCCGCTTCTGGATGGCAGATTGCAGGAGTCAGGTGGCAGTGTCAAACAAGCCGGACTTGTCACTGGAGTCACCTTGGGTGTGGGAACCATCCTGAGTATCATATAAATTCAGGAGCCAACAGGCCACTCCCAGACAGACGCCCTCAAACACAAACCTCGGCCATTTTTCCTGGCAAACGTAACTCACCTGGCCGCGTATGGATGGCAGTCTGCAGGATCCACTTGTCACTGCCAAACCAGCCCGAATTGGGTCTGTTACCACCTTGGGTCTGTGAACCATCCTGCGTATAGAGGAATTTCAGGAGCCACCAGGCCACACCAAGACACAGGCCCTCAAACACAAACCTCGGTCCTTTTCCCTGGGAAACAAAATTGACCCGGCCGCTTATGGATGGATGATTGCATGTGTCACTTGGCACTGTCAAACCAGCCCGACTTGGCACTGGTGCCAACTTGGATCTGGGTAACATCCTGCGTATCGTGGAATTTCCGGAGCCACCAGGTCGCTCTGGACCACAGGCCCTCAAACACAAACTTCGCTCCGTTTGCCTGGCAAACAAAACTCACCTACCCTGCCTATGTATGACAGATTGTAGGAGACACTGGCACTGTCAAACAAGTCTGAACTGGCACTGATGCCACCATGGGTCTGGGAACCATCCTGCGTATCATGGAATTTCAGGAGCCACATGCCACACCCAGACACAGGCCCTCGAACACAAACCTCGGCCCTTTTCCCTTGCAAAGAAAACTCACCTGGCTGCTTATGGATGGCAGATCGCAGGAGCCACATGGCTGTGTCAAACCAGCCCGACTTGGCACTGGTGCCACCTTGGGTCTGGGAAATATCCTGCGCATCATGGAATTATAGGAGCCACCAGGCCGCTCCCGGCCACAGGCCCTCAAACACAAACCTCGGCCCTCTTTTCTGGCAACCAAAACTCACCTGCCCCGCTTATGGATGGGAGATTGTAGGAGCCACTTGGCACTGTCAATCCAGCCCGACGTGGCACTGGTGCCACCTTGGGTCTTGGAACCACCCCGCGTATCGTGGAATTTCAGGAGCTGCCAGGCCGCACCTAAGCGCCGGCCCTCAAACACAAACCTCGGTCCTTTTCCCGGGCAAACAAACTCCCTGGCCGCTTATGGATAGCAGATTGCATGAGCCACTAGGCAGTGTCAAAACAGCCCACCTTGGCACTGCTACCACCTTGGGTCAGGTAACCATCCTGTGTATCGTGGAATTTCAGGAGCCACCAGGTCACTCCCGGTCACAGGCCCCCAAACACAATCCTCGGCCAATTCCCTGGCAGAGAACACTCACCTGGCCCACTTCTGGATGGCAGATTGCAGGAGCCACTTGGCACTGTCAAAACAGCCTGACTTGGCACTGGTACCACCTTGGGTCTAGGAACAATCCTGCGTATCGTGGAATTTCAGCATCCACAAGGTGTCGTCCCGGCTACAGGCACCCGAACAGAAACCTCAGCTCTTTTCACCTGTAAACAACATTCACCTGACCCGCTTCTGGATGGCAGATTGTAGGAGACACTTGGCACTGTCAAACCAGCTTGACTTGACACTGGTGCCACCTTGGGTCTGGGAACCATCCTGCGTATCATGGAATTTCTGGATCCACCAGGCCGCTCCCAGAGCCAGGTCCCCAAACACGAACCTCGGCCCTTTTTCCTGGCAACCAAAACTCACCTGCCCCTCTTATGGATGGCAGATTGCAGGTGCCACTTGGCAGTGTCAAACCAGCCGAACTTGGCACTGGTGCCCCCTTGGGTCTGGGAACCATCCTGCGTATCATGGAATTACAGGAGCCACCAGGCCGCTCCCAGACACAGGCCCCCAAACAAAATCCCCGGCCCATTTTCGTGGCAAAGAAAACTCACCTGGCCGCTTCTAGATGGCAGATTTTAGCAGCCACTTTGCACTGTCAAACCAGCCTGACTTGGTAATGGTGCCACCTTGGGTCTGGGAATCATCCTGCATATTGTGGAATCTCAGGAGACACCAGGCCACTCCCAGACACCGTCCCTAAACACAAACCTCGGCCCTTTTCCCTTGCAAGCAAAACTCAACTGTCCTGGTTCTGAATGGCAGACTGCAGGAGCCACTTGGCACTGTCAAACAAGCCCGACTTGGCACTGGTGCGGACTTAGGACTAGGAAGCATCCTGCGTATCTTGGAATTTCAGGAGCCATGAGGCCAGTCCCAGACACAGTCCCCCAAACACAAACCTTGTGTCTTTTCCCATGTAGACAACACTCGCCTGCCCCGCTTCTGGATGGCAGACTCCAGGAGACACTTGGCAGTGTCAAAACAGCTTGATTAGGCACTGGTGCAACCTTGGGTCTGGGAACCATCCTGCATATCATGGAAATTCAGGAGCCACCAGGCCACTCCCAAACACAGGTCCCCAAACAAAAACCTCGGCCCTTTTCATTTTTAAACAACACTTACCTGTCCCGCTTCTGCATGGTAGATTGCAGAAGTCACTTGGCACTGTCAAACCAACCTGACTTGACACTGGTGCCAACTGCGGTCTGAGAACCACCCTGGGTATCATGGAATTTCAGGAGCCACCAGGTCACTCTAGGCCACGGGACCACAAACACAAGCCTCGGCCCTTTTCACTTGTAAACAACATTCACTTTGCCCGCTTCTGGATGGCAGATTGGAGGACCACTTGGCAGTGTCAAACCAGCCCGAATAGGCACTGCTGCCACCTTCGGTATGGAAACCATCCTGCATATCATGGAATTTCTGGAGCCACCCGGGCGCTCCCAGACACAGGCACTCAAACACAAACCTCGGCCCTTTTCACTGGTAAACAACAATCAACTTTCCCGCTTCTGGATGGCAGATTGCAGGAGCCACGTGGCACTGTCAAACCAGCACGACTTGGCACTGGTTCAACTTGGGTCTGGGAACCATCCTGCGTATCGTGGAATTTCAGGAGCCACTAGGCTACACCAGGCCACAGACCCCCAAACACAAACCTCGGCCCTTTTCCCTGGCAAACAAAACTCACCTACGCCGCTTCTGGATGGCAGATTGTAGGAGCCACTTGCCACTGTCAAAACAGTCCGAGTCTACTCTGGTGCGGGTTTGGGTCTAGGAACCATCCTGCGAATCATGGAATTTCAGGAGCTAACAGGCAACTCCCGGCCACAGGACCCCAAACACAAACCTCGGCCCTTTTCCCTTGCAAACAAAACTCACCTGCCCCGCTTCAGGATGAGAGATTGCAGGGACCACTTGGCAGTGCCAATCCAGCCCAACTTGGCACTAGTACAACCTTGGGTCTGGGAACCATCCTGCGTATCATGGAATTTCAGGAGCCAACAGGCCCCTCCCAGACACAGGCCCCCAAACACAAACCTCCGCCCTCTTCCCTGGCAGACAACACTCACCTGACCAGCTTCTGGATGGCAGATTGCAGGAGGCACTTGGCACTGTCAAACCAACCCGACTTGGTAAGGGTAGCACCTTGGGTCTGGGAACCATGCTGCGTATCATGGAATTTCAGGAGCCACCATGTTTACTCCAGGCCACAGGCCCCCAAACATAACCCTCGGTCCGTTTTTCTTGTAAACAACACTCACCTTCCCCACTTCAGGATGAGAGATTGCAGGAGCCACTTGGCAGTGTCAATCTAGCCCGACTTGACACTAGTACAACCTTGGCTCTGGGGAACAGCCTGCGTATCGTGAATTTTCAGGAGCCAACAGGCCACTCCCAGACACAGGCCCCCAAACACAAACCTCCGCCCTTTTCCCAGGCAGACAACACTCACCTGACCCGATTCTGGATGGCAGATTGTAGGAGCCCCTTGTCGCTGTCAAACCAGCCCGACATGGCACTGGTGCCATCTTGGGTCTGGGAACCATCCTGCATATCATGGAATTTCAGGAGCCACCAGGCCGCTCCCAGAGCCAGGCCCCCAGACACGAACTTCGGCCCTTTTTCCTGGCAACCAAAACTCACCTGCCCGTCTTATGGATGGCAGATTTTAGGAGCCACTTGGCACTGTCAAACCAGCCCGACGTGGCACTGGTGCCACCTTGGGTCTTGGAACCACCCCGCGTATCGTGGAATTTCAGGAGCCGCCAGGCCGCACCTAAGCGCAGGCCCTCAAACACAAACCTCGGTCCTTTTCCCGGGCAAACAAACTCCCTGGCCGCTTATGGATGGCAGATTGCATGAGCCACTTGGCAGTGTCAAAACAGCCCACCTTGGCACTGCTACCACCTTGGGTCTGGTAACCATCCTGTGTATCGTGGAATTTCAGGAGCCACCAGGTCACTCCCTGTCACAGGCCCCCAAACACAATCCTCGGCCAATTCCCTGGCAGAGAACACTCACCTGGCCCACTTCTGGATGGCAGATTGCAGGAGCCACTTGGCACTGTCAAAACAGCCTGACTTGGCACTGGTACCACCTTGGGTCTAGGAACAATCCTGCGTATCGTGGAATTTCAGCATCCACAAGGTGTCGTCCCGGCTACAGGCACCCGAACAGAAACCTCAGCTCTTTTCACCTGTAAACAACATTCACCTGACCCGCTTCTGGATGGCAGATTGTAGGAGACACTTGGCACTGTCAAACCAGCTTGACTTGACACTGGTGCCACCTTGGGTCTGGGAACCATCCTGCGTATCATGGAATTTCTGGATCCACCAGGCCGCTCCCAGAGCCAGGTCCCCAAACACGAACCTCGGCCCTTTTTCCTGGCAACCAAAACTCACCTGCCCCTCTTATGGATGGCAGATTGCAGGTGCCACTTGGCAGTGTCAAACCAGCCGAACTTGGCACTGGTGCCCCCTTGGGTCTGGGAACCATCCTGCGTATCATGGAATTACAGGAGCCACCAGGCCGCTCCCAGACACAGGCCCCCAAACAAAATCCCCGGCCCATTTTCGTGGCAAAGAAAACTCACCTGGCCGCTTCTAGATGGCAGATTTTAGCAGCCACTTTGCACTGTCAAACCAGCCTGACTTGGTAATGGTGCCACCTTGGGTCTGGGAATCATCCTGCATATTGTGGAATCTCAGGAGACACCAGGCCACTCCCAGACACCGTCCCTAAACACAAACCTCGGCCCTTTTCCCTTGCAAGCAAAACTCAACTGTCCTGGTTCTGAATGGCAGACTGCAGGAGCCACTTGGCACTGTCAAACAAGCCCGACTTGGCACTGGTGCGGACTTAGGACTAGGAAGCATCCTGCGTATCTTGGAATTTCAGGAGCCATGAGGCCAGTCCCAGACACAGTCCCCCAAACACAAACCTTGTGTCTTTTCCCATGTAGACAACACTCGCCTGCCCCGCTTCTGGATGGCAGACTCCAGGAGACACTTGGCAGTGTCAAAACAGCTTGATTAGGCACTGGTGCAACCTTGGGTCTGGGAACCATCCTGCATATCATGGAAATTCAGGAGCCACCAGGCCACTCCCAAACACAGGTCCCCAAACAAAAACCTCGGCCCTTTTCATTTTTAAACAACACTTACCTGTCCCGCTTCTGCATGGTAGATTGCAGAAGTCACTTGGCACTGTCAAACCAACCTGACTTGACACTGGTGCCAACTGCGGTCTGAGAACCACCCTGGGTATCATGGAATTTCAGGAGCCACCAGGTCACTCTAGGCCACGGGACCACAAACACAAGCCTCGGCCCTTTTCACTTGTAAACAACATTCACTTTGCCCGCTTCTGGATGGCAGATTGGAGGACCACTTGGCAGTGTCAAACCAGCCCGAATAGGCACTGCTGCCACCTTCGGTATGGAAACCATCCTGCATATCATGGAATTTCTGGAGCCACCCGGGCGCTCCCAGACACAGGCACTCAAACACAAACCTCGGCCCTTTTCACTGGTAAACAACAATCAACTCTCCCGCTTCTGGATGGCAGATTGCAGGAGCCACTTGGCACTGTCAAACCAGCACGACTTGGCACTGGTTCAACTTGGGTCTGGGAACCACCCCGCGTATCGTGGAATTTCAGGAGCCGCCAGGCCGCACCTAAGCGCTGGCCCTCAAACACAAACCTCAGTCCTTTTCCGGGCAAACAAACTCACCCGGCCGCTTATGGATGGCAGAATGCATGAGCCACTAGGCAGTGTCAAAACAGCCCGCCTTGGCAATGCTGCCACCTTGGGTCTGGTAACCATCCTGTGTATCGTGGAATTTCAGGAGCCACCAGGTCACTCCCGGCCACAGGCCCCCAAACACAAACCTTGGCCCTTTTCCCTTGCAAACAAATCCCACCTGCCCCCCGTCAGGATGGCAGATTGAAGGAGCCACTTGTCACTGTCAAAACAGCCTGACTTGGCATGAGTGCCACCTAGGGCCTGGGAAAAATCCACCATATCTTGGAATTTCAGCATCCACAGGGTGTCGTCCCGGCTACAGGTACCCCAACAGAAACCTCGGCCCTTTTCACCTGTAAACAACATTCACCTGACCAGCTTCTGGATGACAGATTGTAGGAGACCCTTGGCACTGTCAAACCAGCCTGACTTGACTCTGGAGCCACTTTGGCTCTGGGAACCATCCTGCGTATCGCGGTATTTCTGGAGCCACCAGGCCACACCCAGACACAGGCCCCTAAACACAAACCTCGGCCCTTTTCCCTGGCAACCAAAACTCAGCTGTCCCGTTCCTGCATGGCAGATTATAGGAGCCACTTGGCACTGTCAAACCAGGCCTACTTGGCACTGGTGCCACCTTGGCTCTGGCAACCATCCTGCGTATCACGGAATTTCAGGACCCACCAGGACACGCCCAGAGACAGGCCCCTAAACATAAACCTCGGCCATTTTCCCTGCCAAAATAAACTCACCTGGCCGCTTCTGGTTGGCAGATTGCAGGAGCCACAGGGCACTGTCAAACCAGCCAGACGTGGTAATGGTGCCACCTTGGGTCTGGAAACCATCCTGCGTATCATGGAATTTCAGCAGCCACCCGGCCGCTCCCAGACAGAGGCCCTAAAACACAAACCTCGGCCCTTTTTCCTGGCAAACGTAACTCACCTGGCCGCGTATGGATGGCAGTCTGCAGGAGCCAC
>JAWWMS010000426.1:0-12444 GCA_035048045.1 Chlorospingus semifuscus
GTCCCAAGAGTTCTGCCTTTGGTCCCCAGCTCGGAGAGGGTGGTGCCATGAGACAGATGGGAGAAACACCTGTTGCATTTGCATTGCAGAGGCAGAGGGCACAGCAGGAAGCGATCATGGCTTACTTGCTGTGGGGAACAAACATTCCTAGACCTGAGATGAGGATTTTTGGGAGGGCTTCTATTTCCCTGCTGCTGGCATGCCTTGTTGATTTTGGGGAAAAGAAGCGTCTGGCCACCCGTTCTGCCATTGTACTGGCAGCAGGGTGCAGGCCTGTGGCAAGACAGAGCCTGCCTCGTGGGTTGGGCCTGGGCTTTTGGGCTCGGGTCCCTGGACCGGGGCTACCTCCCGGACTCCTGATGGGTTTGGAGTTTTTGCAACCCCCTTCTGGTCCTGGGCCGCCTTTCTGTGGGCCAGCTCTGGGGTTCCTGGTCTGTCGACATGGGCCAGGGCCCCCCAGGGCCTCACTTTGGTTTCTCTGCTGCTGCTGCTCTTTTCAATCGGAAAAAAAAATAAAGTTAAATTAAATAAAAAGAGTTGAAATAGCTGGCAGTAGCTGTGAAGCATTGAAGGGCCAAAAACCAGCTTCAACCCAAGCTGTTCAATAAAGTGTTCGATAAAGGGCTGTGGCAGGACATTCCAGAAGTTGTTTCAAAATTGTTTGAAATTGTTTTATGACTGTCAATGGACTTTTGATAAATATTGATGGACTTTTCTGCAGCAAGCCTGTATCAGGACCAAAAAGAACTATCAGAGATGGCAAAGAGGAACATCTTCAGTCAATGGACTCTTTCCTGAAACTCAGCTGTATGGACTTGGACTTCCTTTGCATTGTTTTTGCATTTTCTTATATTGTAAAATTGTTTTAGTGATATGTTAGTATTTTATGTTCTACAGGTGAAGAAATCCCCTGTTCATTCCACACCAGCACTTGAGTGAGGTTTTGATTGGTAAGAGATAACCTGTCAAGTGTTTGTTCTTTCCTCTGCATGTGCACAGCAGAGAAAATTACAAACACTTTCCTTTTTAATTTAAAGAAATAAAAGAAAGGTGACATGTCACAGACATCTTTTGTGAAAAATCCTTTCTTTGGATTTTTTCTCCCTTCTAAGAAACTGTGGCCTCAGCAACAAAAATGTAAACAATGGTTATCTGCTGCTGTGGAACGCTACAGGTGGATCTGTGATTGGTCTCCTGTGGATATTTGGATTTACTGACCACTCACTGCAGAGTTGCTCTTGCTCTCTGCCGGGACACAGACCTTTATTATGCATTCTTTTCTATTCTTAGCTTACCTAGCCTTCTGAGAACATTTCTTTCTATTTCTTTTGAGAATAGTAATAATTTAGTACATATATCATAAAATAATAAATCAGCCTTCTGAACATGGAATCAACATTCTTGTCTCTCTCTTCATCCTGCAACCCTTGTGACCACTGTCACACGCCAGCCTCGGTTCTTGATGGCAGACTGCAGGAACCACTTGGCACAGTCAAACCGGCCCAACTTAGTACAGGTGCCAGCTTGGGTCTGGGAACCCTCCTGCGTAGTGCGGAATTTCAGGAGCCAGCCGGCAACTCCAGCCACACGACCCCAAACAGAAAGGCTGGCCCATTTTTCCCTGGCAAACTAAACTCACCAGACTCGGTCCTTAATGGAAGATTGCAGGAGCCTCTTAGCACTGTCAAACCAGCCCGAGTTGCAGCTGGTGCCAGCTAAGATCTGGGAACCATCCTCTGTATCGTGAAATTTCATGTGCCATCCGGCCACTCTCAGCCACAGGCCCCGAGCACAAACCTTGGTTCTTTTCCCTGGCAAACTAAACTCACCAGCCACTGTTCTTGATGGCCAATTGCAGGATCGACTAGGCACTGTCAAACCAGCCCGACTTGGCAGTGATGCCAGCTTGCGTCTTGCAACCATCCTGCGTATCCCGGAATTTCAGGAGCCATCCGGCCACTCTCAGCCACAGTCCCCCAAACATAATCCCTGGCCAATTTTAAACAGGCAAACGAAACTCACCAGCCTCGGTCATTGATGGCAAATTGCAGGAGCAAATTGGCACTGTCACACCAGCCTGACTTGGCACTGGTGCAAGATTGGGTCTGGGAATCATCCTGCATATTGCGGAATTTCAGCATCAAGGCAACTACTCCAGCCACAGGCCTCTGAATTCAAACTTTGTCCATTTTCCTTTGAAAAGAAAACACACCTCCCTCGTTTCTTGATGGCAGATTGCAGGAGCCACTTGGCACTGTCAAATCAGCCTGACTTGGTATTGGAGCCAGCGCGGGTCTGGGAACCATCCTGCATGTTGCAGAATTTCAGGAGTCAGGAGGTCAGGCTCAGCCTGAGGCCCCAAACAGAAATGCTGCCCCATTTTTCCTGGCAAACTAAACTCACCTTCTCCGGTTCTTGATGGCAGATTGCAGGAGCCACTTGGCACTGTCAAACCAGCTCGACTTGGTACTGGTGCCAACTTGGGTCTGGGAACCATCCTGCGTATTGCGGAATTTCAGGCGCCAGCCAGCCACGCCAAGCTGCTGGCCCCCAAATTAAATTTCTGGCCCATTGTTCCTGGGAAACTAAATCCATCAATCTCGGTTCTTGATGGCAGATTGCAGGAGCCACTTGGCACTGTCAAACCAGCACGACTTGGCAATGGTGCCACCTGGAGTCTGGGAACCATCCTGCGTATTGGGGAATTTCAGGAGCCATCTAGCCACTTCAACCACAGGCCCTGAAGACGAACCTCGGCTCTTTTCCCTGGCAAACTAAACTCACTTTCCCTGGATCTCGATGGCAGATTGCAGAAGCAACATGTCACTGCCAAACCAGACTGATTCAGCAATGGTGCCAGCTCAGGTCTGGAAACATCCTGCGTATTGCAGAATTTCAGGAGCCTTCCACCCACTCTCAGCCACAGGCCCCCAAACAGAATTGCTGGCCCATTTCTCCTGGCAAACTAAACTCACCAGCCTGGGTTCTTGATCGCAGATTGCAGGAGCCACTTGCCACTGTCAAACAAGGCCGACCTGGCACTGGTGCCAGCTTGGGTCTGGGATCCCTCCTGCGTATTGCGGCATTTCAGGAGCCATCTGACCACTTCAACCACAGGCCCTGAACACAAACCTCGGCTCTTTTCCCTGTCAAACCAAACGCACCAGCCTCAGTTCTTGATGGCAGATTGCAGGAGCCAATTGCTACTGTCAAACCAGTCCGACTTGCTACTGGTGCCAGTTTGGGACAGGTAACCATCCTGCATATTCTGGAATATCAGGAGCCAGCCGACCGCTCCATCAAAAGCCGCCCGAATCAAAACCTCGCTCTTATTTCCTGGCAAACAGGAGTCACCAGCTTCAGTTCTTGATGGCAGATTGAGGGAGCCACTTGGCACTGTCAAACCACCCCCACTTCCCACTGGTGCCAGTGAAGCAAAGTGAAAATTTTCTAAGATAGAAATCCATTTTAATTTAGGTGAAATGTACATTTTTGAGTTGAGTCTGTAGTTAGAAATCATAGTTATTTAGCCAGACTGCAAAGCCTAAGCTCAGTGAAGTTACTTCAGCAAAAGACAGAGATGAAGGGGAGGAGACAGAAGATGATAGAGAGAGACAGAGACTGCTGTAAGAGCAAATCAGCCTGACCTCAGAATTCTTTCTGATAAAAAAGAACTAGAGGTAAAAGTCACACGAAACCCATAAAAATGAATATGTATGAACCTATTGTAAAACTATATGCATATGTATTTGAGAGGGAGATAAAAGGAGATCTGAAGTTCTCAGAAGTACGCATGCCTCTTGAAGAGAGTTTTCTCCGCATGTGTCCAGCGCCGTAATAAAACATACCGAGCTTTACAACTTTTATAAAGTTGTGAAGTTTTTTCTTTTCTCCACAAAACACCAGCTTGGGTCTGGGAACCATCCTGCCTAATGCGGAATTTCAGCATCCATCCGACCACTCCAGCCACAGGCCCCTGAACGTAAATCTCGGTCATTTACCTTTGAAAAGAAAGCTCACCTGGCCCGAAACTTGATGGCAGATTGCAGAAGCCTCATGGCACTATCAAACCAGACTGATTCAGCAATCGTGCCAGCTTAGGTCTGGAAACCATCCTGCGTATCGCAGAATTTCAAGAGTAATCCGCTCACTCAAAGCCACAGGCCCCCAAACAGAATTCCTGGCAAATTTTTCACGGAAAACTAAACTCACCAGCCTCGTTTCTTGATGACAGATTGTAGGAGCCACTTGGCACTGTCAAACCAGCCCAACTTGACACTGATGCCAGCTTGTGTCTGGGAACCATCCCGCGTATTGTGGAATTTCAGGAGCCAGATGGTCACTTCAGCCACAAGCCCCAAAACCAAACCTCGGCCCTTTTCCCCAGCAAACTAAACTCACCTTCCCCGGTTCTTGATGGCAGATTGCAGGAGCAACTTGGCGCTGTCAAACCAGCCCGAGCGGACACTGGTGCCAGCTTGGGTCTCGGAACCATCCTGAGTATTGCGGTATTTCAGCATCTAGCCGACTAGTCCTGCCACAGGCCCCTGAACTCATACCTCGGCCATTTTCCGTTTAAAAGAAAACTCACCTACCCCGGATCATGATGGCAGATTGCAGGAGCCTCTTGGCACTATCAAACCATCCCAACTTGGCACTAGTGCCAGCTTGGGTCTGGGAACCATCCTGCGTATTGCCGAATTTCATGGCCAGACGGACGCTCCAGCCGAAGACCCCGAACACACACCTAGGCTCTTTTCCCTGCCAAAAAAAAGCTCACCTACCCTGGATCTTGATGGCAAATTCCAGAAGCCAATTGGCACTGTCAAACTAGCCCGAGTTGCAACTGGGGCCAGCTTGAGTCTAGGAACCATCCTGCGTAATGCAGAATTTCATATGCCATCCAGTCGCTCTCAGCCACAGGCCACCAAACACAAATGCTGGCCCATTATTCCTGGATAACTAAACTCACCAACCTCAGTTCTTGATGGTAGCTTGCAAGAGCCTCTTGGCACTGTGAAAGCAGACCAAGTTGCCACTGGTGCCAGCTTAGTCTGGGAACCATCCTCTGTATTGTGGAATTTCATGCGCCATCCGGCCACTCTAAGCCACAGGCCCCCAAACAGAATTGCTGGCCCATTTTTCCGGGCAAACTAAACTTACCTTCTCCGGTTCTTGATGGCAGATTGCAGGAGCCACATGACACTGTAAAACCGGCACGTCTTACCACTGGTGCCAGCTTGGGTTTAGGAACCATCCTGCGTATTGGGGAATTTCAGGAGCCAGACGTCCAATCCAGCCATAGGCCCCGAACACAAACCTCGGCTCTTTTCCCAGGCAAACTAAACTCACCTTCCCCGGTTCTTGATGGGATATTACAGGAGCCACTTGGCACTGTCAAACCAGCCCGACTTGGCACTGGTGCCAGCTTGGGTCTGGGAACCACCCTGCATATTGCGGAATTTCAGGAGCCAGATGACCACTCCAGCCACAGGCTCACAAACAGAATGGCTGGCCCAGTTTTCCTGGCAAGCTAAACTCACCAGCCTAAGTTCTTGATGGCAGATTGCAGGAGACACTTGGTACTGTCAAACAAGGCCGACCTGGCACTGGTGCCAGCTTGGGTCTGGGAACCATCCTGCGTATTGCAGACTTTCAGCATCCACACGAACCACTCCAGCCACTTGCCCCGACCCTCAAACCTCGGCCATTTTCCTTTTAAAAGGAAACTCATCTGTCCTGGTTCTTGACGGCAGATTGCAGGAGACAATTGGCACTGTCAATCCAGCCTGAGATGGCACTGGGGCTGCCTTGGCTCTGGAAACCATACTGCATAATGCAGAATTTCATATGCCATCCTGCCACCCACAGCCACAGGCCCCCAAACAGAATTGCTGGACCCTTTTTCCTGGCAAACACTACTCACCAGCCCCGGTTCTTGATGGCAGATTGCAGGAGCCACATGGCACTGTCAAACCAGCCCGACTTGGCGCTGGTGCCACCTTGGGTCTGGGAACCATCCTGCATATCGCAGAATTGCAAGAGTAATCCGGCCACTCAAAGCCACAGGCCCCCAAACAGAGTTCCTGGTAAATTTTTCACGGAAAACTAAACTCACCAGCCTCATTTCTTGATGACAGATTGTAGGAGCCACTTGGCACTGTCAAACAAGCCCGACATGGCACTGATGCCAGCTTGTGTCTGGGAACCATCCTGTGTATTGCAGAATTTCACTAGCCAGCATGCCACTCTTAGCCACAGGACCCCAAACAGAAATGCTGGCCCATTTTTCCTGGCAGACTAACCTCACCAGCCTCAATTCTTGATGGCAGATTGCAGGAGCCACTAGGCACCGTCAAAACAGCCTGACTTGGCACTGGTGCCAGCTTGGGTCTGGGAACCATCCTTATTGTGGAATTTCAGGAGCCAACCGGCCACTCCAGCCATAGGCCATCAAACAGAAATTCTGACCCATTTTTCCTGGCAAACTAAACTCACCTTCCCTGGTACTTGATGGCAGATTGCAGGAGGAACTTGGCACTGTCAAGTCAGCCTGACTTGCTACTGGGTCCAGCTTGGGTCTGGGTACCCTTCTGCATAGGGCGGAATGTCAGGAGTCAGCCGACAACTCCAGCCTCAGGCCCGTGAACTCAAATCTCAGCCTTTTTCCTTTAAAAAGAAAAGTCACCTGCCCCGAAACTTGATGGCAGATTGCAGGAGCCACTTGGCACTGTCATACCAGCCCGAGTTGGCACTTGTGCCAGCTCGGGTCTGGAAACCATCCTGCGTTTTGCGGAATTTGAAGAGACAGACAAACCTCTCTCGGCCACTGGCCCCCTAACAGAAACGTTGGCCCTTTTACCTGGCAAACTAAACTCACTAACCTCCGTTTCAGATGTCAGACAACAGGAACCACTCGGCACTGTAAAACAAGCCTAAGCTGGCATTGGTGCCAGCTTGGGTTTCAGATCCATCCTGCATATTGCAGAATCTCAAGAGCCGGCCTGCCACTCAAGGCACTGGCCCTGAACTCAGTCCTGGGCTCTTTTCCCTGGCAAACTATACTCACATACCCAGGTCTGTGTGGCAGGGTACAGGAGCTCCGGAGCTAAGCGCTGCGACCGACACCATGAACTGCGATGGTCACAATGCTCTTCCTGCCAAGAAGCCGCTTCTTTGCCTCCGGGAGCCAGAGAGAGCAGCAGCTTCCGAAAGGTGAAGAACGAAGCCACACAACACTGGGATTGTGTGAGCAGCTTGCAAACTGATAGAAAACAGCACCTTTCCACTCTCCACCGTTTTTCAATCACATTAACATTCACAGGGAAGGCGTTATGGACAAAAGGGTTTTGCTTGGTGCTAAGCACTGTGCAGACCTCCGTGTAACCTCTACAACATTATCAGAGATATTTTCTATCCTGGCACAGTTTCTCCTTGCGAGACATAATGGAAAAGCTTTTTGCTAAGATGCAGGCGAGAAGAGACGCTAAAGACGAAGGTACGGAGCTCTCCGGAGCTAAGTGCCGCTCCCGGGCGTCTTCCGGCAGAAGCCGCGCTCCGGAGAGCACGGCGACCGGCACAATCGTCTTTGCACGAAGAAGTCGCTTCTTCGCCTCCTGGAACCAGAGAGAGCAGCAGTTTCGGAAAGGTGAAGAAGGAAGCTGCACAACACTGGGATTGTGTGCGCAGCTTGCAAACTGATAGAAAACAGCCCCTTACCACTCTTTTGCCTTTTGCAATCACATTAACATTCAAATGGAAGGTGTTTTGGACAACTTTCTTTTCTTCTTGCAAAACACTCTGCAGACCTCTGTGTAACCTCTAGAACACGATCAGAGGCGCTTTTTCCTCTAGCACACTTTCTCCTCTCAAAACATTGTGGAAAAGCATTTTTGCTGAGATGTAGGCGACAAGAGATGCTAAAGACGGAGATACGCAGCTCTCCGAAGCTAAGTGCCGCTCCCGGGTGTCTTTCTGCAGAAGTCGCGCTCCGGAGAGCACCGTGACCAGCACAATGCTCTTCTCGCAAAGAAGCCGCTTCTTCGCTACCTGTGCAGGAGAGAGTGGCAGCTTCGGAAAGGCGAAGAACGAAACTGCACAACACTGGGATTGTGTGGGCAGCTTGGAAACTCACAGAAAACAGTACCTTACCACTTTCCTGCCTCTTCCAATTCCATAAATATTCACATGGAAGGCATTTTGCACAACTTTCTTTTCCTTCCTGCAAAACACTCTGCAGACCTCCATGTAACCTCTAGAACATGATCAGAGATGTTTTTTGCACTGGCACACTTTCACCTCTAAAAAAAGAGTGGAGAAGTTTTTGCTAAGGTGTAGGCGACAGGAAACGCTAAAGATGAAGATACGGAGCTCTCCGAAGCTAAGCACCGCTCCCGGGCTTTTTTCGGCAGAAGCCGCGCTGGGGAGGGCACCATGACTGGCACAATGCTCTTCTCCCACAGAAACTGCTTCTTACCTACCTGAGGCAGGAGAGAGCGCCAGCTTCCGAAAGGCAAAGAAGGAAGCTGCACAGCACTGGGATTGTGTGTGCAGCTTGCAAATGGATAGAAAACAGCACCTTACCCTTCTCCTGCCTTTTCCAATCACAACAACATTAGCGTGGAAGGTGTTTTGGAAAACTTTCGTTTGCTTCTTGCAAAACACTCTACAGACCTCCGTGTAACATCTAGAACACGATGGGAGAGATATTCTGTCATGGCACACTTTCTTCTCTTGAGACATAGTGGAAAAGCTTTTTGCTAAGCTGTAGGCAAAAAGAGATGCTAAAGACGAAGATAAGGAGCTCTCCGAAGCTAAGCGCCACTCCCGGGTGCCTTTCGGCAGAAGCCGCGCAGGAGAGAGCACCGCGACCATCACAATGCTCTTCTCAAAAAGAAGCCGCTACTTCGCCTCCAGGACCCGGAGAGAGCGGCAGCATCCGAAAGGCGAAGAAAGAAGTCTCACAACACTAAGATTGTGTGCGCAGCTTGCAAACTCATAGCAAACAGCAGGTTATTACTCTTCTGCCTTTTCCAATCACATTAACATTTGCATGGAAGGCGTTTGGACAACTATTTTTGTTTCTTGCTAAACACTCTGCAGACCTCCATGTAACCTCTAGAACACAATCAGAGATGTTTTTGCACTGGCACACTATCTCCTCTAGAGACATAGTGGAAAACCTTTTTGCTAAGATGTAGGTGACAAGAAACGTTAAAGACGAAGATACGGATCTCTCCGGAGCTAAGTGCCAGTCCCGGGCGTTTTTTGGCAGAAGTCGCACTCCGGAGCACACTGCGACCAGCACAATGCTCTTATCGCAAAGAAGACGCTTCTTCCTCTCCAGGAGCCCAAGAGAGCGGAAGCTTCGGAAAGGCAAGGAACGAAGCAGCATAACACTGGGATTCTGTGCTCAGCTTGCAATCTGATAGAAAAAAACACCTAACCACTCTCCTGCCTTTTCCATTCACATTAATTTCGAATGGAAACGTTTTCGACAACATTCTTTTGCATCCTGCTAAACATTCTGCAGACCTCCGTGTAACCTGTAGAACACGATGGGGGAGATTTTCTGTCCTTGCACACTTTCTTCTCTTGAAACATGGTGGAAAAGCTTTTTGGTAAGATGGAGGCGACAAGAGACGCTAAAGACAAAGATACGGAGCTCTCCAAAGCTAAGCACCGGTCCCTAGCGCCTTTCTGCAGAAGCCGCGCTCCGAAGCGCACCACTGCGGACACAATGCTCTTCTCGCAAACAAGCCGCTTCGTGGCCGCCGGGAGCTAGAGAGAGCAGCAGCTTCCGAAAGGCGAAGAACAAAGACGGACAACACTGGGATTTTGTGCGCAGCTTGCAAACTGATAGAAAACAGCACCTTTCCACTCTCCACCCTTTTTCAATCACATTAACATTCACATGGAAGAAGTTATGGACAAAAGGGTTTTGCTTGGTGCTAAGCACTGTGCAGACCTCCGTGCAACCTCTACAACATTATCAGAGATATTTTCTACCCTGGCACAGTTTCTCCTTGTGAGACATAATGGAAAAGCTTTTTCCTAAGATGTATGCAAGATGAGACGCTAAAGACGAAGGTACGGAGCTCCCCGGAGCCAACCGCCGCTCCCGGGTGTCTTTCGGCAGAAGACGCGCTCCGGAGAGCACCGCGACAGGCACAATCGTCTTTGCGCGAAGAAGCCGCTCCTTCGCCTCCGATAGCTGGAGAGAGCGGCAGTTTCGGAAAGGTGAAGAAGGAAGCTGCACAATACTGGGATTGTGTGCGCAGCTTGCAAACTGATAGAAAACAGTACCTTACCACTCTCCTTTCTTTTCCAATCACATTCCAATTTGAGTGGAAGGTGTTTTGGACAATTTTATTTTTCTTCTTGCAGAACCCTCTGCAGACCTCCGTGCAACTTCTAGAATACGATCGGAGATGTTTTCTGTGCTGGCACAGTTTCTCCTTGCCAGACATAATGGGAAAGCTTTTTGCTAAGCTGTAGGTGACAAGAGATACTAAAGACGAAGACACGGAACCCTCTGGAGCTAAGCGCCGGTCCCGGGCGTCTTTCGGCATAAGCTGTGCTCAGGATCGCGTCGGGACTGGCAGAATGCTCTGTGCGTAAAGAAGTCCCTTCTTCGCCTTTCGTGGATCTGAAAGAAGAAGTACAAAATTAAGACCTGATTGCTACAATTGTGTTGTGGTTTGGGCAGTCCAACCGGGTTTATAATGCCATTCCTTACGGCAGGTGTTGCTGCTGGTCAAGCTTTGACTATGCCTCATAAGTTGGGTTGCTGGATGGTCAAACACCTAAAGGTAAGGTCAGCTATTTTAGATCAGTTGCTCACTGACGTAGATGCTATTAGACATGGCACACTGCAAAATTAAACTGCTATCGATTTATTGCTGTTAGCACATGGGCACGAGTGTGAGGGTTTTGAAGGAATGTGTTGTATGAACCTCTCTTACTATTCTGCAGTCATTCACAGGAAACTCAAACAACGAGTAGATTACATGAAGAAATTGAGAATGGGTGGGGTATGCATGAATGGTTTGAGAGATGGGAAAGAACTGGATGGTTGAAAGATCTCGTAAAAAGAGCTTTGTTATTACTAGTAATCATTACTATATTGCTTTGTTTTATTCCTTGCATCACGAAATTGGTGAGCCCCTTGGAAGAAATACGGTGGAAAGGGTCTGGTTGTTGCAAGAAGAAGAAGAAGGGGGAACTGTAGCAATGTGTCTGAACCACTTAGACTACAGGGTGCACCAGCCATCCAGCTTGGAACTGTTCTTATCAAAATATTCTCAGGGCCCTCTGGAATTCATCAAGGTTACTAAGACATAAGCTGTCCTAAATTAAGAAAGAGAAGTTGAGAAACCAAATTCCAAGACCACAAGAACTTGATAACGGAGGGAGCAAAGCGCCTGGACTGTAACCATACATATCTTTGGAGAGGTGCACACAGAATGCATGGACAAGACAAAGGCATCAATAAGAAATGCGGGACTTGCATGTGCAGAGAGTTAGAAAGTGTAAGTGCATCATGTCAATAGTCAATGACTTCTGCTTAATCCTCTTGGTCCGTTGTCCAGGAGCCCTGAATTTCCCACACGAGATACTTACTAAAAGGGCTCCAATTTTAAAAATAGTGTTACTGTCTAGACGATGATTAATTGGAATAGTTCTATCAAATCCTTCCCTTGCTGACATCAGTTAGTTTCATCTCTTCCTGATTGTACTGGTGGCTATACATTAGTTATGAATACAAGGGAATGACTTTTAGGGATATGTTGCAAGGAAATAGATTGGTAGCTCTGCGTCCATTTCCATTGTCTAAGAAGAACTCCGCATAGTTTTGGACTTTTCACAGACCTCTGGCTAGATTACCATTTGTTTTTGATTGACCCCGTAAATTTTAGGCTACTAGGCTTGATCAATGAATAGAAAAAGGAAAGTCACAGAGCTTAGGTGGTTCCCTTATCAACAACTTCTCAGTAGGAGGGAGATTTCCGCCCTCAAGTTTGTTACTTCAGCTAGCAGATTATGCTCATTCCAAAAGTGGGTGAGAAAGTTGCTTCCCTAAATGATCCAATAATTCTTCCTGCTTCTTTGTGCCTCTTTGTACGACTGGATTTTGTATTACAGGAGTTTTTTACAAAAAGTTGGATTAAATTTCATGCGTCTGCTCTTGGGGGAAACAGAGTATTTAGGCAGTAGCATCTAGGCTTTATCAACCTGAGATTGTCTGAACAGACTGGATGCCTAAAACACTAATTCCCACTTGTTCCAATTCCATTTTTAGGCTCGACAAACCAAATGGTATACCTGCACCAGTAGGGCAGGACATTGAACTGGACTTTCTCCTTTTAGAGAGAAGCTAATGAAAAAGTTTCACCAGGATCAGAGCAGGCTGTAAAACAAGAAAAGTGTCATGAAAAGAAGGCA
>JAWWMS010000427.1:0-12424 GCA_035048045.1 Chlorospingus semifuscus
ACACCTGGGATTGTCCCACTGACACACCTGGGATTGTCACACTGACACACCTGGGGCTGTCGCACTGACACACCTGGGGCTGTCCCTGCTGACAAACCTGGGATTGTCACACTGACACGCCTGGGGCTGTCACACTGACACACTGGGATTGTCCCTGCTGACACACCTCGGGCTGTCCCTGCTGACACACCTGGGATTGTCCCACTGACACATCTGGGGCTGTCCCAGTGACACACCTGGGATTGTCCCACTGACACACCTGGGATTGTCACACTGACACACCTGGGGCTGTCGCACTGACACACCTGGCACTGTCACGCTGACACACCTGGGGCTGTCCCACTGACACACCTGGGACTGTCACACTGACACACCTGGGGCTGTCCCAGTGACACACCTGGGGCTGTCCCACTGACACACCTGGGACTGTCACACTGACACACCTGGCACTGTCCCACTGACACACCTGGGGCTGTCCCACTGACACACCTGGGTCATTGTCCCTGCTGACCCCTTTCCCAGATCCTGACCCAGCCCAGGCACACGGCCAGCACAGCAACCATTGTTCTGGCCAGCACGGCAAACATGGGGAAACTCCCAAGTGGGACGAGGACAAACAAGAGCAGTCCTTACTGTAGCTGTCAAAGAACTTTGGGTGGATTTAAAATTATTGGTGTCAGTAAATGGTCCAGTCCTTAATTCCTGTTTGCTTAAGTGCCTTATATAATTGATCAGTTGTTTTACTACAGACGACTGAAGCCCCTGGACAAATGTTATGCCTCTGAATGTGACAGAAAACTTCAGGATTGGACACCACAAATAAATGTAATACCTACAAACATTATGAACTGAGCATTTTTTGCATTGGCAGTGCTCAAGGCACAGGACATATAACGAGTAGGTCTGGTTTTGTCCTTGAAGAAGAAACCCACAAAACCACTGAAATTTCAGAGGAATTATCCAATAGGAAGTTTTTTATTCTAATAAACAATAGGCTAATTCATAGTGGAAAAGTTATTTCATTTCTTCAGCCACTCAAAATAATACACGTGGAGGTTTTTCTCATGAGCAGCTCAGGAAGACTGAGCTACTAACAACATTGGGACTCAATATTCTTAAAGTTATCACCCACAGTTTAGAATCATGTCCTTATGCTCAATTAGCAATCCACAATTCCTAAATAAAGATAAGCAATTTAATCCTGCGTGACATTCCCAGATTTTCATATCCATTCTGATTGATACTTCTTGTAAATGCTTTGTCCCCAATTTATACACTACACCCCCTTTAACCTGGCTTTTTATATGGTGTTTCATATGAAAATAAATCATCAGTGTAATTATCTATCTAGTATCACAATGGCATTAAAATCACAAAAGAAATGAGGAACTCTGGGAAAGCAGAAGAAAAGAAAAAAACACACTTCCACACTTTCTCCCTCTTCTCAATATTAACACGAAAGTTCACTCTGAAAATGAGCCGCCACTCACAGACATGAAACTTGTGAGTTCATTAAGTGAGGCATAATTGTTCATTCCCTCAATGCACTTGGTTGCCTGAAGCCCATTTCTTTGCAAAAGATGCAAGAAAAGAATTGCATTAATTTCAAGAAATCAGCAGAGAATTAGACACATTTGTATTTTTTGCACATGAATTTCAGAGTCACGTCCAAAAAGATGAAAGGAACAGATCTTTTGAGAAAAAAGGGATTAAAGGAGTAACTTATAAATAATAATATAATTAAGTCACCAAGCAAACTACTTAGAAAATAGTAATTCTGTAGCTAAAGCTCTTCCTTCTCAAGCCATTTATGTGGTTCTGCCATTTATCTTAACTTATAAAAAATAATATAATTAAGTCACCAAGCAGACTACTTAGAAAATAGTAATTGTGTAGCTAAAGCTCTTCCTTCTCAAATGATTTTTGTGGCTCTGTGCTGCTCACACCAGGTTTTGTTCCTCTCCAAGTGTCCCAGTGAGCAGGAGGAGCAGAGCAGTGCTGCACTCCTACATAAACCTTCAACTGAGCACTTGACTTTCTTCCTCCACTAAAACTCAGTGTACTAAAATTCAATCCAAAGTAAGTAGTTTTTAATCAGTATTGTAAATAATAAAATTTACTATCTATTTCAATACACATTTTTAATAGAAATAATTCTAATCACCCCCGTAATAATCTAAAACTGAAACAACTTCATCAGCAGTTCAATCATCCCACACTCTTCTGAGATAAGCCTTAGTGTCTGTGGCAACTTAAAGCTGTAAATCTGAGCTGTCACCACAATAGCTGCTGGCCTTGAGACCTCAAATATTCAGTGGCACCTGCTGTGCATTATCCCTTCACACTGCAGGTGAGGGACTCAGGAGTGGACAGCATTCGTGACTCTAATCCCTACCTAGATTTGTTTCCTCAACAACAGCTATTTCATTTAGCATTGGCACCACAATCACCTTTCATTGCAGAACAGTAACTTGAATAAGTTGTATAAATTAGAACATGGAGTGAAATACCAACTCTTTGAAAATGCCATGCCCCCTCGGAAATCAGGAAATGTTAACACGGGGCATACAAAGCCGATTTGAAGGAGACTGTTTTTGGTAAATGAACAGACATGAACAGTAAATAACACTGTAGTTATTCGGGCCATATTCCTCTTGGCTAAATTTTAAGAGGCAGCTATAAAGATCTGAGAGTGTCACACTCATTGGTAACCAACCTAATTCTAGTAAGAACTATTAGGGCTAGGTAGTAACAAAGGAGGTATCTGTTCCAGTCTCAATTTGCAAGTAGCATTCTGTAAACAAGTAAAAAAAAAGCTTTCCCCTTCCTTTTTTATGCATTTGAAAGCTATAATAATTTAGCTCTTCTACAGTTCCTTCTACAGTCACTTTAATTTCTCCCACTCAATTATCTCTAATTTCAGAAAATTGAATGTAATTTAATTATCATTAATAGTATTTTCAAATTAACATAATTCCTTTCCAATCCTAAGTAATCAGACACAGCTATTTCCTCCTAAGTCATCCATAATGGCATCTGAAATGTTCTTCATACCTTTCTTCCCTGTCAGAATTAAAGGGGACATTGGCATCTCTCTTCCTCAATGCTGCAGTATCTCAAAACCCTATTTACAAGTAAAATTCTTAAAACTGGGGTTTTGCCCCAAAATAAGGTCAGTGATACCAAACAAGCATTGTAAATTTTCAGGATAGTATCTTAACGTAAAGTAGAAGAACAATAATACCTCTCTCAGTTTCCACATAAAATTCCCTTTCTCCTATCCATCCAAATAAATAATTTTACACTGGTCTATGACTTTCTTGTTTTATCCCAATATACCCCAAGATTCACACTCTAAATGACTGTGGGTTTCCCAAGACCTCTCTTGGCAGTACCCCACCCCATCCTCAGGACAACCTTCCTTTCTTCCAGTAAATTCAGAAAACCTCATCAAAGTCAGATTAACATTTCCACATTTTCAGTCTTGTTTTGCTTTGCTTTCTAAAGTATTTTTTTTTCCTTAGACACTTTTACCTCTATGACTTCAGCAACCTCTTAGATTTTTTTTTCACAAGAAGAATGTTATCTTCTCAAACAGTATGTGACATTATACAGCATTCCTCCTGGATTTATTGCAGAAATAGGACCTGCAAGCCTTGCTGGCTATGTTTAGGGTGTTTTCTGGACTGCACAAGTCTTGAGTAGTCACAATTTGAGTGATGCTTCCCAGGAGCTCAATGTAAAACTACACCATGGCACTCCATAAGCAGGTAAGATGACACAAATCTGGGGCTCCCTTTGAAAAGCACAATTTAGAGTACCTTAAACGATATTATCATGACACAATCTAGGTGAAAGCTTCCAAATCTTTCCTGTAGAAAGATCTGACAGGGGATAATTAAAAGCCCTCACTGACTGTCTGGGTTTTGTTTGGCTGCTTGTTTTTGCTGTTGTTTTTGTGGGGGCTTGTTTATTTATTGTTGTGGTGGTGGGTTGGCTTTATTTTAGAGTTTTAAGCCTTTTCCTGAAGTTATTTTAAACACACTCCAAGTGACTCAGTCACAGAGTGTGTTTAAATTTCTCAACCAGCTCCCAGAGTTTGCCCTTTGCAGAGCTGACACATTCTGTGATCATAGCAGGTCCTCATTTCACATTTATTCACATTTGTACCAGTTTTGCAATAAGGCACTGCCAGACAAATTAATTTCACGTCATTACTTTACATACTGCCTAGGAAATGATGGTAATGTTTTGGAACACAATTCAAGCCCATTTTCATTGAGAGACAATGCTCTATATTCAAAAATCCAGTCAAAAGAATCCGGGTGAGAACTCCAAAATAAGAGTGCAAAAGGGAAAATAGTGTATCTAACTCAAATATAGGAAATAGTGTAAAAAACCCCAAAATGCTATGATTCATCAGAATTTTCTGTAGTGATTACCAGGAAATTAAGCAAACACTAACTAATAGGAGCTAGACTCAAGGATTCTTGTGGGTCCCTTCCAACTCAGCATATTCTGGGATTCTGTGTTTCCATAAACTAAAAGCTGCAGTTTTCTCCTTCACAACACACAGTATCTTACATCTTAAAAATAAATGGCATTATTGTAAATTTAAAAGTCTAATCTATTTAAGTGGACAGATAAATAAAAGAAACAGGAAGAAATTTCTATAAAACTTGCTGGGAAACTTTAAAAATATTTTTTAAATGACACCTGGACCAAAGGGAAAAGAAAAGCAGCAAATCTTACTCTGAAGATGAAGATATGAAGAGGAAACTCTTATTTAGATACCTAAGCTCCTTCTGCAGTTCTGATATTGTGCAGCACTGCAGAGGGAGACAGTATGTGAGACAGAGCTGTGTGAGCTGCAGGTTTCTGTGATTACAGCCCTGGAGAGAGCTGTGGCTGGCTCAGAACTCCCAGCTGACAAACATTCCTCTAGAGGCCTCTCCTGTAGGATGTGGAGGCGAAGAACCCTTCAGCAGAGCCCACTGTTGGGCTGCTCCTATTCCCATTACCTACAAGAGCATTAGCATTTTGCTAAAGAGCATCAGCACAGCTGAGGTCAAGCACTTTCCAAACCCCAGCTTTACAGGGTACTTCTTTGAAGACATATTTTTGAAAGCACAGCTTCTCTTTGCCATACACCTTCAGAGAAAAAACACAGAGTTTACACTTCATGATGGCCCTCCACTGGTACAGAGCAGAATTCAGAACTGTTTTCAGTACAGTAGCAGTCTACTTATGCTTTGATAATTCCTCTTCAAAGATTTTCCTTTACAAAGCATGTCATACAAACATAGACAGCCAGTACTCATTTCTGAAGCTGAGTAAGTGAGAGCTGAGGTAAATCCCCCGGCAGAATGTCACTACAAGTTATTATGTTGTAGGTGCTTTATTTTTTGAGAGCTGTGCTTGACTGAAACAGAGCTGAAAACAATCAGGGATCCATATATTTCACTGCAGTCTGAAAGCCTCTTTGGGGCACGTGAGAACTTGGAACAACTTTTGGTTGTCCTGACCTACATTCTGATGCAAGGGGCTCCAGGCAGTAACCAGGAAACAGAAAATTTTGGGGGAATACAGCACGCCCAAAGTAGTCTTTCCTTCAGCATTGCACTACTGTGCAGGCATTCACACTTTGCACACAGTCAATACCACTGATGTATGTCATAAATAATTCCCAGTTGAAGGGTTACCTGTGCCAAGCAGTCTTGGAACTGTGGCAGTATTGCTTCCTAGAAGGATATACTCTGTAAATACTCAGTTCACTACCTACCTTTCTTTTTTTAAAAGGATTTTTCAAATTAGAGCAGAATAGCTGTTCTTTATGCTCACACAGTTATTCTGGCATAATATCTTCTTACTTTTGTATTTTACTGAAACTAATAAAATTATGGAAAATAAACCAAACTCTGCCAGACAGATCCAACCATGTTTTTGTCCACTTGAAATCTGCATTCCTCAAGGATGCAGAACTAGAGCACCAGGGTGCAAGGGAATGGACTAATGTGTATGTGTGAGGTACGCCACTCTCAGAAGTGGAAGTAGACTGAAGTAGACTCACCTAGACTATGATATTTGTGTATTAGAATTTTTTCACATAATGATTGGATGAGGTCCACAAGATTTAACATAAAGTTCCTCTGAAATAGGAAATTTCACAATCCCGTTATTACAGACCCTATCAATATTCTTAACCCTGTCCATGACTGCTGTGATGTCCCCCTGCCTCTGGCTGCCATCTCGCTGCTATGCTGTTCTAAAGAAGACACTGCTTACGTGCACAGTTGAATCTTTTTTGTTCAATGTTATCCTTTGGCTATTTTGCTCATCACCTGTGCCACAATTTGATTTGTCTACCTTTGAGCTGCACCCTGCTTTGAGCACACCTCAGGTGACTGCTCTGCATCACCTGGGCAGGTTCCTCTCTCCGTTTGCCCTCACTTCCTTTGACATGAATAGCCCTGGTTACCACAGGCCAACTTACCAAATCACAAGCTGCTTTTCAGGCCTCAGGAAAGTGGTTAAGGTGCTGTACAACAAACCCACCATGACCACATCTACACCTGGCTTTACATGCTTATTTTAAAATTGGCTATGATACTTGAACTGCAAAACACAGTATATGCTCCCACATTTCAGTAATAAAATATACAGCAGCCTATAAAGAGAATTCTACTAATTGATAAGCATGCATTAGAATGAAAAACAAAGCTCAATTTGCATTTACCAGCTTCTAACATCTGAAAATTTCAGCACCGCTAGCAAAACAAATTTCTCTCTCTGTTGAAGAGATTTGCATATACATTGTTTTCTAGAAGTCCACCTTTTTGCAATTAAATTTCCAGCATATATTGGATAACTGGTGTCATGTTCATAGAGCATAGATACATATTGTGCAGTGGGGCTCCTAATCACTGTGTTTTCTTCACCCACTCAACCCAGTTGGAAAAATGGTTGTCCAATGCACACAGTTATATCACAACTAGACGTTGATGGATTGATACACATCACATATAATGCCTCCTTAATTTTTACCACCTCCATAAAATGTTCCAGACTCCTGTGTTCATTTGAGGACCATTATCCAAAATGATTTACACCTCATCCTCTGCATGAAAGATTTATTTCATTCATCCATTAACAAAGGTAGCAATTGTATCATGTTATCACCATTAATGAAACTGTTTTTTTGGCTTCGAGGTCAGTACCTGCGTAGCAGTACTTGCTTCCAAATTGAAGTTGTGTAAAAAAATTATTTTCTACTATTCTGTTAATTCCAGGCTTATTTGGAGAGGTTTAAACACTAGAAAAGGAGAGGTCACTAGTTCCCAAGCAGAATGCACATTACTTGCTTTGAAATAACTTCTGTCAGTGCTATGTAGGTCTTTACACCTGCAATCAACAGAATGAGAAACAGAAATCCTTGAAGCTCTCCCAAAGGTCAGACTCTCCACATGCAGTAGATTTTTGAAGGTAACCAGACTGTTCACATTCACTTGCATGTTCATAGGCACACACTTTTCTCTACTAGAGCTCCCTTTTTGGCACTCCTGCTACTTCTGTGGAATGAATTTTGAGCCAGCTCAACAATCTACACCCCTTTGTTCCCAAAGGAAATACTCCATTATCATTTCCCTGGCTTCAGTTACGACAAATAAGGAACCTGTTGAAGGGTGGCCACAATACATGGCTTTGTTATTAAGAGTCAGCACACCCCTCCAAACCTGTTGAGAAGAGCAGACAGGTAATGGAGCTGCTTATGCTGCTGAACAATCTCACAGCAATTTTCAGCCCACCACTTATTTCCCACTTTCTTTTCTTCAACAGAAGAAAAAACACCCTGGTCACAGGACTCAAGCAGCAGATTAACAGGGTTTCATTTCAAGATTCAAAAAACCTTTTCTATGCTTAACATACATAAGGCCCTCTCTTGCAGTAACTGGGAAACAATAAAGGTTACCTTTTTAATAAAGAAAAACAAAACAAAACAAACCCAAAACAAACCAAGAGCCCAACAGCAAGAGAAACACAGGAATGAACATTAAAGTATTAAATTTCTCTTAAACCCTTTGGAACAAACCTGAAAGGCAACAATTATTTTGACCTACACAGACAGATACGTGCACAATTCTGTTTGATTTATTTTCTACTATTTTCTATTTCTATTTCATTTTCTATTTTATTCTATTTATACCCAGGACACTGGTGCTTCAATGGCAGTGGCTCTGATTACCTGCTCTGCTCCTTTGTGTCACAGGCCATCATCTGACATGGCAGAAAGGTCACAATTCACTACTAAAACAGTACTTTTTTTGCAGACCACCGGAGCCAGGTCTCCTGTGGTACTCAGAGATGTTATAAAAATGAATGCACACACACCAAGAAAGTCATTCTTGCTTCAAGGCACTTCAGATCCTGCAGGCTTCATGCAGTGCTCAAGTCTCAATTCCTAGCAGGGACTGCAGTGTAGCCAAAGCACCAGGCCCTTCTGTCAGAGACCCCACACATGAAGGGCTGTTCTGGGAGAGCTGGCAGGGGATAGAAATCCCCAGCTGCCAGAGACTGAGCCACCAAAGGCCCTTGTCACCACAGCTGCATCTAAACCACGAGTCTGCTGCTGGCATGCAGTTTGTTCCCAATTTCTCAGGGATGTCACTATGGGAAGTTTCGTAGTGGGAGTTCCTTATATCTGATGCATATTTCAGAAAGACAAAGTAGGAACAAAGCAAAGAAACTGACAAGAATTATAGGAAACCGTATCATCACATTGTGCCCCATTTACTGTCCTACTGAAGAATCCCAACAGAGATGAGGCACTTCTGATAGACAGCAACCAGGCAAGATTAGCAGCACATCACTGACTTACAATGTGCTTCATGTTCTTAACTATTTAGCTATTGAACATTTTTTCCATTAAATAAAATATTCTAAAGCTTTACCCAACTGCAGTGACATAAGAAAAATGTCTGCTAGTCAAAACATTTGCAAATGCTTCTGAAATACAACTCAGATATACGTCTTGATACAGCTCTAAATCCTACTGTTAAAAGTTCAGCAACAAAAATGTATATGTTTGCCCCAAAAGCCCGCTGCCCTACCCCAAATACACAAGAGCTGCTGGCTTCCTGCCAGAGAGAATACAGTAGCAATAGTGACATAAATTGGATTACCCTACAAAGAGAGCCAGATAACTAAATGCAGAAATTTGTAAAGCTTAATATGTACATTGACTGCTTCTACTCTCACACATACCACAAAACCTGTGTAGGCTGTAACACAGCCTCCAAGTTTTCACAAAAACATTTTCGTATTCTGGTAGCTAGGAAAATTGACCCAGTTATGGAGTTGTCCTTGTCTGAAATGCAGCAGTATTACTGGAATCACCATTTGTCTCAAGGAAATGAAATGGTAGGAACTGACACAAAACACTTAGCATATGAGAAGTTGTAGTCAATATTAATCATTTTGCCACTATTAATGATGGCACAGAAGAGTGCTCAGCCTCTCTTCCTCTCCAGTGTATTTCTGTTTCAATATGCATATCAATATTAATTTCCTCTGCAGAGTTACTGTCATATCTAATGAGCAAACACATGCTATGTCTTTTTATGCCCTTGGTTTTTCAGATTAATTAATTCAGATCACTAATAATATATTTTAAAGTCATCACAATTAAAAAGATGTTCTGTAAGTCCACACAAAGTTAAAATAATGCACAATCTCACATACCGGGCATATATTCCTGTTCCCTCCCACAAGAGTTTTCCAGTTTTTCCTTTCAGATTTTCCGTTGAAAAACCCATCAAAGACTAAACATTGAAGCTTCACAAGGTACTATTACAGTACTAGAAAGAATGCAAATATTATTTGCCCAGCTATTTCACTGTAAATACAGTATTTAATTCATGGTGATAAGTTGGTTCTGCAGATGGGCATCCTAAAAATGTCATTTTCTTTAAGACAGGTGTGCTTTAGACCAGTCAAGCACATTGACAGTACCTTTGTAACAACAATTCCCTACAAGAAAACCTATTCTTAAACTCAGGGGATGAATCACAGTTTCAAATTAATTTCAGATATCTCTTTTCTTCTCATAACTTTGATTTCATATTGGATCTCAATTGAAGCACTCATGATTTCCGTAAGCCATCGCATCAGCCAACACATTTTAAGGAAGCTATTACCACTCCAAGAAGCACAGTGTCTTTTAAAACAAAGACCACACAGAGCAATCACTGCTCATGGCTGTATTTGCAAGTCCTGTGGCCTAGCAGTAGCAGACTTACAAAATGAAACAGCAGCACCCAGAACTTAATGTCCATGTCGGATCCATTTGAGAGCACCTTTACTCAGATTAGCCCTTACTGTTCCTTTGAGTGTGTGAGCTGTGCTTCTGGAGTACATCCTCAAGTTCAGTCTAATGCAAAAGGAACTCAGTTTGTCTCTACAAACACTACAGGATGTGAGCCAAAGCACAGTAAGTGATGATGATCTGCTTCAAAAGCACACTTGTGAATCAAAGAAAAGCACTAAAGGAGATGTGGCCATTGAAGTCAATGGGACCTCCGCCATTCCTTTCAGTGAGATAAAACTTACTTGATCCTTCCCTCCCTTTGTGTATTTTTATCTCTGATCTTTCAATTTAGGTTTAGTAAGAGGTGAAGAGTAAAACAGAATTGATAAATACAGTGGAAGAATAGCGTGTTAAATAAAAGGAAATTTTGCTGGTGTGGTAATTCAGATTGCTTTCATTTTACTCTGGCTTTTCTCACTCTCACAATCACGCATGTAGAGCCAAATCAAAGGGGCAAAGCTGGTGATATTTCCATGGCTGTGCTTAGAAACTCACTATAGGATCATACTGCTGTGCCCAAGCTGATTAGTCCTGGAGGCACTGGGGCTCTCCAGAGGCTGAACAGCCAGCTCCCAATCAGCTAATTTCAAGCATTAAAGAAAATGCCTATGATGGCCAAGGTAACATCTGTCAGCTCTTTAAGATCCTTTGGTCCCAAGTACTTTCCTCAAAAATGCCTCCCCCCACTCTTGCTGATACGGAGGGGAAATAAAAGCAAGTGCAGGTGAGGTACCATCAAAGGTACTACAGGGCCCTAAATCAATATGAAAATCTATGTAGTCACCCTAGAACTGCTGTTTAAAAACATCACACCCAGAAATTAGAAGGGTTTTTTATTTTGTATTCTGCCTTTCCATAATCTCCTGTAGAAGAACTTCTTTCATAAATTATGTATTTTTCTTTTTCTTGAAACTGTTGAAGCCATTTATCTTGTGATTTATCACTTACATAGAAATTATGAGATGATTAGGCATACTTATAGTCCACCACAGAGATAGTACACCAAATCCAAACATCTATTAGGAAGATGGTGTGTATGACATCAAGCTAAGACACTTAATAACCCTTAATAAGCCATAAAGCAAGCGACAAAATGCTGAGCAGACTATAAACACAAACCCAATCTTTGAGCCTAGTAGTTCCTTATCTTTTCCATGAGTCAGATATCACCTCCCCCTTATGAAGTCCTAGAACTGTTGCCACTTCTTTATAAGAGGAAGATGAATCCTGCATGTCTCCCCTTTCTGAAAGCATACTCAGGACAAACTGCACTCCCAGATATTGTCAGGTATTATAGAACAAAGAGAAGTGAGCTGCCTTTTTTTTTTCCCTGGTCTTTAACAAAAGTGTCATGACTTTACAATGTCTACATAGGCTTGTAGGTTTTGCTCCTGGGTATAAGGCATCTGCAGCCTTGAAAATTGGGAAGATTTTGTTTTGAAGAAGTAAAAGATTTGTTTTCCAAGAAAGTCTCTAACAGTGTAAAGACCATGCCTAACAAAGCTGAAAGTGTCAGAACTCTGCAGCACTCATCCAGCCAAGACTGATGGCTGAGAATAGGTTACTGATGTTTACAAGAACATTTGAACAATGTTCTCTAATCCAGATTACGCACCAGCTCTCAGCCAGTGTGTGTTTCTGACAGCTTTTTCTAGACTGCCTGTGGAGCTGAGAGTTTTTACAGTTTCAACAAATGGGGAAGAGTTAGCAGCACTCCTAAGACTCTCAAGGACTCTCACATCTCAAGACTTCTTAAGACACTCATGATTTCAAGAGCCCTTTGGAAGCAGCACTTAACAGTCACAAGGTCTTCGGTTTCTTTGCCATTTCCAGCAGTGCAGATGTAGAAATGCTGACAGGACCTGGCACTTGCAGAACATCCCTGTGCATTACCAAAACTGCTTGGGCAGCACCTCAGGGCTTCCTGCAGAAGGTGTGATGTGGGCCAGCCTACACAGCACCACCCAACACTGCCATTTTAATCCACGTGCCACCGCCCTGGAGCAGTCAGCAGATGTAACGAGACATCTGGAGTCATGTCTGCCTCTTACTTCTTATTTA
>JAWWMS010000428.1:0-12383 GCA_035048045.1 Chlorospingus semifuscus
AGTTTCAAGACTACTTTTTGAACACTTGCATTTTCATAGTATGGCTTTTCTGCCCATATTTTAGATGCTGGGTAGAGCTTAAAGTCTGACTGGCAAAAATTATAAAAGGCTGTAAAAGTATTTACACAGGACAATTAAAGTGGCTGGATGCAGTGGAGAAAGAGATAAAGGCAACTGCAGTGGTGTTTTTGACAAATTCTGAAACACAGAAGGAGCTGCACCTGCCGAAAGCGAAAGTTTGAGACAAGGTCATCTGAGATACTGGAGCACTTAATGAAAATGACCCCCAGAAACCCAATTTTTATGACCCTCCAGGACAATAAAAATTATTTCCTACAAGAGGCAGAGCCATGCCAATTATTTATGGGAAATGTGCTGGTTTTGTATTAACTAAGAAGCCCATTTGAATGAATATGTATAATTTGGATGCATAGATTCTGTGTGGCAAAGTCCCCTCTGCTGTGCAGCACCAGGAGAGAACACGGCCCCTCATGGTGCCTCCTGTACCCATGTAATTCCTGACCCCTCTCTGACTCCCCTCAACCCCTTCACCTCCATGAAGCACTCATCCCCCTTTTTTTCCTTCCAGGCTGGACCATCCCCAGTGCCCCCTCCCACCTCAGAGGGCTCCTCCTGGCCACTACAGCCCTGGCAGTGGCCACTAGGATTTTCTGGGACATGAGGCAACAAAGGTCACTGTGGTCTCTATGATCACCAAGGTTACCACGACCCCCAGAGAAAAGAGGCATCCAAGGCAACCAAGGCCACCACTGCCGATTTCCCTGGGTGAAAAAGAGAAGAGAAAAAGAAGATAAAAAGAAAATCTTGCCTACTCCCCACCCGCCAATATTTCATTAAATGCCCTTTACTTCTTTGGAGATTCATTTATTTGCATTCTTGCCCAACTCCTTTGAATTCCCACATATTCAGGACTTAAACCAAACCAAACCAAACTCTATTTCTGCATCCCAATTAATTCAACCTAGAAAGGAATAAGAGGAATGTTTCTGCACAAATAGATTGTGTGAATCTGGTGGTGGATAAGGCCCGGGACTTGTAGGTAAGGAAGTGACTGGAGAAGCTATCAGTTTCAGAAAATGTTCTTCGTTGACACGGACTGCTGCTCAGACAAGGTCCAGTGAAATTACTGAATTTCAAGAAGAAGAACAAAAAAATAACAGGCTTATGAATAATGATTTCCCTGCCCAGAGTGAAGTTAAAACTCGTTTTAATGGTCATGTGTTAATATTACAGAAGGGCGGGATGCGTAGCAAGGGGAACATTCAGTAGGTGGATTGGAAAGTCTGCACCTTCCGAATACCTCAGCCCATGGGGAAAGGGAGTGGGAGATGTGGGTGGGAAATCGGGATAAAAAGGAGGCTGCATCGTTGAGCAACTTGAGAGACCTCATGAGGAAATTCTCCATGGCCTCTTGCTTTTTTCATGAAAAAAATTACCGGACTCTTCTGTTTCCTTTGTGCAAGTAAACCTCTGGCAAGGTGAATTTTTCTGCTTGAAAGGTAGATAGCAAAAAAGTTCCACTGGAATCCTAAGTGGTGTGCTTAGCTGTAGCCAGAGTCACATCCACAAAATGGTGGCTCTGTCTTTTACACCCCTGGTGTTGCATCAGCGAAATACTCATTCGTAAGTAGTCACACATAGACAAACATTTTCCTTCTGTACCCCTGGACCCTCCCAAAGTCTGCTAATTTACACTTCCATGATGTCTATTGGTAGAGACCTTCCTGCAGTCTGATTGGAGGTGAGGTGTTGCCATGCCATGCCTGCTCAGCAACAGCCTTGGCCCTTGCCCAGTTGCTCCATGCAAGGGGCACATGCACATGCCCTCCCTCCACATGTCCCTGACAATCCAGAAAACCAATGCTGTAGGGTAGGAACAATATGGGTGGGGGAAAGAGGACTATGGAGTGAACAGAGGGTGTCCAAACAAAATACTTCAATAACATAACCATACATCAACAAAACTTCTCTTAACATACAAACAATATTCATCCCTTAATTGTGAGAGTCAATCATCATATTGCCAATCTAAAACAAAGCTGTGGTAGCGCCAATCCTGGAAGGGTTCAAGGTCAGGTTGATAACAAAGCTGTGGCTGCCCCACTCCTGGAAGGGCCTGGAGCAGCCTGGCCCAGGGGAAGATGTCCCTGCCCATGGCAGGGCTGGCACCGGATGGGCTTTAAGGTTGCTCTATCCCAAACCATTGCAGAGCCTCCGGGGTCGGGATGGGGCAGGGCGGGCTATTGGCAGCGCCAGCAGCTTGTGCTGCCGCCTGCTGTTGGCACCTGGAACTGCACAGTGCACCTGAATTCCCACACTCGCTGCTGCCCTCCGGTGGACAATTCCCAAATGGCAACTGCCACAATCCCCAAATCCCAGAGTGGGTGAGGCAGGAAGGACCCAGAATGGGCACCTGACCCAACCTCCCAGCTCAGGCAGCGTCATCCCTGAGCACTGGACTGGGTCCAGAGCAGCCCAAAACTGGACATGGCACTGGGCAGAGTTGGACATTGCACTTCTGATGTGCCTCTCTGGGCAGGGCAGAGGGGCACAAACACTCACTGACTTCCTGACCCTGTTCTTCCTGATACCCCCTGGATCCCTTCTGGCCCCAGGCCACACAGTCATCTCCACTGGTCACCCACCAGGACCCCCAGGTTCTACTCCAGAACTGCTACCACAGCCCCCCCCCAGCCTGGACTTCCACTGGGACTGTCCCTCCCCACGGACAGAACATGCTCTTGCCCTCTTGAACCTCCCAGTTTCCAGCCTTTAAGGTCCCCCTAAAGTGCAGGATGTGGCAAGATGCTCTGCCTGGAATGTGGCCAAGGGACAATGCCCCATTTGTGGCTCTCAGGGCTGCACTGAGAGAGGTCTTGATCTAATCTGGGTTCTGAATTGGACTAAAACCAGCCCAAATCCCCTATCCTGAATTGACAAGTGAGGGTGGATCACCAGAGCTGGGCCTGGCCATCCATCTGCTGACCCTGGGAACATCAAGGCCCCTCTGAGACTGAGATTTCTCTCCCCTATTCCTGCTTGCAATGAAATGTGTGTGATGTTCCTCCCTCGGGAAGGGGATGTTCCCCAAGGATCCTCCTTGAGGCAGAGGGAAAGAGATGTTCCGTTGAGTTTTGGTTTGGGGAGTGTCATCAAGCCCTGCTTTAGAATTGTCACTTTCGGCTGGCTGAGACAGATTTATTTAATGGAATTGTTTTGATCAAATTATTTAACGGAATTGATTAAATAGAATTTTTCAATAGGATTTCTTTGCACAATGGCTTTCGTGGGCACAGTCGTCAGTGTCTCTGTGTTAATCTTGTGGCTCAGGGAGTCTTGATGATCACGGTGACCACAGCTGCCACAGTGACCACAGTGACTTCAGTGACCTTGGTGGCGCTGAGAAAGCTGGTGGTCACTACCAGGGCTGGAGGCCCGGAGGAGTCCTCCAAGTTGGAAGGAAGTCCTGGGGATGGTCCAAACCTGGGGGACAAAGAGAGGTGTCAGGGGACCATGGCGGGAGTGAGGGGGTCTTGGGCAGCCATAATGGATGGTTTGGGGTGACAGGAGAGGTGGGGGCCATGAGGTGACAGGGTGTCAATGGGAGCACAGGGAGGTACATGGGAGGGATCAGAGAGACCAAGGGGGTCAAGGTGTTCTTAGGGGTGACAGAGGTGAGGGGTAGTCAGAGGGTGCCATGGGGGTGACAGAGGTTCAGGGATTGCCATGGGGGTCCCAGCGCACCCAAGTCCAGCACACAGGGCCGACCCCCACAGCACTGTATTTGATGGGGAGGGACAGGGTCGGTACAGGCAGGGCCCCATCTCCGTCCTCCCCTGACAGGGGTATTCCTGTCCCTGTCACCTCCCAGATGTGGGGGATCCCCCCTCTCTCTGGCCTGTCATGGACATTCTTGCCACCATTCCCAAAATGGGTGTCCCCAGACCTGGTCTCCCACCACTGGATGTCCCTGAG
Source organism: Chlorospingus semifuscus (assembly GCA_035048045.1). Taxonomy (NCBI): domain Eukaryota; kingdom Metazoa; phylum Chordata; class Aves; order Passeriformes; family Passerellidae; genus Chlorospingus; species Chlorospingus semifuscus. The sequence continues at coordinate 3,997 of JAWWMS010000428.1, forward strand.
CCCAAACTCTCCGTGAGTGTTCCCACAGGTGGCAGGGAGTGTCCTCACTCCCTGTGCCTTATCACGTGGGTCCCCTGTCCCCATACTGGGTCTCCACAGCCGTGGGTGTCCTTTTCCCGCCTACACACAGTAAATGCCCATGTCCCTGTCCCCATGCCTCCCAGTGACATATCATGGGTGTCCCCATGCCCACAGTGGGTGTCCCCATTGCCCCAGACTGTCCCCTGTGCTGTCACCTCAGTGCCACACGCAGTTGTATTTGCTGAAGGTCCCGGTGGAGCAGAGACTGATCCATGTCCTCTTCCCATTCCGGGTGACTTTGGTGACTTTGAAGATCTCGAAGGATCAGCACCTCCTCCTCCCCTGGATACATGGAAAACTGCTGGATGTCCACGCCATGGCATGTGTGCACTTCGAAAATTGTGTCTGTCCCAAAGTGCAGAGCAATCTCTTTACGTGGAGACGTCGATGTGAATTGACCAAACCGGACACTCTGGCCACGCTGTGCCTTGAAACGAACATCACGCATGCCCTGGAACACGTGGTGACACTGTCTGCTCTGAGCCTGCCTCAGTGTCACCTGGGCCTGAGTCAGTAGGAAATGCAGCGTTTTGAAGTGGAAGTTGTTCCAGTATACCTGGCGGGAGTGCCCATCTGTGTGCATGGCCGCGTTGAAGTCCTTGTAAATGTCCTGCGAAGTGTAGGCCATGAGAGCCACGGCCTGCCAGTGGGATGTCAGAGGGGACACAGGAGAGCCCCGCTTGCGCCACTCAACATCAGCATGATACCAGCCCCGGGCAAAGTGAGGATTCTTTTGGGACTCAAAATTGTAGAGGTCCAGCAACTTTGCATTCATGGCTGGGCCACAGCCCTCATACCGGTCATCAAAGGAGTCCCAGGACATGTCCAGGGGCACCACCTTGATGGCCACGGTGGCCATGGTCACTGCCAACAGTGCCAAGGTGTGAGTCAGGAGGGCCATGGCAAGGAAGGGCCGCCACGAGCAGTGTGGGACACTGGGGGACAAAAAGGGACACACTGAGGGAACGCTCAGGGAACAAAGTAACACATGGGAAAAGTTCCTCTATGAGGGGCTGAGGAGGGGAACTGAGGTCAGTTGTGGCGTTGAGGGGCAGCTTCGGCTAGAAGACCCCTAGAAACAACCTGGGATGCTAAGCCCAGGACCCTGGGGTCATTCCTGGACTCCCATCAGAACCCCACTCCCATCCCATGGTCCCATGTCCTCAACCCTTACTGTCCTCCTAGAACCCCAGGAACTTATTTCCAATTCTGAGGTCACTCCCTGTCCCCCCAGCAGCACCTCCCAGGACCCAAATCCCACTCCAAAAAATGTCCCCCCTGAACCCCACTGCTTTGACCCCCGCCCAGTGTCGTCCCTGTGCCCACTAGCCCCACAACCCTACTCCCAGTCCTTGTCCTTTCCCCCCCTAGTGCCACCCCAGCCCAAGCTCTGGGAACAATCCCTGACATCCCCAATTTTCCCTTCAGTGCCCCACCAGCCACCCTGTCCCAATCCAAGTCCTGTATTTACCCTTCCATCGTCCCCCCAGTGCTCCCCAGGAATTCAAGCCTGGTCACAATCCTCTTCAACTCTCTTGTGACCCCAGATCACTCTGGGACTTCACCCAAACTCCTAAAGACACTCCCTCACCAGCTCCAGTGTCCCCCAGGTCCATCTCCCAAATCCCAGAACACGCTCCCAGTCCCATTACCCATTTCATGTCACTCCAGGTCCCCAGCCCAAATCTGGGGGTCACCCCCTAACCCCACAACATCCCCCTGGAGCCCACCATGGTGCCACTCCGCAATCCCAGGCCCATGTCCCTTGCACAAGTGTCCCCAGTGCCCCCCAAACCCTGATACCAAAATTGGCCCAAGTGATGTCCCTGATGGAAATGGAGGTAGCAGAAAGCTGGAATTCTGGATCAGCTCGAACTCACAGAAGATCTCTCCTGGTCCTGCAGCTCAAGGGGGACTTTGCCATGAGGTATTTATCCACCACAATTATAAATATTCATTAAAGGGGCTTCTTAACCAATGCAGATACGTCACTTTCACTGGAAATAATTCGCACGGTTGTGCCTCTTTCTGGAAGTCCTTTTATGGTACTGGGGGGTGACCCAAAGGCGTTTCCAAGTGTGGTTTTCACTGAGTGCCCCAATATGCCAGATGACCTTTCCTGCAACTTCTGCTTTTTGAAGGCACTGCCTTCTGTTCTCCAGAATTTGCAAAAGACCCACACTGGAGTTCATTTATCGGTTTCTCCATGGATTCATTCACGTTCATCCTGCGTACACATACTTTTACCTCCTTTTCATGTTTTTGCCTGTTCTTCTTTAAGCTCTGTCCAGCACTATTGAAGGCTCTGAAACTTTCTTTCTCTCTCTTATTACTCAGAGCCCAGATCCCCAATCCCACTCCCACAGTCCCGTGAAAATGTAGGAACTCCCTTGCCATCTGCTTTGAGCATTGCTCATGCCCATGGAGCCATATGCAGAGAAAGAAGTCAATTAACAGCACAGGGATCGTAAATTAAATATAAGCAAGAATTATTGTTCCTTCTCTATACCACCCAGCTGCCCAAAGAAGTGGCCGTACCACAGTGCAAGGCACACCAGCTTGGGGATTGACAAATCCCTGTGGGAAATACACTTGCAATAAAGCTGCATGAGAGGGTATACAACAAAGCATTCTGGTCTTAATTCCTGAGAAAGGAATTTCAGCCCCTGATGTGAGGCCTGGATAGAGTTGGGCAGGATGAAAATTGACAGCTTATCTAAAAGTCCACAAGAAAGCGGGAGGCTGGGTAGGTGAGAGGTAACTCCCAATAACCAGGTCAGGCCCTCCCCAACTGATGCTGCAATTTGTAAAGGAGAAAAGCACCAGCAAAGCTCTGGGGAATCAATGGGATCAGGATCAGTCTGTGGCCTCAGATCCTCAGTGTCCATAGGACAAAATTCTCAAGTCTGTTAAAGACCAATGCCTGATGTGCTTTGAAAAGAACTCTTTGAATTCCAAACCATCACCTCCAAGCATCACCGAAAGAGGAAACACTCCCAATGATAACTGGAACATATAATTTCTGAGCTACCATGCCAACATGGACTCAGGTATCTCCTGGTGTTGGTGGATCCCTTCTTGGTGCTTCAGAAATTCTCCTGCCACACCCACAAGGCAGGGAAGTCACTCAGGTACTCCCCCAAGAGAACATCCCCAGGATCAAGGTTGCCTACAGGGATGTCATCTGATAGGGGACCGCAAGTGGTATCTGAGGTGTGACAGCAATTCAGTGAGCAGTGGAGAGTGGGACTGGGGGAAATTGGGGCAACATGGGACTGTGGGATTGGGGTTGTGGGGACTGAGCAATAAGAGAGAGAATAGAAAGTTTCAGATCCCTTAATGGTGCTGGATAGAGCTTAAAGATGAACGGGCAAAAGCAAGAAAAGGAGTGAGAAGTGTAGATACCCAGGGTGATTGTGGCTGGAATTCCTGGAGAAAGAGATAAAGAAACTTCAGTAAGATCTTTCGCAAGTTCTGGACTACAGAAGAAGCAGTGTCTGCAAAAAGCAGAAGCTGCGGGAAAGGTCATCTGGCATATTGGGGCAATCAGTGAAAACCACACCCAGAAACCCCTCTGGGTGACCCTCCAGTACCATAAAGGGACTTCCAGAAAGAGGCAGAAGCATGCAAATTATTTCCAGTGAAAGTGACTTATCTGCATTGGTTAAGAAGACCCTTCTAATGAATATTTATAATTGTGGTGGATAAATACCGCATGGTAAAGTCCCCCCTGAGCTGCAGGACCAGGAGAGATCTTCTGTGAGTCTGAGTTGATCAAGAATTCTGGCTCTCTGATACCTCCATTTCCGTCAGGGAGTTTACTCCAGCCAATTTTGGTATTGGGGGCTGGGGGGACACTGGGTCATTGAAGGAGGGGATATGGGACTGAGGGATTGTGGAGTGGGGCCATGGGGGTTCCAGGGGACATTGTGGGGGCAGCGGGTGACCCCAGATTTGGGTTGGAGTCCTGATGTGATACCAAAATTGGTCACAGGACAGGGAGCAGGACTGAGGTCGGGGAGAGGGCCGAGGAGGACAGTGGGGGCTGAGAGAGTGGCTTTCGGGATTTATTTGGGGTTTGTAATCTGCCCAACAACACAAGAGGGTTGCAGAGGATTGGCAGCAGGATTGAGGTCCAGTGAACACTGAGGGGACAGCAGGAATGTAAACACAGGACTGGGATTGGGAGGAGGGCTGGTGGGGCACTGAGGGGACCCTGGGGAGGTCAGGGATTGTTCCCAGGGTTTGGACTGGGGAACTGCAGAGGGGCTGGGGTGACACTAAGGGGGAAGTGACACAGGGCTGGGAGTGGAGTTGTGGAGTTTGTGGGCACAGGATTTACACTGGGGGGGTCACAGCAGTGGGATCCAGGGCAGGACTTTGTGGGATTGCGGTCCTGGAGGGCACTGATGGGGGGACAGGGAGTGACCCCAGAATTTGAATTAAGTTGCTGGGCGGCTGGGAGGCTGCTAAAGGTTTATGATATGAGACCATGGGAGTGGGATTGTTGTTCTGGGGGTCTGAGGGACACTGAGGAATTCTGGAATGACCCCAGATTTTCCAATTAGCATTCCAGGATGTGTCATGGGGTCTTTAAACAGTGCTGCCCCCCCTTCCCCATGGCTGAATCCCACTCTCCCCCACCTCAGCCCCTCATGGAGGGAACCTTCCTGTGTACCCCTGTGTGCCCCAATTGTCCCTTCAGTGTGTCACCTTTTGTTCCCCAGTGTCCCACACTGGTCCTGGTGGCTTCATCTTGCCATGGTCCTCCAGGTTCATACCCTGGCACTGCTGGCAATAACCATTGCAAATGCCATTGCCATCAAGGTGGTGCCCCTGGACATGGCCCGAGATTCCTTCGATGACCAGTACCAGGGTTGCGGCCCTGCCATGATCACGGCTCTGCCATCCCTCTACGGCTTCGAGTACCAGAAGAATCCTCACTTTGCCAGGGGTTGGGTGAAGGCCGAGGCTGAGTGGCACAAGCGGGGCTCTCGTGTGTCCCCTCTGGCATCCCTAGCCCAGGCCATCGCTGTCATGGCCTACACAATGAAGTACCTCTACAAGGAGTTCAACGCAGCTGTGCACACAGCCAGGCACTCCCACCAGGAATACCGGAACAACTTCCACTTCAAAATGTTGCATTTCCTGCTGACCGACGCACTAGGGACACTGAGGCATGCTCAGAACAGGCAGTGTCACCACGTGTACCGGGGCGTGCGTGACGTTCATTTCAAGACACAGCATGGCCAGAGGGTCCAGTTTGGTCAATTCACATCGACGTCGCTGAGCAAAGACGTCGCCCAGAAATATGGAACAGACACAATATTCGAGGTTCAGACGTGCCACGGTGTGGACATCCAGGCTTTTTCCTACGATCCTAGCAACCGCGAGGTGCTGATCCCACCCTTTGAGACCTTCAAGGTCACCAAAGTCACCCAGAATGGGAAGAAGACAAGGATCAGTCTAGGCTCCACCGGGACCTTCAGGAAACACAACTGCGCATGGCTGTGAGGTGATGCCAGAGAGGAATGCCTGGGGTGATGGGGATTCCCACTCTGGACCTGGAGACACCAAAGATATGGCTCAGGGCACAATGATACTTACTTGGCACTGGGGACAAGAACACTCACTGTGTGTGTGGGGAGAAGGACACCCAGTGCTGGTGTCATCAAATTTGGGGACATCTGTTGTGGGCACGAGGGCACGAACATCCATGACAGGGCACTGGGATGGGGATTCCCACTTCAGGGAGGGACAGGGACAGGAACATCCCTGCCAGGGGAGGACAGAGACCGGGCCCCACAAGTACTGACCCTGTCCCTCTCCGCCAAAGCAGTGCTGTTGGGATGGGCCCCATGTGCTGGATGTGGCTGGGCCATGACCCCCCACAGCACTCCCTCAAACCCTGTCACCCCCTGTCAACCCCCATGGCACCTCTTGACTCTCTCTGACCCCTGTTATCTCTAAGCCCACCTTGACCCTGCTGACCTACCTAGCCCCTATACCCCTCGTGTCCCCGCACCCACAACATCCCGTCTCCTGTCACCTCATGGCCCACATCTCTCCTGCCACCCCTAACCCCCCATTTTTCCTGTTCCCAACCTCCTCACTCCCCACATGGTCTCCCATTATGCCCCTTTTTGTCCCCCAGGTGGGAGAGTCCTCAGGCATCCCTGTCACCTCTAGGGATTCCTCATGGCCGTCACAGCCCTGGCAGGAGCCATCAGGATCCTCTGAGCTCTAGGCCACCAAGGTCACTGAGGGCACTGTGGTCACTGTGGTGACCACAGCCTCCATGATCATCAAGACTCCCTGTAACAGGGCTGTCACAGCCACTGTGACCGCTGTGCACACCAAGGTCACTGTGCAAAGCAATTCTAAAAAATAATTCAATGACAATGATTTGATTAAATAATTCTGACAAAGCCAGCAAAATGTGACAATTCCTAAGTAGGGCTCGATGTCACTCCCCACACCAACACTCATGGGAATGTCTCTTTCTCTCAGCCTCGAGGAGGATCTCTGGGGAGCATGCCCTTCCTGAGTGAGGAACTTCACACACATTTCATTCCAAGCAGGAACAGGGGAGAGAAATTTCTGTATGAGAGGTGACTGGACATTCCCGGAGTCAGCTCATGGATGGCCATGCCCAACTCTGCTGGTTTACCCTCAGTTGTTTATTCAGGGCTGGTTATTTTGGCTGTTTTTAGCATAATTCAGCAACAAAATCAGCACAAGGCCCCTCTCAGAAGAGCCCTGATGGCAACAAATGGGGCATTGACCCTTGGGCATATTCCGGGCAAAACACCCTGCCACATTCTGCTCTTCAGGAGGACCTTAAAGCCTGGAAATTGGGAGGTTTAAAAGGGAAGGGTAAGTCCTGTCCCTTTGGGAGGGACAGTCCCCAGTGTCTGTTCAGGCTCAGGGGTACCTGCTGGAACAGCTCTGGAGAAGAACCTGGGGGTGCTGGTGGGTGACCAGTAGAGCTGGCTGTGTGGTCTGGGGTCAGGAGGGATCAAGAGGGCATCAGGAGGGGCAGGCCCAGGGAGTCAGGCGGTGTTCGCACCCCTCTGCCCTGCCCAGTGTTCAGTGCCAGATCCAGTACTACCAAATGCCACGTCCCTTTCTGGGCTGCTGCTCTGGACCCAATCCTGGTCTCAGCGATGACGCTGCCTGAGCTGGGAGGTTGGGCCAGGTGCCCACTCTCGGTCCTTCCAACCTGACACATTCTGGGATTTGGGGATCCTGGCAGTTGCACTTCAGGAATTGTCCACAGGAGGGCAGCAGAGAGCATGTGAATTCAGTGGCACTGTGCAGTTCTGAGTGCCAACAGCAGGCGGCAGCACAAGCTGCTGGCGCTGCCGAGAGCCCGCCCCACCCCATCCTGGCCCCGGGGGTTCTGCAATGGTTTGGGATGGAGCGTCCTTAAAGCCTGTCCAGTGCCAACCCTGCCGTGGGCAGGGACATCTCCCCTGGGCAAGGCTGCTCCATGTTTCCCAACCTGGCTTTGGACATGGCCAGCGATTGGGCAGCCACAGCTTTGGTCTGGATGGGTAATGTGATGATTGACTCTCACAGATAAGGGGTGAGTATTGTGTGTATGGTAAGAGAAGTTTTCTTGATGTATGGTTGTGGTATTGTAGTTTGTTGTTTGGGCGCTCTCTGTTCTCCCCACAATCCCCTTCCAACCTCCCATATTGTTGCAAACAGACAGCTTTGATTGTCAGGGTTGTCAGGGTCATGTGGAGGGAGGGCGTGCACCTCTGCCCCTTGCATGGGAGAGTTGGGAAAGGGCCAAGCCTGTTGCTGGGGAGGTGTGGCATGACAACACCTCACCTCCAATCACACAGCAGGAAGGTCTCTACCAATGGACAGCAAGGAAGAGTCAATAGGCAGACTTTGGGAGGGGCCAGGGATTTATAAGGAAAATGTTTGAATATGTATGACTGCTTATGAACATGAATTTTGTTGATGCCACAAAAAGGGGGTATAAAAGGTTGAGCCACCATTTTCTGACAGTTGGCCTCACTCCCAGTGCCGTCCCTTTTTCCTTATTCAGTCCCTTTGCTGTGTTGTTGAGGTCTAATTAACATTTAAAAATTTAAAGTGAGCAGTCGTTTCTCAATTCACCATGGTCCCCAATATCACCAAGACATCCATGAGCCCCAGAAAGGAGAGATCCCCGAGGCGCTAAGGCCACCCCTGCCATTACCCCTGGAGGAAAAGAGAAAAAAGGGAAAAGAGAATGGAAGAAAAATCAAATCTCTTAGTTTTTTGAAAATATTAAAATGAATGCTACGTGT
>JAWWMS010000429.1:0-12382 GCA_035048045.1 Chlorospingus semifuscus
AGCAACATCCTTAATGCTTTAATTCCAATGCTCCTAAATCAACCAGGGTTAATTGCAAACAAAAGATAGGTTCAAAGGCCTTCTTCCATGCTTTACTTTCCTCAGTTATTATTAGAATTAGAACTGTCCCATGGTGGGTCTCCACACATATCACAATCACAAATACACACATTGCCTGTATGTACCTGACACCAAACACAGCTTTGTATTTCACACTATTCCATTTTCTTCTGTCAGGGAATTGATGCCAACCTCTTTCTAGCCATGTCCTCACTGCTGGGACCAAACCCCCAGTGCCAGGCAGTGCCACAAATAAAACCCTGGAAGCATTTGTGCCCTCAGAAAGAGCCAGGCTGGCTGGCTGCTGGCACAAAGCCCTCTGTGCCTCATTTTGAAAAGGGAGTTTAAATCAAATTGGTGGGGTTTTTTCTTTAAACAATTCAAATGGAGAGAGCTCAGCTTCAAAGAATCCAACAGAGCAGCACAGAAATAGCTCCAGAGCTTTCTAAGGAGGCAGAGAATGACACTCCTAACCCTGGTGAGGCCAGCAAGGCACACAGAGCTCCCAAAGCCAGCAGCTTGGAGCACAGGGGAACATTTCTCCTTGTGGTTTTTCCAGCCAAAAGAGGAGCACAGTGGTAGCATGGCAAGGGAACAGAACTGTTCTTGCAGAAGGAACCAGCATGTCCAGCCAAATATCTCCTCATTGCCACTGGTGGGCTCTGAGTCAGGCTTACAAGGGATGAACAACACATCATGATTTTCCAGGGAAATTTCTCCCCCACTTTTCTCCCTGGAGAGGCTTTCTGTGAGTAGCCCCATTTCTGGCTGGTGCTGATGGATATTTGCTCTCCTGGGATGGGATTAGGATGACAGGACCCAAAAAAACCTGTATAATTACAAAATACCACCCAAACCTAGGAAGAAGAAGGAAGAAGGTAAAGTAGAACAACCTGCCTCTGCTTTAAAACTTCTATTTTGTTTTATATATTGCTATATTCTAAAACTCCAAACTCTAAGTTTTCTACCTTGTGATATTACACACTTCTAATCAACTACACACCCATAATCTTAGTGCTATTAATTAATTTTGGAAGCTTGTTCCACGGCCTCAGGTCAATGCAGTGTTCTCCTGTTAGCACAGAAAGTATAAAATTCTCAGCATCCAGAACTCCCAACAGCCATCCAAACTCCCTGAGACTGGAAGAATTTAGATCTCACTCTGGCCTTTCTTATTTACATTTGTTTCTCCTGGCCACGTGATTTTGCCTTTATACAGTGGGTGTGCATTTGCCACACTTGTTCCACCAGACATCTTGTAAGGTTTGCTAAAAACTCCTCCTGTTATTTTTATAACTAATATTTCCTTTGCAGTGCCAGGCCCCAGGGGGCTGCAAGGCAGCAGCTGTGATAAGGATGGAGGTGCTGGCTCCATCACAGGAGGGCTGTTTGTGTCACACTGTCCCTTCCCCTGCTACTGTCACCGAGGGGTCTCACTGAGCTACCTGCAGAGAGCAGCTGGCTGAGCTTCATGGCCTCTGTAAATTCAAATGGAAACCTATTTTCACTAACAAAATATGGATTTATTCACCCCTTTGCAGCAGAAGCAGAGTCACTTTAATCGTCTTTCAGGGCATAATTGAGTCAGTGGCTCTGTAATAAGAGCTCTGTCCCTGTTCCTCAGAGGGGGTTCTCTCTGGCACATTTATCCACATTCCTGCTGGGAAGAGCCCTGAATGAGCTGCCCACGCTGTGGCTGCTGTGTGGGTTTATGCAAAATGTTCCTTCACCCACCCTCCCTACCTGCCTCTGCCTTCAAATGTCATTGAGAACCAGCCCAGGATCCAGGCGCAGGGGAGCAGCTTCTGTGCCAGGAGTCTGCTCCAGCCTGGCCCTGCTGACCTGGAGGGGACAACCCCAAATCTGCTGCAGAGTTTGGAAAGTGGTGAGGGGTTTGGGGTTTGTTTGGTATTCAAAGGAACAGCATGGGGGACATCTGGTTATGTGAAATGATAAAGTCATTGACTGCTTTAGGGTGGAAGGGACCTTAAAGGTCACCTTGTCCTATAGTCAGGGATACCTTCCACTGTCCCAAGGTGCTCCAAGCCCTGTCCAGCCTGGCCTTGGACATTTCCAGGGATCCAGGGGCAGCCACAGCTGCTCTGGGCACCCTGTGCCAGGGCTCCTCACCCTGAGAGAGGAAAATTTTTCCCCAATATCCCATCTACATCTACTCTAAACTGAAATCTCTTTCTCCCTTGTCCTATCAACAACTACAAATTTTCCCACAACTTCTATGTTAATACTAAAAATCTGAAATCTCTAATTTAAAATAAGTATCTTCTTCTTTACCCAAATGCTGCAAGGTTGCATCAAGAAGCACATTCAAAATGAGTAGAATAGTTTATCACCTAAACAAGAAACTGCAGTGGAAAATGTCAGGAGAAGTTGCTGTCTTTCTGGTGACATGTGCATGATACATTTATTAAAATCATTATTGCAAAAAAGGACTAAAATGAATGGAACTGACAAAGAAAAATCTCTAAGTCCTAGTGATTAACATCTTGAGTTTAATCATTCAATGGATTTCTGCATAACAATTTATTAATTTAAATAGAGCTGTTGTTAATAAATTTAATGCATCAGATACAGAAGGGAACAACATTCGAAAAGCACCCAAAACTCATGGAAAAGGAAGCACACCAAGAAAACCACTGTGGCATTAGGCACACAAATTCAACCATTCTAGATATTATTTTCATTCTGGGCCCTGAAGAGGCTCACAAATACTGTAGAGGAAAGCAAGTTCAAGGGCAGATTCTATCTGTGCCCAAGGCACCGTGAACCAAGTTCAAAATCATAATTAGAATCAGTTCCATCACTCTCTATCATCACATGAAAAGAAAATACCCAATAAAGAGTTTATTTGAAATTGATATTTTTTGAGATAAGCTTCAGTTCAAAGGGTTGGTATTTTCCAGCAAGATGCGTTTTCATACCAAAATTTATCAAAAAATCCCAGTGATCTGTGAAAAAGAGGGAGCAGCAAGTTGATAATGTCAGCACATGGGAAGCACTGTGAGAGGGGGAAGGAGTGATGATGAGATTGATCAGTCTGGTGGATTATCAGCTCCCTGTTTGCTTTGAGGGCCACTTTTGTGTTCCTGCTAATTTATGCTTTTCCTTACACTAGATCCCACCTGAATGTGTTGAAGCAGTAAGAGAAAGAGGGAACACTGCTTAATCTAGGGAACAAACATGGCTAAAAGTAAAAAAAAACCTTCCCACGACCCCAGCTGGAATTAGGAGGACAGGCACGTTAATGCTGGACAACTGAGGGGTTTGCAGCCAAGAAAGAAAAATAACAGGAAAAATTTAAATACAAAAATTGAGAAAGATACTCCTGTAGGAGAGAGGATGAGAAATGAGAAAAGCAGACATGGGAGAGTCATCAGCACAGGGAAAACCTACAGTATAGACTTACAGTAAGAAAACGATGATAAAGACAACAAAAAACACAGAACGAGCATCTGCAGGTTTACACAGAGAAACAGACTCAAAGTACAAAAACATTTTAAAAAATTATTTCAATTCTTCTATTAGTTCACATAATCTGCACACATTGCTTATAATAACCTATATTTGAGATCCAGTGCAGTTATTTTTTTTTGCCATAAAACAACCCAAGATTCTAAAATCATGCTCAAAGCCTCAGCTTACATGAAGATTAAGTTTATCTTTCCAAAATTGGGAACTATATTTAAAAATTAATTCTTAAAGACTAAAAAACCAGTTTTGACTTGGCAGCATTTTAGTACCCTAAGAATCTATTGCCAGTTTCAATGGGAATTCACACACATGCAGTGACACCTATGTGTTAATACAAGAGCTCCTTTATATAACTATACTCATTGCCTGAATGTTTAAAAACTGCAAGAGCTTCTCTGCAGAGATAATGAGATAACTGAGCCTCATGGTGTGAATTTACATTCCAGGGCAGAGATCAAAACACAAAACTAATCTCTAGCCCTCCATCAGCACCCAGAAAGGCAGACTGCTGTTGTGCACAGGAAAATGCACATAAACAAGACATGATTATCATTAGGTTTGTAATGAGAACAGAAAGAAATGATCATCAGTCTGAGCCTGTAGAGATGATACAAAAAAATGATGGTTGAGTGTTAGGACTGTCTTTTATAAATAACTGGGCATGGCAGAAGGGAGGCTGAGGGGAATCAAGGCTGGAGAGGGCTCTGAGCAACCTGGGCTAGTGGAAGGTGTCCCTGCCATGGCAGAGAGTTGGAACTAAATGAGTTTTAAGGTCCCTTTCATCCCAAACCATTCCATGATTCCATTATGTCCATCCTTTACTGGATGCAGAGCAAAACTCAGTCACAAAGGATGAGGAAAACGCTGAGATACTAAATTCCTTCTTTGCCTCAGTCTCCAACAGTAGGAGGAGTTGTCCTTCAGGTACTCAGCGCTCTGAGCTGAAGGACAGAGATGGGAACAGAATGAAGCCCCCAAAATTGGTTCTACCCCTGTTGTTAATGAATTTATAGAATCCTTTTTTATGGGTTTTCTATGGCAGCAGCCAGGTTTCAGTTCTAGCTGGGCTTTGGCCATTGCCATTTTCTCCCTGCATGACCTCCAAACATCCCAGTAGCTTTCCTGAGCTGCCCATCCCTTGTCCCTTTTCACAAAAGTCACTGACTCTCCTTTTTTGCCCAAGTTCCACCCAAATTCTCTGTTCAGACAGGTAAGTGTTGAATAAATAAAATAAGGAGAGATTTAAAACCATAAAGTCCACCACAAACAGGTGAAAGGAAATAGAGGTGACATATTTTCTGAGGAAAAAGCATATATTTCATCACATACTGTAGAAATCACATAATATGAACAGAGTTTAACAAGTGACTTATCTACAACTAAAACACCAAAAAAAAAGCACAGATCTCAAAGTAAATTAAAACAATTATAGCTGAATGAAATTTGCAAACATCCGAAATCAAAATCAGTGGAGAGCCTACAATTTTATTTTTAGTAGATATGAAAATAATTCTAAATTCCATCAGCTATACAGAACAGGCTCCTTTTCCCATGTTCATATATAAACAGCAGCTGAAATATCTCACAGATCTAAAGTCTAAAAAGAATTTGTCTCTGATAAAGGGATTAAAACAGAAAGAACAAGATAGCTGGAGATCAGAATGCTATAATTTGACACTTCTCAGAGGAAATCAGAGCCTGTTATTTGATTATAACATTTTATATTCCCTCACTCTGTAAAGTATTACTGGCCTTTGTAGTATGTGAAAAATGTACTTCAGAAAAAGACGTGTTCAAAATGGTAAATGGAAAGGCAATAAATTAAAGCCTTTTATATACTGACTAAGCATCTTTTAGGACTCAGATATTAGAAAGTATATTTCAAATTTTCATGCTGTCATTTTTAATACTTCTCTTATCGAATACCGCTTTCTGAAACCATATCCAAAATTAAAGCCTAATCTGTATGGGAGAAAGAAGCTTTTATACAACTTTTGAAGTTGGATGACTGCCATGGAAAATGCAGTCAAAAAATAAAGAACACAGAACAAAACGTACTGTAGGCAAATAGGAGGACTGAGCAGGGGGGAAAGGAAGACTCTTAGTGCCCCAAGGACTGCTTGTATTTTTCTCATTAAATGCCACTGGGTAATCACAGAATCATGGAATAATTTGGGTTGGAAGAGACCTTACAGCTCATCTTTTTCCATCCCTGCCATGGACAGGGGCACCTTCCACTAGACCAGGTTGCTCCAAGCCCCATCCAGCTTGGTTTTGAACCCTTCCAGAGATGGGGCAGTGTCTTGGTTTAAGACCATTTATAAGGTTGGATGCTCCAAAAGAAGCCACCTCTGCTTAATTCCAACTAACCCCTTGCCACCAGTAAGGAAAGATTATGAGTAAATATAAGTGAAAAAATAACTGTTTACTGACAAATGGAGCAGCCACAGAAAAAAAACAACTGTAAATAACTAGTAAATAACTGCTAGATACAAAACTACCCAATCTCACAAACCTCAGAGACACAAAGAGAGACCCAAAATGTTGGAATGGGCCTTCCCAAAATGGCGCCCGCCTGAGGCTGCCTTGTAGCTGACGGACAAAGGCAAGATGGCGCCACACCTATCCCTTCCAAAAGGGTGACTGCAGGCCCCAGGAACAAAGAGACAAGATGGCAGCAACCCATACCAGAAAGGCAGGAGCTCACAGAGCAGTTCTAGAGGCAGATAAAAATTTTCAAGCTCGTGTGGAGTCTGCGTCGCTGGTTCCCGCCATTTCCGGGTTCTGCCACAGCCGCTGTGGCGTGAGGGCATGAGAGGAGCGCTCTGACCCCACAGGCACATGGCGGCCTCACCCCATAGTAAATGCATTGCAACCCTGACGAGGACAAGAGAAATGATGAGGCCATCTTATCAGAAGGCTAATTAATTACTTTATTATACTACATTATTCTATACTATATTACACTATATTACATTACATCTAAACTGAATCTGCCAAGCACTCAACTGCCCTCCACTGCCCAGAATCTCGTGACTGTCACCCAACAGTCCCAACATACACACACTTGGCCAAGGAAACAAAACACCATCACTCTGGGTAAACAATCTCCATATTGCCTTCGCCTTTGGCACAACACAGGAGCAGCAAATGAGATAAGAATTGTTTTGATCATCGTTTTCTCTGCTTCTCTCAAGTTCAGAGAATGTGAATCCTACACAGGACCTTGCTGGCTTTTCTTGCTGCCCCCAGAGTTTGCAAAATTCACCTCGAAACAGTTTCTTATTGTGAAATACATCTTTACCAGTGGCTACAGTTGCAAACCATAAACAAGCACTGCTGAGAGAAGCTCCCACCTTCACAAAAGCTACCATGAAAGCAAGAGCCTCTGTTTCCACAGCTTCTCTGGGCAACCTGTGCCGGGGCCTCAGCACCCTCACAGGGAGGATTTTCCCCTCAGATCTAATCTAAACCTGTCCTCTTTCAGTTTAATGTCATTCCCCTTTTTAACTAAGCAAAAATAATTCTGGTAACATGGATCCAAATCCAAGATCCTCCCATGTTAGATTAATTACAGCAGTATTTACAGTTACATTCTAAACACTTAGAAAACATCACTTTTAAAAAATTAATTCCTTTGCAGAATTTACTCAACAGAATGAAATTTTATTGTAAAAGTTTGTTAGCAATTCTTTATTTTGTGTGTGCGTGTGTAATCACCACAAAGTCGTTCTTGCAATTTTCCAACTAGTTTTTGAGACTGAAAATTCACTGTTCAGTGACAGAAGCATAAAGCAATGACCAAACCTTAAGCTCATCTCCTTGACTCTTTCTCCCTTCAGTATGCCACTTCCCAATTTAAACATCCCAGACAAAGCCTCTACACCATCCTGATCTCCCACCAGTTTCCCTATCCTTCATCAGACAGCTGGTGAAACTCTCAGTTCCTTTGCTCAGCTAAAAACTTGCATCACTGACCTACACAGTCATCTGAGGTCACTCCTGTGCCAGGCTAAAAGGAATTTCCTTCCAAATACTTTTGATCTGACAGACTAAAAAAAACTGATTTTCCAGTTCAAAGATGACTCAAACTTTTCCTTTTTTATTTCCTCTTTTTTTTTTTTTTTTTTAAATGTTGAAGAAAAAGAACTCCAGCTCAGAATTTCTGCCTAATGAATCAACAGTGATTTCATTTCCAGCACTCAGCTGGGACTCAGAGGAAGTTTCAGTAACACATAAATCAGAACAGCTTCAAAAAGAGAGGTCGAGATGCTCACCCTGTGGTGCTTTGCAGCTTCACAGAACCGTTCTGAGGGGTCAGGGACTTCAGCTCCAATCTCCACGTTGAATTACACACAGAGGGGACACAAATACAAATTTCATGCATGGAGGAAATCTCCTTGCAGAACATTGCTCGTGGTTAGCTCAAAACTTAATTGAAAAGGCTGTACATTAAACGCTGCTGAGGATTACTCACTGTGGATTAAGCCTATCCAGTTTGGGAATTACTGCTGGAAGACAGAACAGGGCAAGATAACTGCCCGTGGTACCTATCCCAGTTTGTAAGATCTTTTTTCTTGTAATAATTTTCTTAATTTAAATCCTAGAGAAGCTATTCTCCAAATTTGACCTGAATCCAGAAATTTCATGCATACTAATGGGTGGTGGAGTTAAATATTTACTGCAAAACATGGCCTAGTTACAGTCCCTTGATAGTGATTTTTTTTTTTCTTTTAACTGTGCTGAATTTCCGTAATACTTTCTCAAATAAAACCTTTACTAACAGAAATATTTCTTCTAAAAGAACAAGCAGTAATTTTAGGATTTGATTTTAATACTCAAATGAAATATTTCTGGAAGAAACACTACTTCCCTATCTTTTAGTTTCTGAGTATAATTTTATTTTTGACAACTGTCAGAAGTTGGCATGTTAAAGAAATTTTATTCTGATTTCATCCTGATATAAAGCCACAATAGTATAAAATCTTCCCAAAAGACAATGTAAATAAATATAGGATAAGAAAATTGCCAAATGCGTTAATTTATTAATTTATTAATTACTTTTCAAACTTATATCACTGCTTTTGCAAAATCTGTTTCCAACTGTCATGTTCAGGCAATATATCAAACACCAACTACGCTTTATAACAAACATACCCAAGAGATGAAAGTCACTTTAATAAATTTAAACTAACATGAGCTTAAACAAAACACTGAAAAGTGAAATGAGTATCAGAAGAACTCCAGCCAAGACTAAACAGAAATAAATCTTTTGGAAGTAGTGCAGAGAACAGAGAAGAAGTGAAGATGCTTGGACAGCCAGCTGGCTTTACCAAGAACCAGTATCATCAGCAGTTCTCCCAAAAAGCCTAAATCTAACGTGTACAGAAAGTCATAAAAAGATGGAATGGTTTGGTTCGAAGGGACCTTAAAAGACTATCTAGTTCTAACCCCCCTGCCATGCCCTGTATGTGTTTCATTTTTTCACCACTTTTAGTTTTCTTCTTAAAGATCAATCCTGATCAAGAACAGAGCAGAGCAGGACAAGACATTGGTGCTGTCGGGTTTGTTTCACAGAAATATAAAACAGTTCAGGTTAGAAGGGATTTTGAAGGTTACCTAGTCCATCCCTTGCAACGAGCAGGGGCATCTTAACTAGACCTGGTTGCTCACAGCCCCATCCAACCTGACCCTGAATATTTCCAGTGATGCAGCAAGCACTGTCATCATATATAATGCAACAGTTCTATTATCATTGCATTGCAAGGGTTCCATATTGCTAGAGTCTCGTACCTCCTTGATGTTTCTTGTAGGCAGCTCCTCCAGGCACTGACTCTTCCTTGTCCTCACAGCAGCCAACTGACTCCAGTTCCCCCAACCAACCAACCCACTCTTTTATAACACTCTTCTGATTGGTTACAGGTGTGGCCTGTTAACATCAGGCCTGCTCCTGATCCTTAATAATGGGCTCAGCTGCAACTCTTTAGGGGGTAAGATTACTTTTTATACTACCTTTATTTACTTATGTTCTATCCCCCTACAAAGCACGACTTCTTTGGGCAGACAGTTCCAGTGTCTCACAGAATCATAGAACAGTGAGTGGTGAGAGGCTGATGTGTGATCAGCCATAAATATAAAGTATATACATGTATATTATATATGTATTATATACATCAGCTGTGTATGTGTGCTTGTATAGTGGATATTTTTGCCCCTGACAAAGGAAAGGAATGATGAGGAGGACTCCATCTTATCAGAAGGGTAATTAATTACTTTATTATATTATATTATTCTATACTACATTACATCTAAATTATTCTATATTACATTACACTACATTACATCTAAACTGAATTTGCCAAGCACTCCACTGCACAGAATCTCGTGACTGTCAGCCCACAGTCCTGACACACACCTGGATTCCATTGGTCAGCGAATCAAAACACTCACACCAGAATCCAATTATCAATTCCCTTCAGGTGAACACTGTTCCATGATGCATTCCACTTGTGAACAAACACAGGCACAGTAAATGATATAAGAATTGTTTTTTCTTTCTCTGAGGTTCAGAGAATGTGAAACCCAGAAATATACTTGGGAAGAATTGTGCCTTGCTTTTCTCTGTGAAGAGAAATGTGGCGACATGCTTGTGTGCATGTACTGGAAATACAGCATCAGTCTCATTCCTGCTTCAAACTGGGGCCATGGAGCTGCAGCAGCCTCACTCCTGGTTTTGGGAACCCCTGACCCTACTTTCCTGCATAGCAATTCTTGGAGATGCTCTACAACATCTCCTTTTTCCTCATAAGTGTTTTAAAGCATTTCGGAGTAGGAATTTTGATGTCTTTCTGCAGCTTAATTCTCAGAGAGCTGAAAGATAATTAATGGATGGAAAAGAGTCTGAAAGAGCCAGCATTAGCATGGAATGGTGCTTAGGGGCCCAGATTTCTCAAGAGGAGCATTGCAAACATGAATAACAATTGAAGTCACTTCCCAACATAACAAGCAATTCAAAATAGAAAAGAAATAATTTTTATTAACAAGGTAAGAGTTTTCAGGCCATGACTCCAGTGATTTGCTGAACAGAAGACTTCAAATCTTTGTGCTAAAAGCTTTCAGCCCAGGCATGAGCCACCAGCCAGACAAAAAGCAAGTTGCAGAGCACCTCATCACAGATATTGGAAAAAAGAGAATAAGTTCAGTGTACACACAGGTTCTTTCAAAAGTGCAGACCAAGATTCATTCTCCCATCAAGCAGGATGGCCCACATTCCCCACTTCACCTTTCAGGATGAATAGAAGAATTCAAGTTTGTCTAAAAAAACCTGGTTTTCAGTAATTTCTTTCCACAGACGCTTTTTCCTGTATCAAGAACTAGAACATGCTAACTTCTGTAAGCAAAAAGAAGTTCTCGTACACTTTAGTGAAAAGGTTATAAATAAGCATAGAGAGAGCATATGTTTAAGGGAAAAGATCAGGGGTTTTTTTTTGTCTAAAAAACCAGGTTATCTAGATTCTATATTTTCTAGATTTCTCTAGAAACCATCTTTCATAGAATTTAGTTCTAGTTTTAAAATTTCATTCAAAAATTTTTCAAAACTAGATGGTTAAAAGCATTAAAGCACTAAAAGTATGACTTTTAGTGTGTTCTGTCAGAAAAAAAATTGCCAAGAAAGTTAAAATCACTTTCATGCCTCAGAGATGTTCATCCACAATATCAAGATAGTCACAGAGTACACAGATCACATTCTTTTTGACAATGTCCATAAATCTACATGAACAAAAAATTAAGTCTACCTCAACTTTACCCTGTCTTCAAACACAAAAAACATCAAGAGATAATTTCTGTCCCTTGATGGAAGTATGAATTTCATACTGTGGTGTGAAATTTTATCTACCATGCTTGAAAAGCAAAACAATTTAAAACACAACAACCAGCAGCTGGACTGAATCATGTTTCTAATGGAATTTTCAGCTATATGCCAGAAAACTTCCAGGAAAATTACATTAAAATCAGGCCCTCACCAGCACATACCCACAGACAGACACTGCCAAAGCCATTCACCAGATTGAATAAATTTACATGAATATAGCCTATTTCCTTGTATTGCTTCTGCAGCATCCCAGGCTGTGTCCTAACACATTAAATCAAACTGGAGCCCAGTGGAACTGCAGTTCTTGATAGATTTTTGTGTCAATCATGGCCTGAATTTCTCCTCCACAGGGAATTTCCTTGTTCTCTACTGATCAATAAAAGACCAGTTGCATTTAGACACTTATGCTGTAAGTACAACATATGCTGTATTTTAATTCCTGTGAGTTCATCTTCACTTCCCTGCACTTTTCAGGGTTTGTAGCTTCACTCTTTATGGTCATGGAATCATGGAATGGTTTGGGTTGGAAGGGACTTTACAGATCATCTGGTTCCAACACCTGTCTGCCTTCCCTTCTCTCTAATATAAAAATACACGAATTATAAACTTCCACATTTCCCAGGTCTTCTTTGGCCCCCATCTGGGAGATCTTTTACACAACTCTGACAGTACCAGAATAAACATCCACACAGCAAAGCATTTAATGGTCCAGCAACTGGATAATCTCACTTAGGTGGCTTTGAAGTGTAAGTGTTCCTATCATGGAATCATTATGTGATACAGAGATACACAGGGATGAGCTTTAGGCATCGTTTCTTTTGTGTTGGGAAGGATAAAAGTTTGACAAGAAAGTCTCACAGATGTGTGTGCTTGGCAGAAAGACTTTTTGAATGTAGAGTCTGATGAAGGAATAGAGATGGAAGCAAGTTTTGATATAGAAGAAAAGAATTGCTGAGCCAG
>JAWWMS010000430.1:0-12343 GCA_035048045.1 Chlorospingus semifuscus
ACGCCCCCAAATCCCCCAGTTTCCCCCAAATGTCCCCAATTCCCCCGTTTTGGTACCTCCGTATCCCAGCATGGGCGGCCGGGGGGTCCCGTAGGGCATCAACCCCTGGGGGGACTGGGGGGGGTACGGGAGCCCCCCCGGGCTCAGACCTGGGTCAAACAGGGGTCAGGGGGTCACACAGGGGTCACCCAGGTGACACCCAGGTGACACAGCAGGTGACAGGGATGACACACAGGGGTGACACAGGTGACAGGTGACACACAGGTGACACACAGGTGACACTCACCTGCGTTGGGTCTCCCTCCAGGTCCCCCCTCGGGCAGGGCCGGGCGTTTGGGGGGACACAGGGGGTGACACAGGGATGGCACAGGTGACACAGGTGATACACAGGTGACACACAGAAGGTGACAGGTGACACTCACCTGCGTTGGGTCCCCCTCCGGGTCCCCCCTTGCCCCCCTCGGGCAGGGCCGGGCGCTTGGGGTCCATCAGGAAATTGTTGAAGAACAAAACCTCCTTGCGCACGGCGCCCATCTTGTCCCCGTGCTTGTTGAAGATGTGCTTGCGCACAAACTCGGGGCCCTGGGGACATTGAGGGGACGTTTGGGGACACTGGGGACACTGACAGGACTGGGGACATGCAGGGACATCCATGGGACTGGGGACATTGGGGTGATACAGCCCCATCTTGTCCCCGTGCTTGTTAAAGATGTGCTTGCGCACGAACTCGGGGCCCTGGGGACACTGGGGACATTTGGGGACACTGACAGGATTGGGGGCATCACCCCTCCATTGTCCCCAGGGTGTCCCCAGGGTGTCCCCAATGATCCCAGTGATGTCCTCAGTGTCCCCACCTTGAACTTTTTCCCGCTGAGGGGACAGAGCCACTTGTCCTTGCCCAGCTCCTGCGTGTGCCCTGTGTCCCATATCTGTTCCCAATTATCCCAAGGGCGTCCCCAATGATTGTGACAGTGTCGTGAGGACGTCCCCAATGTCCCCACCTTGAATTTCTTGCCGCTGAGGGGACAGAGCCACTTGTCCTTGCCCAGCTCCTGCGTGTTGGCGCTCACGAACTTCTCCAGCTCCTGCTCGGGGTCCTTGCGGCCGAGGCGCTGCGCCTCCTCCTCGGGGACAGAGCCGGGCCCGGCCAGCAGCGGGGCCAGGCGTGCCTCAAAGCCACGCTGCCACTCTGTCACTGGGGACACAAGTGACAATGGGGTCATTGGTGTGACTGGTGTTACTGGGAATGAGCAAAAACCCCAAAAAACCCCGCAAAACGCCCAAAAATCCCCATCAAAGTGCGCCTCCTCCTCGGGGACAGAGCCGGGCCCGGCCAGCAGCGGGGCCAGGCGCGCCTCAAAGCCACGCTGCCACTCTGTCACTGGGGACACAAGTGACATTGGTGTGACTGGGAATGGGCAAAATTTCCAAAAAACCCAAAAAACTCCGAAAAAACCCCAAAAATCCGCATCAAAGTGCGCCTCCTCCTCGGGGACAGAGCCAGGCCCGGCCAGCAGCGGGGCCAGGTGCCCCTCAAAGCCACGCTGCCACTCGGACACTGGGGACAGGTTTTGGGGTGAATTTGGGGAATTTTGGAGCTACTTTTTGGGATTTTTTGACTCACCTTCTCCGTATGACATGCGGTTTGGTTCAGGGGATTTCTAGGCTGGTTTTTGGGGTTATTTTGAGGTAAATTTGTGGGTTTTTGGCTCACGTTGCCTGTGGGACGCGCGGTTGGGTTCGGGGGATTTCTAAGCCGTTTTTTTGAGGTAAATTTGGGGTTTTTTGGCTCACCTTCTCCGTGTGACACGCGGTTGGGCGGCAGCGGGCCCCGCACGTGGATGATCCCGCACCTGTTGGGCATCTCGTCCTCGTTGGGGTACTCGGAGGTGTTGTAGTAATCGACCGAGTGCACGATGCGCAGGTACAGCAGCAGCCGGTCCAGCACCTGGGGACATTGAGGGGACATTTGGGACACTGGGGACATTGAGGGGACATTTGGGACACTGGGGACATTGAATGGACAGTGCATGATGCGCAGGTACAGCAGCAGCCGGTCCAGCACCTGGGGACATTGAGAGGACACTGAGAGGACATTGGGGACATTGAGGGGACATTTGGGACACTGGGGGGATTGGGGACATTGGGAGCATCAGGGACAGCAGGGACATTGGGGATGCTTTGGGGACACCCTGGGGACATTTTTGGGGACACTTCTGAAGACACTTTGGAGACACCTTGGGGACACCCTGAAGATACTGGGGGACACTTGGGGACACTCTAGGGACACAACTGGGAACACTTTGGAGACACTTTGGGGACACTCTGAGGATACACTGGGGACACTTTGGGCACACTCTTGAAGACAATTTGGGGACACTTTGGACACACCCTGGGGACACCTTGGGGACACTGGGGACGCACCTTGAGCAGCTTCTCGTCGCGCTCCACGGTGACCTCGGCCGGGTTGGTCTCGCGGGCGGCGTCCTCGGCCGGGGCCGCGCCCTGGCCCTGTCCCTGTCCCTGTCCCTGCCCCAGCAGCTCCTCCTCCTCGGCGCTCACCTCCTCGATCAGGTAATCCGTGATGTGCCGCAGCACCGGGTTCTGGGCCTGCTTGGGGACAGCAATGGGGACAGCATTGGGGACACTGGGGACATCACCCGTGATGTGCCGCAGCACCGGGTTCTGGGCCTGGGGGGACAGTGTGGACATCAATGGGGACATTGGAGACACCAATGGCGACATCCACGATGTGACGCAGCACCGGGTTCTGGGCCTGCTTGGGGGACATTAGGGACATCATTGGGGACATTGGGCACATCATTGGGGACATTGGGGATGTGCCGCAGCACTGGGCTCTGGGCCTGCATTGGGGACATCGGGGACATTGGGGACATTAATGGGGACACTGGGGATCCCCTGGGGACACCCCAAAGGACCCTGGTGACAATGGGGACACCAGAGATCTCCTGGTGACACCATTGGTGACCCTGGGGACACAGAGGATCCCCCCGGTGCCACTCTGTCCGCCCACCCCGGTGCCCGTGTGTCTCACCCCGGGCTCGGTGGCGGGCGGGGGCTCGCTGTCGCCCCCGGCGCTGTCCCCGGCCGTGTCCCCGGCGCTGTCCCCGGCCGCGGTGGCCGCGGTGGCACCGGGGGGGCTCCAGAGGCGCGCGCGGGCGTCCAGGGCCTGCACCAGGCGCGCGGCCAGCTTGATGTCGTGGCGCACGATGGGCCGGTGCTGGGTGAGCCCCGAGACGTTGCGCACGCGCCGCGTCAGGTCCCGGTTCACGCCGGGGCTCAGCTCGCACTCACGGAGCTGAAAAACATCAAAACCACCTTAAAACTACCCCAAAATCTCCCAAAATCATCCCAAACCCAGCCCCAGGACGTTCCGTACGCGCCACGTCAGGTCCCGGTTCGCGCCGGGGCTGAGCTCGCACTCATAGAGATAAAAACCACAAAAATCCATGAAAAGCACCCCAAATCCATGAAATTTGCCCCAAAACGCACCCGGATGTTCTGCAGGCTCCAGCAAATCTCCTTGATGTTCACGCTGCGGTCGAAGGTCACCCAGCCCCTCCTGAAGAACCTGGGAATGGGGGAAAGATCCTTTGTGAGCCCCAAAAACCCCCAAAATCCACCCAAAATCCACTCAAAATCCACCCAGCACCTCCTGAAAAACCTGAGAAGGAAAAAACTCCTCTGTGACCCCAAAATTCCACGCAAAACCCACCCAAAATCCCCCAAAATCCACCCAGCCCCTCCTGAACCCCCCTAAAAACCCCAAATTGCCCCAAATTCCCCCCAAACCGCCCTCACCTCCTCTCGGGCTGCGGCTCCGACAGCGCCACGCGCATGAACCCGGGGTAGCGCTTGCACAGCTGGGGGCAAAAAGGAGTTTTGGGGTTTTTTGAGGTTTTTGGGGGGCCCTTTGGGGTTTTTGGGGGGGTTCAGGGGGATTTTGGAGGGTACAGGGGGGTCAGGGGGTTTTTTGGAGGGTCTTTGGGGGTTTTGGGGGGTTCTGGAGATTTTGGGGGTCACAGCCCCTCCAAGACCCCCCCCCACCACCATGACCTCTGGTTTTTGGGGCTTTCTAGAGGTCCAAGGGCTGGTTTTTGGGTATTTTTGGGCATTCTCAGGTATTTTTTCTCCCTCTCACCGCCACGATCTCGGCCTGGGCAATGTTGGGGGCGATGTTCCTCAAGAACAACGAGCACGTTTTGTGCACGGGTGACAGTCAGATTTTTGGGTGGTTTTTGGGTATTTTGGGGTGGTTTTGGGGGTTTTTGGGGTGGTTTTTGGAGTTTTTTGGGGTCCCGGGGCTGTTTTTGGGGGTCCCAGAGCTGTTTTCTCACCGCCACGATCTCGGCCTGGGAAATGTTGGGGGCGATGTTCCTCATGAACAACGAGCACGTTTTGTGCAGGGGTCTCGGCCGGGCCTCGGGACCCCCGCCCGGGGCCCCCCCCGGCCCCTCCTTGGCCTTGGGGGGAGGGGAGGGGGCGCTGCCCGTGGGGGGAGGGGTCCCGGCCGTGTCCTCGGGGGGGGCTTTGTCCTCCTTGGCCTCCTCTGGGGGGGACACGGATGGGGGGGTGGTCATGGGGATGCCCCGGAAACGCGGCACAGAGCCCCCCCCCAAAATCATCGGGATAGCAGAGACCCCAGAGACGCCCACCCCAAATACACCCCCAGAGAACCTAAACCCCCCTATAGACCCCAAATACCCCCAGAGTCCCTAAACCTCACCCCAGAGACCCCAAACCCCTCTGATTGTCCCCAGTGTTCCCTCAAGGACCCCCCAGGCCCCCTCTCTGTGCTCTCCCCTCATTGTTCCTGCTGTCACTGTCCCCTGTGTGCCCCCTGTGTCCCCGATGTCCCCTCACCTTTCCCGGGCTCTCTCCGCGTCCCCTCGCTGTCCCCGCTGTCGCTGTCCCCGTCCTCGCTGTCCCGGCTGCGCTGACGAGGCCGCGCCTGCAGGGGGCGCCACAGGGCGGGGCTTGAATAAAGGGGTGGGACTTGCATAAAGGGGAGGGAGTGAGAGAATTTAATGATAGTGGGAGGAGCCTATAAGGAGAGGAGCATGGAAAGGGGTGTGGCTTATGTAGAGAGGCAGGGCTTGCCATGGGGAAGGGCTCTTAGGGAGGCGGGGCTTAGCAGAAAGGGGTGTGGTTAACAGAAAAAAGGTGTAGCTTGTTAGGAAAGAGATGTGGCTTGTTAGAAAGGGGTGTGGTTTGTTAGGAAAGGGGTGTCATTGCTAGAAAAGCAGCAGGGCTTCATCAGCCTCACTGTGGTGATGGTGGGGGTGGAGCTTTGTGGGGTGTGGTCACTTGGGGGTGCGGTCACTGACCTTGGCCCCACCCTCCTTGTCGCCTTCCTCTGCCTTGGGCCCCTTGTCTGGCCCCTCCTCCTCCTCCTCTGCCCCTGCCCCTGCAGCAGGCTCCGCCCCTGGCTCCGCCCCTTCAGCCTGTGGGCAGAGAAGGGGGGTCAAAGGGGACCCCAAAAGAACAAGAGACACCAAAAGAGACCCCAAAAACACCCCAGCAAAAGGGACCCCAAAATAGCCCCAGAGAGCCTTAAAAGAGATTGTGGTGACCCCCAAAAGTGCCCCCAAAGTGACCCTAAAGACCCCCTGAGAATCAAAGCAGCTTTAAAAACCCCCCAGGGGACCCCAAGGACCAAAGGGACCCCAAAATCCCCCAGGGAACCCCAAAATCCCCCAAGGAAGACCCCAAGGATCAAAGGAACCCCAAAATCCCCCCGGGACCCCCAAATCCCCCGACCTTGGCGCTGTCGTCACCATCGGGGCGCTCAGCCGGGCCTTTCCCGGGGGGCTCTGGGGGCCGCGGCTCCTCCTTTTTGGGGCCTTCGGCCTTCTCAGCCCGCTCCTCCTCCTCCTCCTGCTCCAGGATCCGCAGGTCGTGCTCCGTGCCCCCCTCCATCTTAATCACCGCTGGAAGAACGTCGAAAAATGGGTTAGAAACAGCCAAAAACGGGGTAAACGAAGGTAAAAATGAGGGAAAAATTCCTGGAAATCCGTGCCCCCCTCCATCTTAATCGCCACTGGAAAAAAGGGGAAAAGTAGAGAAAAAGTCCTTCCCTCCACACCACTCCCTCACATGTTCATGCCTTTTTCTCCCCTCACACTTTCTCGCTTTTTCCTCCGCACACATTTCCTTATTCTCCCCTAACCTTTTTTGCCTTTTTCTCCCCTTTCTTGTCATTTTTTTCCTTCACTTTCCTTTTTCTCCTCTCATGTTTTCCTCCCTTTTTCTCCCTTCCCGCTTTCCCACCTTCTTCCTCTCCTCAGATTTCATTTTTATACCCTCACATTTCTTGTCAATTTTCCTGCTCACATTTTCTCTTTTCCTCCCCTCACATGTCCTTTTTCTCCCCTCACAATTCCCCCCTTTTTCTTCCCTCACATTTCATTTTTCTCCCCTCACGCTTTGTCTTTTTCTCCCCTCACGTTTTCCCGCCTTTTTTCTCCCCTCACGTTTTCCCGCCTTTTTTCTCCCCTCAAGTTTTCCCGCCTTTTTCTCCCCTCACAGCTTCTGCTCTCAAGAACTCTCCAGAATGGACTTAAACCATCCAAAAGTAAGTTCAAAACTCTTGGAAATCCCTTAGAAACACCCAAAAATAGGTCAGGAAGTTCAGAAGTGGAGCAGAAACACCCAAAAATGGGTCAAGAAACTCAGAAATTGAGCAAAACAACCCCAAAATCAGTCCAAAACCCCGAAGTGTGGGTCTGAAATGTTTCTGGGGCATCAGGAAGATTTTATGGAGTGATTTTAAGAAGATTTTAAGGGATTTTTCTGGAGCGTCAGGGAGGAATTTTTGTGGTGTCAGGGATACTTTTGGGGTGTCAGAGAGGGATTTTTTGGACATTAAGGATATTTTTGGCACATCAGGGCTATTTGTGGGCCATCAAGGATATTTTTGGTGCGTCCCAAAGGCCCTTTTTCAGTGGCCCTCACGATCAATTTGTTGCACATTGGTGTGAATTTCTCCAGCTATTTTCAGCCACCACCCCCACCGGGCGTCTCTGGGGGGATCCAAAACCAGATTTTGGGTCTGGGGGTGCCCCGGGGGTACCTGCATCGAGCGTTTTGATGATCTGCGGGGCGCGGTCGATGTCCAGCAGCAGATTGTCGAACCAGCCATGCTCCCACAAATACAGAAACACGCCCAGGCGGTTCCTGAGGGCAGCCTGGGCCTCCTGCTGCCGCTTCCCGGCCTCGTCAGGGTGGTACTTGGAGCGGAACCTGGGAATTGGGGTGAAAAACGGCGAAAACGGGGCTCAGGGGGCTGCAACGAACCCCCCCCCGGCCCGCACGGTGATGGAGGGGACCCCCCAAAATTGGGGGGTTTGGGGAGGGAGAGTTTGGGGAATGGGGAGAGGGAGGGGTGGGGAACTCAAATTTGGGTCTGAAACTGGGTCTGAATTTGGGAAAATTTGGGTCTCAAACTGGGAGAATTTGGGTCTGAAATTGGGAGAATTTGGGTCTGAATTTGGGGAGAATTTGGGTCTGAATTTGAGACATTTTCAGGGGCTTTTTTAGGGCTGTTTTTTGCATTTTTGGAGGTGCTTTGAGACATTTTCAGGGATGTTTTTCAGGCTGTTTTTTGCGGTTTTGGGGTGGTTTGAGATGTTTTCAGGGACGTTGTTAAGGATGTTTTTTGCATTCTTGGGGGTGTTTTGAGACATTGTCAGGGGCATTTTCAGTGCTGCTTTTTGCAATTTTGGGGGTGATTTCATACATGCGTTGAATGCAGGTTTGTGGATGCTTTCAGGTACATTTTTGGGTGCTTTTACACAGTTTTTATGATATTTTGGGGTCATTTCAAAGTGTTTAGGCACAATTTTGATACAGTTTAGGGGAACTTCCAGTATCACTTTTGGCGAGTTCTGGGCTGTTTTTGAAGGATATTTTGAGAGCATTTCCAGGGTTCTTTTGGGGCATTTCTGGGATGTTTTGGGATATTTTGGGATGGCATTTCCAGGGTGCTTTTGGGGCATTTCTGGGCTGTTTTAGGATATTTCGGGATGGCAATTCCAGGGTGTTTTTGGGGTGTTTCTGGGATATTTTAGGATGTTTTAGCATGGCATTTCCAGGGCGTTTTTAGGCCATTTCTGGGATATTTTAGGATGTTTTGGGATGGCGTTTTCAGGGTGGTTTTGGGGTGTTTCTGGGCTGTTTTGGGGCTCTCTGAGGGCGGTTCCAGGTGTGTTCCAGGTGTTGTCAGGTGTCCCGTGGGGGGTCGGGGGGGGATGCTCATACCTACACTCGCCGCGAGCGTCGCCGTCCGCCGGGCCCCGAAAACTGCGGCGCTTTTAAAAACCCCGAAAATCGGCCGCGGTTTTTTGTTTTTTGGGTTTTTTTGGGCAAACCCCCCCAAAAAAAATAAAATAACAAAAGTCCCTGGCTACGTCCTGCACTGAGACCTCGCCGCATTGTGCGCGGCCCCGCCCTCTCTGCCTGCCCCGCCCGGCGGCTCCAGAGCGGCTCCTCAGGGTGCTGGGGGAGAAGGGAAGCGTTAAACCCAAAAATACACCCCAAAATTACCCCTAAGTCCACCCAAAACCACCCCAAATCTGCCCTCTCTGCCTGCCCCGCCCGGCAGCTCCAGAGCGGCTCCTCAGGGTGCTGGGGGAGAAGGGAAGTGTTAAAAATCCCAAAAATCCACCCCAAAATATAACCCAAAACTGCCCCAAATTCACCCCAAAACTGCCCTGAGGGCGCTGGGGGAGAAGAGTTAAACTTGGAGAGACCCAAAAAATCCATCCCAAAATACACCCCAAAACATACCCCAAAATATACCCCAAAACTGCCCCAAATCCAGCCCCAAATTCACCCCAAAACCGCTCCAAAACTGCCCCAAATCCAGCTCTGAGAGTGCTGAGAGAAGGGAACCATTAAACCGACAGAGACTCCAAAAAATACCCCGAAACCGCCCCAAAACTGCCCCGAGAGTGGTGGGGGAGTGTTAATCCTGGAGACACCCCAATATCTACCCCAAATTCACCCCAAAATGGTCCTGAGGGTGCTGGGGGAGAAGGGAAGCGTTAAACCTGGAGAGACCCAAAAATCCACCCCAAAATAAACCCCAAAACCACCCGAAAACTGCTCCAAATGAAACCCCAAATCTGCCCCGAGAGTGGTGGGGGAGCGTTAATCCTGGAGACACCCCAAAACTGCCCCAAATTCACCCCAAAATGGTCCTGAGGGTGCTGGGGGAGAAGGAAAGCGTCAAACCTAGAGAGACCCAAAAATGTACCCCAAATTCACCCCAAAATGGTTCTGAGGGCTCTTGGGCCATTTTTGGGGCTCTTGGGCCATTTTTGGGGCACAGAATGTTCCGGAACCCCCTGGCACATACCTCTCTTTGTGAGACAGGAGTTTTGGGGTCTTCAAGACGTTTCTGGGGCTCCCAAGACATTTTTTGGGGTCTCCCAGGACATTTTTGGGGTGCAGAATTGGATTTTTGGGGTTCCCAGGACATTTTTGGAGTACAGAACATTCCGGAACGCCCCCTGGCATGTACCACTTCTCATGGGCCAGGATTTCTGGAGCCTCTCAGAGTTTTTGGGGTCTCCCAGGACATTTCTGGGGTGCAGACTCAGATATTTGGGGCACAGAACATTCCAGAACCCCTTGTGGCACGTACCACTGCTTGTGAACCAGGACATTTTTGGGGTGCAGAGCTGGATTTTTGGGGTCTCCCAGGACATTTTGGGGTCTCCCAGGACATTTCTGGCTCACGGAACGTTCCGGAACCCCCTCCGTCACGTACCACTCCTCGTCCTTGTGGGCCAGGAAGAACTCCTGCAGCTGCTGCCGCCGGAAGTCCAGCTTGTAGTCGTTGTAACGTTTCACGGCCTCCGTCTCGTCCACGGCGTCGTCCAGGGACAGCAGGAACTCCTTGAAGCTCTTCATCACCGGGGGGGCCATGCCCAGGTCCACCTCCGCGATGGTGCCCAGCCTGGGGGCGATATCGGGGGGTTTGGGATCGCTATCACAGGGTTTGGGGTCAATATCGGGGGATATCAGAACATTTGGGATCGATATCGGGGGCTTTGGGGTCACTATATGGGATTTTCATCACCAGCGGGGCCATGCCCACGTCCACTTCTGCAATGGTGCCCAGCCTGGGGGGATATCGGGGGGGTTTGGGGTCATTATTGGGGATTTTCAGCACCGAGGGGGCCATGCCCAGGTCCACCTCCGTGATGGTGCCCAGCCTGGGGGGATATCGGGGGGTTTGGGATGGATATCGGGAGGTTTGGCATCACTCTCGCAGGATTTGGGGTCACTATCGGGGGATATTGGGGGGTTTGAGGTCATTATTGGGGATCTTCATCACCGGGGGGGCCATGCCCAGGTCCACCCCTGCGATGGTGCCCAGCCTGGGGGGGTATCGGGGGATATCGGGGGGTTTGGGGTCACTATTGGGGGGTATCAAAGCATTTGGAATCGATGTTGTGGGGTTTGGGGTCATTATTGGGGATTTTCATCACCGGGGGGGCCATGCCCAGGTCCACCTCCGCCATGGTGCCCAGCCTGCGGGGGCCACAGTGGGATTTGGGGTGAATTCGGGGTATTTTGGCTCACCTGGCCTGTATGGGCAGCAGCTGGTGCTGCAGGAGCTGCTGCTGATCCCGCACGGTTTTGGGGCCGTTTGGGGCAGTTTTGGGCTCAGGAATTCCGGGGCTTTTGGAGCAGGTTTTAGGGGGTCCCAGCTCAGTTTTTGGGGTGAATTCGGGGTATTTTGGCTCACCTGGCCTGTATGGGCAGCAGCTGGTGCTGCAGGAGCTGCTGCTGCATCTCGTGGGGTCCCCAGGGCGCCTGGGGGGGGCCGTAGGTGGGGCCGGCGCCGCCCCCCCCATAGGGCAGCTCGTACCCGCCGTGGTACGGGTCACTGCTGTGGTCATCCCTGCGGCCAGAGTGGACAGGGGTCACTATGGGGGCGCTCAGGGGTCACACAGGGGTCAGGGGTCACTGCTGTGGTCATCCCTGCGGCCACAGAGAGGACAGAGTGGACACTGGTCACTCAGGGGGCAGGGAGGGGTCACTCAGGAGTCAGGGGTCAGTGCTGTGGTCACCCCTGCAGCCGCAAAGGGGACACTGGTCACTCAGGGGTAATTTTGGGGTGAATTTGGGCTGTTTTGGGGGTCTCTCACTAATCCCTTTGCAACCATTTCTGGAGCGGTTTTGGGATATATTTAGGATGATTTTGGAGTGAATTTGGGCTATTTTGGGGGTTTCTCACTAATCCCTCCGCAGCCGTTTCTGGGGTGTATTTCAGCTGTATCTGGGATAATTTTGGGGTGAATTTGGGGTGATTATGGGCTGCTTTGAGGGTCTCTCACCAGTCCCTGCGTAGCCATTCCTGGGGTGTATTTGAGCTGTACCTGGGGTAATTTTGGGATGATTTTGGGGTATTTTGGGAGTCTCTCACCAGTCCCTGCGCAGCCGTTTCTGGGGCGGGCTCAGCTCGTGCCGGGGAGGGGAGAATCGCTCCCGCCGGGTGCGGTCGTAGTCCCGGTAATCGCGGCTGCGGCGCTCGCGGCCCCGCTCCCAGTCCCTGTGAGGGTAAACTGGGTTAAACTGGGGCAAACTGGGAACAGGGACCCCCCCAGTCCCGGTAATCGCAGCTGCGGCGCTCCCGGCCCTGCTCCCAGTCCCTGCAAATAAACTGGGTTAAACTGGGAGTGGGGGAACCCCCCCAGAATCGGAACTGGGCAATCTGGGAGTGAGGGACCCCCCAGTAACCCTCAAACCGGGAATCGGGGACCCCCCAGTGCTTCCAGTCCCTCCCCAGTGCTCCCAGTACCGGTCACTCCAGTCGTCCCTCCTCCTCTCGTCCCTCTCTCTGGACCGTTCGTAGTCGCTCCGCTCCCGCCGGAATTTGTCCCTGCGCCGCCGGTCGTACTCATCGTCACTGTCACCCATGGCTGGCCTGGGGGGACACCGAGGGGTCACCGAGGGGTCACCGAGGGGTCACTGACCCCCACAGTGACCGCTCTGTCACCATAGGGTCACTGGGCACTGAGACACCCCCACAGTGACCACCCCGTACTCGTCGTCACTGTCACCCATCCTGGGGGGACATGGGGATACCACAAGGGTCACTGAGACCCCCAGAGTGACCACCTGGACACCCCAGCCCCTCACGGACCCCCTCCCGTGATGCTTTTCGGCCTCCCCCAGAACCCCCCCCCACCCCCGATCCCGGGTGCTCCCCCCATCGCACCCCCCTCTATGACGTCACTGCCCCTCTCCGTGACGTCACGCGGGGACCCCCCGGACCTGCCCGCGCGCTCCCGGCCCCGCGCGCGCCGCT